>JAWPHD010000594.1:0-430207 GCA_037043455.1 Cyrtodaria siliqua
ATGAAAACATGAGCATAGACACAAAATGTAGTAATACATTCGTGAATTTGAAGAAAAAAAAAGTTTTAATTATTATGTGTAAATAATGTGTACCTTTTCTGCTGATCACGTGACTTCCATTCGCACATTAGGTTTTCTACATTGTATGTATTGCATAATATGTGTAGCCCCCTTAGCTCAGTCAGGAGCGACGTCGGCTATCGCACGCTCACTATTATTACCCGAATGCGTAATTTTAGTTTGAGCTCAAAGGCACAAAGCGGCAATTTTTTTTGTACCACGATTGATTTCTGTTAAACAATCTTGCATTTAATTAGTAAATATACAATAATGTTTAGTTTGTAATGTTTGTGAACGTAATTAGTGTGTGTTTTATAAGCTACAAGTCTCTTTAAAGATGAATGGTCGCCCTTTTTGTAGTATTATCAATTAACAAATTTAACTGTTAAACATCATATGAACATTTCTTGATAGTCCTGGAGAGAAACATATATTTAAAACTGCTACTAAGTTGTATGTAAAAAGAAGTATTATTTGCCTGACGTAGATAGTTCTTTTACCACTGCGTGACTGCACGGAAAAATGAGGTAAATCGGAATTGTATAGCTGCAAAACTATTGCCAGATAATCGATAAATACATTTACCTGTGGATTAATTTACCTGTTCGAAGTTTTCTACGTCATCAAATAAAATCTTATTCTCACTTTTCACAGATATTGCAATGTGTGAATTGTAAATATCTATTATTGTGTATCAGTGTATTAGGCAGAAATTCAAGAACTGGGTGTGCAAATGTGCAAACAGGGTGTGCAAAATAAGTTGCTAACACGCGCTACGCGCCAATTCGCGACAAGTGCGTGTCTCTGGGGTAATTTATTTTTACAGATAAAGGTGAAAAAAATACATTTTAGATCATATTTCTTCTATAATGTATACAAAACATAACAATATTGAGAAAGTAAGAGTTTGGAAGTGTTGTTGAGCAAAAAAAACTGTTTTTTTTTTACCCCACCCACTCCCCCAAATATTGGCCGCGATTTTTCAAAAACGGCCGTGCAAAAGACGGCTGCACGGTTGGCTGGCTGTCATACTGTTGTGTATTGATTTTGATTTAAATAAACATAAATACGTTCATGGAACAAAACATGGCTGGAGAACTTTAATTCTCATTGGTGCATATTAGTTATCAATATCAGGGCACAAGTACTTCGGTTTAAGTAGCCCAATAAAAATTCTTATTATATACTGAAAGGAAAAAGAATCGCATAATGGGTATTTCCGCTATATATTGTATGTTTAATATGCTACTGCTAATCGAAGGTACAGGGCAACATTATGCCTGTCATTTCTGAAAGAAGGTTTAAACAGCACCGAACACCCCTTTAAAATTTCATTATCAACAGAATGCGCATTTGGCTCAAGCAGGTGAGCAAACTTAGGCTTTAAAAGTTTCAATCTCTTAAAATTAAACACAATACTGAAATGGCTTGACTTTTTCAAGCGAAACTTCAAATTTCGGGTAACAAAGTATACTTTGACTAAAAGGTCTACTACATGACAGTTGTCCTTTCTGTAATTAGTTGTAACCGCTTTTTGTACAAAACACGTTGAGATATATCTGGAATATTAAGCAGAATGAGGTGTATGTAATAATGTAGTACAGGCATTTTTTTGATTATGCGTTTCTTTTTCCTTTTAGTATATACATTAATTGAAGGACAGATTAAAACTAGTGTGATAGAAAATCTTCAAAACTTGATTTGTTATGTTGCAGGTTAAAGATGATGAGTTTCCCAGACTGCTCTCCATGCAGTTCACATTCAGAGGAGGTGACGGGGACAAGGAGAAGCCCATGTGTAGTACATTTTTGGGAACCAGTCCAGAATTTGAAATTGCGGCATACACGATATGCTTCTTTACAAAACAGGTATAGTTCAAATCATCTTTTGCCATCCGTTAAATACTGGTGTTTTGAGTTCTTTAAATAGTCAATACAGGACCGTGTTGTTTTTAGCTCGACTGATCAGAGATCAGCAGAGCTTATGCCATGGTGCGGCGTCCGTCCGTCCGTCCGTCCGTCTGTCCGTAAACTTTTTTTTGTAGCGACTACTCCTCTGAAACTACTGAATGGATTTTCATAAAACTTTACAGAAATGTTACTCATGAAGTCTAGTTGATCCTAGCAAATATTCATGTTGATGTGAAATCCAAGATGGTCGCCAAATCAAAAAATAGGTTTTTAAAAAACAAGTTTGTAGCCTACTACTTGAAAACTATACGTGATATTGATATGGGACTTTTTCTAAAATGATCAGCATGACATGATGTTGGTCCTTGTCGAAAATCGTTTTGATTCGACGTTAAACATGGCTGCCAGCGGCCATCTTTGTTTACATAGAGTTATAAAATGAAAACTTGTAGCGTCTTCTTCTCTGAAATACTTGACGGATTTACATGAAACTTCACAGGAATGTTGCTCTTGATGTCTAATTGATCCTAGCAAAATTTCAGGTCGGCCGGAAATTCAAGATGGCCGCCACGGCTAAAATTAAATTTTCAAAATACAAGTTTGTAGCGACTACTTCTTGAAAACTATAAGTGATATTGATATGGGATTTTTTCTAAAATGATCAGTATGACATGGTGTTGGTCCTTCTCAAAAATTGTTTTGATTCGACGTTAAACATGGCTGCCAGCGGCCATCTTTATTTACATAGAGTTATATAGTAAAAACTTGTAGCGACTACTTCTCTGAAACTACTTGGCAGATTTTCATGAAACTTCACAGGAACGTTACTCTTGATGTCTAATTGTGATCCTAGCAAAATTTCAGATCGGCCAGAAATTCAAGATGGCCGCCACAGCTAAAAATAGATTTTTAAAAAATAAGTTTGTAGCGACCACTGCTTGAAAACTATAAGTGATTTTGATATGGAACTTTTTCTAAAATGATCAGCATGACATGATGTTGATCCGAGTCGAACATTATTTTGATCCGACGTTAAACATGGCTGCCAGTGGCCATCTTTGGTTACATAGAGTTATATAGTAAAAACTTGTAGCGACTACTCCTCTGAAACTACTTGACGGATTTTCATGAAACTTCACAGGAATGTTGCTCTTGATGTCTGATTGATCCTAGCAAAATTTCAGGTCCGCTGGAAATTCAAGATGGCCGCCATGGCTAAAAGTAGATTTTCAAAATACAAGTTTGTAGCAACTACTTCTTGAAAACTATAAGTGATATTGATATGGGACTTTTTCTAAAATGATCAGCATGACATGGTGTAGGTCCTTGTCAAAAAAAAATTTGATTCGATGTTAAACATGGCTGTCAGCGGCCATCTTTGTTTACATAGAGTTATATAATGAAAACTTGTAGCGACTACTCCTCTGAAACTACTTAACGGATTTTCGTGAAACTTCACAGGATTGTTGCTTTTGATGTCTAGTTGATCCTAGGAAAATTTCAGGTCGGCCGGAAATTCAAGATGGCCGTCACGGCTAAAAATAAATTTCAAAAAACAAGTTTGTAGTGACTACTTCCTGAAATCAAAATCAATCAGTAGAGCTTCAAGGTCATTGACCTCTTGTTTATTCACAATATAATGACAGACTTGTCGCCAAAAATAGCCATTTCCTCCTAAATTTGGCTGACAATGTCCCTTTTAACACAAGCATTTTACATTCCTCAGATCAAAACAAAAATAATGTATAGTTTATGTTCTCACTGTCGGTCTTACATGTTTTTTGCCATTTTTAAAAATAAATAAATAAGTAGAAAATTTACTTAAATCACATACTGTATTCTTTTTATTTTAAAAAGAACTTGAAGTAATATACCTTTTAGGTAGTTGAGCTATATGCTTGAACGTATTGTATAATTTGTGTATTGTGATATATAGAGTTTAATAACCAGTGTTTTTGAGATACGGGAAACATCTCCCGAGATAGAAAAATGGCCCCGATATAAGAACTAGTGCTGAGAATGACTTCTTATATCAGGAACCATTTCTCTACCGAGGGAGATATTTTCAGTTTCTCAAAAACACTGGTTATATTACCTAATTCAAAATGATATTTATTAATATTTCTAATGATTCACGCCTTTTTACACCAGTTTGCACGAGAACGCCAAGACAATGTTACGTCGTACAAACAAAACAAGTGGAACCGGAACTTTTCGTTAATTTCTGTAATCGGTATTCCCTAGTGGCAGAATCTGACGACGACGTCCAGTAAACAATCGGAACGTCATTAGGCGTTCCCGCCACTGACGGAAAAGGCCGAGCAATGTTCCGTACTGCGAAATAACTCCCACTGGGAGATATTTCACAGTAGAGCAAACGAGTAGATATAGCTTTTCTATTCCCAGTATTTCCTATACAAATCACAGACAAACATGTAATATAACTATATATATTCTTGTCACAGGGTATTACAGATGTTCAGCTGGGTGAATACGAAGTTGAGGTAGCGTGTATGGGCCTGGGACCAAAACATGTGGGCACAGCGTATATAAAAGCGGCCAGGTTTTAGACAATAATATCTCAAATTAGGTTGCAATTGGTAGGTCTGCTGTTATAACTCTTATATCTTTATTCTGTAGATTGTAGATAGGGGTGAGGATTTTTATACAAATTTAAAGTGACACACGGCAATCTTGAAAAAACTTGCAGCATCCGACATAACTCGCTTTTTTTCAAATCCTTATGGATCTATTAATTATTTGAAAAGTTCAAAGCAGATTGTTTTTGCATATTAATAAAATGCCATGTGTCCCTTTAAAACAACTTTCTATTGTTTGTTATGAAGGCGGAGCTACGTTAATAGGGTGTGACAATTACTACTTGCAATTTCGAAAAGTTATTTAAAAATGTTGTTACCTTGTACCATAGTTCTCATTCATAAACATAATTCAAATGTACAGGAACCTGCTAATTGCTCAAAATTTACATTGGGAGAAATCAAAAATTGGGTACCGGTGTTTCCTTTGTGCTCGAACTTCATGAATTGGCAATGCAACTTTAATGAGTATTACAGCATGGTCGCTGAAATTCCTTTTGTATTTCCAAAGGTGTAAATCGTTTAATTGAAAATAACACCTGTTTAGAATAAATGGTGTACTCTAACCACCAGTTATTGGAAGTTAGAGTATGGCAGACAGCTGAAATAGACATGCTACAAAACAAATAGAGTATGGTCTCATCTCGTTGGTTAGTTTAAACACCTCGATGTTTAAATCAACTAACTCAATGAGACCATACTCTATCTATTACTTAAAGAGACACAGGCAATCTTGATTATTTTTAAAACTCGCGGCCTCCCCTTTTATACAAAACTTGCATATCTGCAAACATTATTAATAATTATTTAATTAGTTCAACGCAAATTATGTATGCATATTACAAATAGTAAAGTTAAACCTATGGTAAAATAACTGAGAAAAAATTAAAATTAAAAGTGTTTTTACCTTTTATTTCAATTCATGCAAGCAAATTTAAAGGGACACACGGCAATCTTGAAGTATTGAAATGAGTGTCTCGATTTATATATATCCAGTATCATTAGCTCTTCTGATCAGAGATCAGCAGAGCTTATGCCGTGGTGCGGCGTCCGTCTGTCCGTCCGTCAGTCCGTCTGTCCGTCCGTAAACTTTTTTGTTGTAGCGACTACTCCTCTGAAACTACTGAATGGATTTTCATGAAACTTTACAGAAATGTTTCCCATGAAGTCTAGTTGATCCTAGCAAAAATTCATGTTGATGTGAAATCCAAGATGGCCACCAAATCTAAAAATAGATTTTTAAAAAACAAGTTTGTAGCGACTACTTCTTGAAAACTATAAGTGATCTTGATATGGGACTTTTTCTAAAATGATCAGCATGCCATGATGTTGGTCCTTATCAAAAATCGTTCTGATTCGACGTTAAACATGGCTGCCAGCGGCCATCTTTATTTACATAGAGTTATTTAGTAAAAACTTGTAGCGACTACTCCTCTGAAACTATTTGACAGATTTCCATGAAACTTCACAGGAATGTTGCTCTTGATGTCTAAATGATCCTAGCAAAATTTCAGGTCGGCCGGAAATTCAAGATGGCCGCCACGGCTAAAAATAAATTTTCAAAATACAAGTTTGTAGCGACTACTTCTTGAAAACTATAAGTGATATTGATATGCGTCTTTTCCTAAAATGATCAGTATGACATGATGTTGATCCTTGTCAAAAATTATTTTGATTTGACATTAAACATAGCCACCAGCGGCCATCTTTGTTTACATAGAGTTATATAATGAAAACTTGTAGCGACTACTCCTCTGAAACCACGCGACGGATTTTCATGAAACTTCACACGAATGTTGCTCTTGATGTCTCATTGATCCTAGCAAAACTTCAGGTCCGCCAGAAATTCAAGATGGCCGCCACGGCTAAAAATAGATTTTCAAAAAACAAGTTTATGGCGACTACTTCTTGAAAATTATAAGTGATATTGGTATGGGACTTTTTCTAAAATGATCAGCATGTCATGATGTTGGTCCTTGTCGAAAATCACTTTGATTCGATGTTAAACATGGCTGTCAGCGGCCATCTTTGTTTACATAGTTATCTAGTAAAAACTTGTAACGACTACTTCTCTGTAACTACGGATTTTCATGAAACTTTACAGGAATGTTGCTCTTGATGTCTAATTTATCCTAGCAAAATTTCAGGTCGGCCGGAAATACAAGATGGCCGCCATGGCTGAAAATAGATTTTCAAAATTCAAGTTTGTAGCAACTACTTCTTGAAAACTATAAGTGATATTGATATGGGACTTTTTCTAAAATGATCAGTAAAACATGATGTTGATCCTTGTCAAAAATTATTTTGATTTGACATTAAACATGGCCGCATCTTTGTTTACATAGAGTAATATAATGAAAACTTGTAACGACTACTCCTATGAAACTGCTTGATGGATTTTCATGAAACTTCACAGGAATGTTGACCTAGCTATCAAAAATCTATCAGTAGAGCTTCAAGGTCATTGACCTCTTGTTTTTACTTTTACCCTGGTTACTTTTAAATAAATCAAATTTAAAGTATCACTATTTCGTCTTATTATACTATAAGTTGTAATATATTATTGGTGCAATAATATCAGAAATTAATAATATGCAAAAATAAATGGCTTAATACAATTCTTATAATTAACATTAATGATTGGACAAATGCAATTTATGTAGAAAAAATAACGGGATGCCGCTAGTTTTTAAAAATCAAGATTGCCAAATGTCCCTTTAAAGTGAAAATGCTACTGGATTAATCAATTGAGGTGTTAATTTTAATGTTTGATTACTGCTTCAAAATTGTGGTGTGCCCCTTTAATGTCTCTATATTCAACAAATCTAAACATTGTTTTTTTTTGTGAATCTATGCAAACTATTTTAATTTGAAATAAATAGTAACTCTTCTTCAAATTTTCGAACTCTTGTTCTTTTTCAAGAAAAAGCACAGAAATTTTGTGATTTTTCTTGAAAAAGAACAAGTGGTCGAAAATTTGAAGATTATTTACTATTTATTTTATATTGACTTAATTTTCCTTTTGAAAGACTATACAGATATTAATATTTTAATTGTGTATTCTTGTACGTCACTCAGTACGATAATTATGATAGATGGTTTGGAATCTTTTTTTTCTTTTCTTTTTTGTCTACGGGTTTACATAACAAAATCTTAGGTAGGTAACTTTCTAGTTGCAGATTTTAGAAATAAAATTAATGGACTGTATATTAATTTTCTGCAACTAGATAACTGCATTCTAACAACGAAGGGTTGAAACCAGAAAGAAAGGAAAAAAGAAAAACAGGTTGGGCTAGGGGGAAAGGCACCTGTATTTATATATGCCACATTATTTCAAAAAACTTGAATTTATATTTAGATAGGTATCTACATTTACAATTATTGTATACATTGATATTTTTTCGGTGAATATTAAGGGCATTCTAATTGTTTGTCTTGCTTGGAGATTTGAATTATTGTTTTGACACATCAATGGTTTGTTTTGTGTACGTGTTTGTTTATTTGTGAAATCTCTTGAATCTCTTGTTACCATTTATGATCTTGTAGGTTAGTAAACACTGGTGCATGTGTTTTTATTAGTTTTTTCTTCTTCAAAACTCATAGCAACATTTAAACTGGTTAAAAAAATACAAAAAAAAAAACCCTAGATAAAAGTTTTCTTATATTCAAAGAATTAAAAACATCAATGTTATTTAATAAGTCGAGGTTGTGAGCCAAAAAATAAACCATGACATTTTTGTTTGACGCAGCTTAGTTTAACCATAATGCGCGTACTGCAGGTTTGTTCTTTTGATTGGACATGTGTTTAACTTTATACTTTGATGTGCAATATTTAAGCCTTAACTGTTCACTGTCTACACTTGTTAAATTGTTTTATCACATACTTGCTAACAAAATGTGAACATTTTGTATATACAATATGCACTAGGTGTCACTTCTCATATCAGCCCCAGCTCTAGAGCTGACATGACTTTTATACACTTTTTCTAAATGGCGTAGCGCTCTCGGGCTGATATGGAGGTCTCAGGCCAATACAGGGTGTGATGTGAAAATGCCCATTCGTTAGTCTCTATTTAGTAAAAAAAAAAATTATGGACAAAGCAACACAAAATTAGTTTAATACACAGATCTTAGTGTCGAGACTGCACAATTTGGGAGGTGAGGGATGGAGGGGGCTCTATATACATCATAAACATATACAATATCACATTTAAAAAAATGTGCCTCTCTTCTGTGACATGAATGTCCTGAATGAAACCTGATATGGCCATTTTTTAGGTGCATACTTCATAGTATCACTCCTTTGGGTCAACATCTGAAATTTGCCAGTTGTTTAAGATTTAAAATGAAACACATTTGGCACAATGCACACATGGAATTTTAATTATACATGTGCTATATAAATGTGAATTTGAAAAAATCATGTAGTAATTAGATTATCCGATTCTTGTTTTTATGAATATGTTGTATTTATGTAGTTATTGTTGTTTGGATAATTTTGTATATTTTTATTCTTTCACATTTTATAACTGGGCATTAGACTACCAGCGAACTGTCTTGCGAACAAATTCTGTTTTCTCGTTATCTTGCCTTTTAATTTTCATAAAATTCAAAAAGGAATCTTGCCAATGAATTGTTGTTTGTTTCATATTAGCTGTTCCTATAGAAGGAAGTCTGTGCTTATGTAAATGTGTCCACCTGTTTGATATTATGGTTTTTACTATTAGTAATAGCTTCACTTTAGTAATACAGCTACAGGAATATAATGTATATCTTCTAGGGAGAAGTAATGCCTCCCCCCACATAAGTGGTACGCGCATTTATTGTTACCCATGTCCGTAGGGTTGTTGACTTTTTTGTTAGGTCCATTTTTATGTGGTCGACGGGATTAAAGCGGAGCCACTGTGTCCCGTGGACATATTTTCCAGTTGTTTTTGATATTACATGTATCTTTAAAACTGCATTTTACATCTATGCTTACTGCATTCTTATTGTATTTTTGGATAAAATTGTACACTATTCTTTCAGTCTGTTACATTGTTAAAATACTCTTCAATCTTTACACTATTCATTCAGGGACGGATACAGGATTTGAGATTAGGGAGGAGGTGGGTGGGGGTGGTGGTGGTGGTGGGTGGGGTATAATTTTCTTAACTTTTCAGATTTTAGAGTTAGGCCCCCCCCCCCAATCTGCCCGTCATTCAATCTGTTAATGAATATTGTTAAAATACTCTTTAATCTGGTGCTAATCGTGCAGTTTGGATACTTTTATTCTTGTTAAGCCGTGTGGAATTTGATTGGCAATCACTGTAATCACAGTTCCATGGGTAATGTCTGAAAAACTTTATTAGAATGCTCACAAGGCAAAATTATACACTTTTGCCAATTCAAGAGCAGATAACCCAGTTATTAGCAATCAAATATGGCTGGTTCAAGAACTCGTTCGAGATCTTCCGGGTATATAACTGCTGCATAAGTTTTGTTAAGATTGAATGAAAATTGGAGAGGCTAGAGCACCGACAAGAACATGTTGACCAAAAGATGGATGATGGGCAACACTTCATCCCATAAGCTCGTCTGACCTTTGGCCTGTAGAGCTAAATACTGGTGTCGATATAGGATTTACCAACTCAAAATTAATTTTACGCGTAATATTCAGTCATGGGTATTTTAAAAACCCACGGATAAACCTGTACTTTTAATTGGTACTTATACATCATTATAGGACCCTATATTCTTCATTATGATGAATATAGGGTCCTATTCATTATATGACCTAAACACCTGGATAGAGTTTTGTTACGTAATGTTGCCATTATTTGGTGGGTTAGTTTCTTTAATCTCATAGGTGTTGTGAGGTTAAAAATAAGTGCCAATTCTCTGTCCACCCGGCTCTACAATAGTCCTTTGTTCAAATGTGTTGTGTTCCTTTTCCCCACAGATTTTGTACTTTATTTATTTTTTATTAGATTCAATATTTATACTTAACGCCATTAAAAGTGCAAGTTTTTTTATTTTGTGTTTATTTTTAATTAAAATGTCTCCAAGATCGATTGCATAATTCCGATTTTACTTCTTTCAATACATGAATTTGATCGGTCACCAGATTTATAGGGAATGTGGATAATTTTTAACATGTACATAACACTACAATCGATCTTGGAAATAAACACAAAAAAAAAAAACTTGCGCTTTTAATGGCGATAAGTATATGTATATATATATACATAGTTATTTTAATGAAAATTTCCCATTTGTTCAATACATATGCATATCTATCTGTTTATATACTTAATTAATAAATCAAGAAATACATTTGGATTTCAACTTGTTTTCTTTGTTTATGCTTCCTTTTGGGGGTGGGGGAGCATATAGTTACCATCATGTCTGTCTGTGTGCGTGCGTGTGTGATTTTTGGCGGAGTTTGGGAGTTTGAAGTTTTCAAATCTAAACCTTGTCCGCTCAACTCCGCCTACATTTTTCAAAAGATTTTCATGAAACTTCACAGGAAGTATCAGTATGATGTGTTGTAGCGCATATTGTCAAGACATTTTGGTTGAATAATTTTTATAGGACTTTCAAGTTTTTCGAATCTAAAGCTTGTCCGCTTAACTCCTACATTTTTCATCGATTTTCACGATACTTCATAGGAAGTATCGGTACCTAGTAGCACATATTGTCAGGATGTTCCAGTTGAATGATTTTAGGCGGAGTCATGGGACTTTGAAGTTTTTAAATCAAAAGTTTGTCCGCTCATCTCCTACGTTTTTCATCTGATTTTCATGATACTTTATATGAAGTATCACTAAGATTTCTAGTAGCGCGTATTGTCAGGACGTTCTAGTTGAATGATTTTTGGCGGAGTTATGGGTCTTTCAAATGTAAATCATTTCTGCTCAACTCCGCCAACAGTTTTTAACTGATTTTCATGAAACTTGATAGGAAGAATCAATATGATGTCCAGTAGCGCATATTGTCAGGATGTTTTGGTCAAAAAAAAAAATGGCCGAGTTACAGGACTTTGCAGTTTTTAAAAAATGTATAAAGCTTGTCGACTCAACTCCTACATTCTATTTCACATGTGTACGTTTATTAGTGGAGAATCCATCTGTTCTACCGATTTATTGTTTTATATACCAGATTCTTCTTTGGTTGAAATGTATGGTGACCCATGCAAGTTGTTCAGATTATGTCTACATACTGCTGAATGTTTGAAAGAAAGCATATGTTATTATGCAAAAATATGTATTTGACTACTCATCCTAAATAAACCTAATGTGCCTTCCTGCACTAATTTCTCATTGAAAAACAATTGCTACTGGCGCGTTTCTTCATTCATTCTCATTCAAGGTCTTCATCAGGACACCGCGTATGCAAACGTGGAAATGTTGTTCCATCGAAAATGGAGTGTCTCCTATAGAATTTGCAGCAACTCTGCAGGTTAGAATGTTCTAGGCCCATTCTCCATATTTTATCTTCATGTAAATGGAGGATGAGCCAGGCATTTTCATTCCTGTTAGGTGCCATATAACCTTTCATGTGTTGGTGCACCGTAAAACCCAATTCAATTCCATACATTATTGGTTTGGCATACTTGTATTTTTATAACGACATTCATGCGGATCTTGCTAATCACATTGTCATTTATTCGTTGCTTATGTTGCCGTTCCAACAGCAATTCAGAATGGCTGGATTTTTTTTTTAACAAAAATAATTCAGTTTCCTATAAAATGTGCTTGTTTATTGTTTATCAGGGCAGGAAATTTGTTTCTGAGTAACTGGTCCTAATGAAAGTCACGAGTTATTAGACATGTTTGTTTGTTTGTATGGTGTTTTACGTCATTTCCAACACATGCAAGGTTATACAGTCAATTTTTTGTGGTGGAGGCAGACCACCCACTTTTCCTGGGTAGAATTAGTACTGTACACCTCCCGTCATCCATAAGAATCGACACTTCCTCACATACAAGTTGAGCTCCCAGTGGGATCCCAACCTGCAGCAGTGAAAGGCAAAGGTTTACAATGCCACGTCGTTAACCAGAAATGGCATTGAATAACTGATAAAGAATAACTATAAAGTGCTATGAAAATAGGTCAATATTTGTTCCAAGTTCTGAGACAGGTTAGGCTGCATGTTTAAGTTTTATGAAAAGGGGCATAACCCTGCCGATATGAAAGTCAAAGTTGCTGGACATGTGAAACTAAATATTTTAAAGATGTGTGTGAAGTTTCATGAACCATAGTTCATACTTTTAAAGTTATGGTCAGTTATAAGCTTGGTTAGGTTGCAGGTTAAAGTTTTATGAAAAGGGGCTTAACTCTGCCACACTGAAAGTCAGAGTTATTGGCCATGGGTAACAATATTCCTTGGGGCAAGATGAACATGTATGTGTGTGAAGTTTCATGAGCATAGGTCAAACACTTTTCAAGTTATGGTCAGTTATGAGCTTGGTTAGGTTGCAGGTTAAAGTTTTTATGAAAAGGGGCATAACTCTCCCATACTGAAAGTCACAGCTATTGGTCATGGGTAACAACATTACTTGGAGTAAGATGACAATGTGTGTGAAGTTTTATCAATAGAGGTCAAATACTTTTCAAGTTATGGCCAAGGTTAGGTTGCAGGTTCCAGTCTGACAGACGGATGGATGACAACAGACATCGTGATCCCCTAAGTGTCTGCCATGCTAGGCAGGCGACAACATAAAAGTGTACTTTGATAATAAAACACGAAATCATTATAACCTTAAAGCATCATGTGAATTATTCACCATTCAAACCAATTATTTCATTAACAACGAACTATCACTGAAGGTGATGAATTTCCCCCACTTTCTAATCAGTTGTTATCTGTACATGAAGTCTGGGAACAACCCGTTCAAAACTGAGGAATGCAAATAATAACAAGAGGTCAATGACCTTGAAGCTCTACTGATTGATTTTGATTTCAGGAAGTAGTCGCTACAGATTTGTTTTTTTTCGAAAAATTATTTTTAGCCGTCGGGGCCATCTTGAATTTTCGGCCGACCTGAAATTTTGCTAGGATCAATAAGACACCAAGAGCAACATTCCTGTGAAGTTTCATGAAAATCCTTCGAGTAGTTTCAGAGGAGTAGTCACTACAAGTTTTCATTATATAACTCTATGTAAACAAAGATGGCCGCTGACAGCCATGTTTAACGTCGAATCAAAACGATTTTTGACAAGGACCAACATCATGTTATGCTGATCATTTTAGAAAAAGTCGCATATCAATATCACTTATAGTTTTCAAGAAGTAGTCGCTACAAACTTGTATTGTGAAAATCTATTTTTAGACATGGCTGCCATCTTGAATTTCCGGCCGACCTGAATTTTTGCTAGGATCAATAAGACATCAAGAGCAACATTCGTGTGAAATTTCATGAAAATCCTTCAAGTAGTTTCAGAGGAGTTATCGCTACAAGTTTTCATAATATAACTCTAATTAAACAAAGATGGCCACTGGCAGTCATGTTTACCGTCGAATCAAAATAATGTTCTACTCGGATAACCATCATGTCATGTTGATCATTTTAGAAAAAGTCCTATATCAATATCACTTATAGTTTTCAAGAAGTAGTCGCTACAAACTTATTTTTTAAAAATCTATTTTTAGCTGTGGTGGCCATCTTGAATTTCTGGCCGATCTGAAATTTTGCTAGGATCAATTAGACATTAAGAGCAACATTCCTGTGAAGTTTCATGAAAATCCACCATGTAGTTTCAGAGGAGTAGTCGCTACAAGTTTTTACTATATAACTGTATGTAAACAAAGATGGCCGCTGGCAGCAATGTTTAACGTCGAATCAAAACGATTTTTGACAAGGACCAACATCATGTTATGCTGATCATTTTAGAAAAAGTCCTATATCAATATCACTTATAGTTTTCAAGAAGAAGTCGCTACAAACTTGTATTTTGAAAATTTATTATTAGCCAGGGCGGCCATCTTGAATTTCCAGCCGACCTGAAATTTTGCTAGGATCAATAAGACATCAAGAGCAGCATACCTGTGAAGTTTCATGAAAATCCGTCAAGTAGTTTCAGAGAAGCTAGGCTAGCGCTAGGATTTTAAACCCTTTAGCCAAATCTGGCTAAAGCCCTAAAAATTCCTTTAGCCAGATAAAAATGTCTTTAGCCAGACTTTTGCAGAGATATTTTTTAACGAATTGGAGGCGCTAAAACTTCGCGTTTGCGTACACATCAACAGTTAGTTAAAAAAAAGTATGCGTTATTAACCTACATGTATAGGGTATCAATATGTCCACATCATATGCATTCTGCTTTAGTGCTTACAATTACTTATAATAGTGGAGCTGTAAAATATCCAAACAGTTTTAAAAATTGTATTTAATTTAATGCTTTTTAATTTTTAAAAATTGTCCACTGAAATTTAAAAAAGGACAGAATGAATGCATACATATAATAAGAAAATATAAAAATACAGACTCTTGTCACCATTGATCAGACCATTTAGTATTTTCATTAAATGTATTTCAATATACCTACTAACATTCATAGAAATAAAATAAATATATTTAAAAATGTAAGGCTAAGCTGAGGCTTATAAAACAAGTTCAACTAACAGGAGTTCCAACTAGAAAGATTGCGCCGCATTGTGAAACAAAACTCAGAAATTCTACATACACCACGAATCATGCACAGAGTAAGTAATAAAAGCCATTTCATTCTAAAATTGTACCAATATTTTGAGTAAGCGCACCTTTCGTATTTGTTCATGTTGATTGTTCAACCATAAATTATCCCGATTCAGAGACAGCCGATCAAACATCGGTTCACACTTGCCATTGTTCCAGTTTATGCTACCGTGTGTACAACTAATTAGTCTTATCAGTGATCGTAAAGTTCAAAAACACCGACGGCATCTTTAGCTTTTTAATTTGTAAGCAAACTTTGTGTTTTGAAAAGCCATTTTAGCCGCTAGAGGGCGCCACGTTATTTTTAATGTTTTACCCGGCTCGATAACGCAGTTAAATATGTGGATAATATTGAGCGCGGGGTCACAAACCAGTTGATTGACAGCAAGAGGCGGAACAGTGGGCGGAGTCTATCGTACATCGACAATTTGACAGCGGTCTTCAATAAACACAGCGATAATTAGTTTATCAGTCCAGATTGATTGTCGCTAATTAGCTAACAACACCTAGCAGGGTAGTGGCTTATAGACAGTGAAATACTTTGTGTATTAGAATTCGGGATTTTCCGAGATTGTAGACAAAATCTGTCGGAAATTTGGATTCTCCAGACGGCCGATATCTGGCGAATTTGATATGTATTTCTTACGATTTTCATTCGCCAGTTCAGGTTTCTTTTCGCCTATGGCGATTTGGCGAATGGTTAATGCGAGCCTAGAGAAGTAGTCGCTACAAGTTTTCATTATATCACTCTATGTAAACAAAGATGGCCGCTGGCAGCCATGTTTAACGTCGAATCAAAATGATTTCCGACAAGGACCAACATCATGTCATGCTGATCATTTTAGAAAAAGTCCCATATCAATATCACTTAGAGTTTTCAAGAAGTAGTCGCTACAAACTTGTTTTTTAAAAACCTATTTTTAGATTTGGCAGCCATCTTGGATTTCACATCAACATGAATTTTTGCTAGTATCAACTAGACTTCATGGGAAACGTTTCTGTAAAGTTTCATGAAAATCCATTCAGTAGTTTCAGAGAAGTAGTCGCTACAAAAAAAAGTTTACAGACGGACAGACGGACTACGGACGCCGCACCACGGCATAAGCTCTGCTGATCTCTGATCAGTTGAGCTAAAAATATGTTACGGGACGCGATAGGACCACAAATGTGTTACAGGACGGGACGCAACTTATATAGCCCCCACTTCACTTTGTGAAAGCTAGTGTATAATAAATCCATTGGATTGCATGAGGCCTAGTTTAGTGGGTATACACATTCAATATACACCTTCAAGTTGATGGTCAGTACAAGCCAATACAACATTAGTGACATGTTTAATGGAAATAGAATGGTACATCCCATCTTGATAGCGAAACAACACAGAGATGCAATAAAAAAATTAAATGGCACTAAAAATACAACAAACGTGAACAGTAGTAATAATTTATCATCTTATAAACATTAATTCTTCTTAAAAACTGTATTGCAAACATCTGAGAACAAAATCAATTGAAACATAATTATAAACTTAAAAAGAACCACAAAACTGACGCAATACCATCCTGTACAGTATTGTAAAGAACAAACAGCATATATAAGGCTAAATAAAATTATACCCGAGTTTACTGTAACCCGACCGACCCTCTGAAAAAACCCAACCCCCCCCACACACCGACTCCTTTTTATTTTATTGAAAAAAACAACACAAATATTTGGAAAAAAAACATGTTGAAAAAATAATAATGTTAAAGCGATTTTGCGGTGCGGTTTTGACAGCTGTTTTGGCTGTACAGTTTCGAAAATGTCAGCACATGGAAGCGCACTCTCCATAAAGAATTGATTGGTGAATTGTTTGACAAGTACCAGAAACAGGTCGGTAAATGCCCAGAGTTCCAGGCCACCTGTCGTAAGTTTGTTTCTAAAATAGTAATATTAATGTGCATATGTTTACTTGCTTCCCAGCACTAAGCATTGGCATCGACTACTACTGCATTATAACTTCTTGAAGAAGTATGCCGTTCCATAATAATTTTCTGAACTCAACCTCATAACATGAGAAATTTATAAATATTTATTACTTTCTGATGTTAGAGAAGTAATATACATGTAAGTCAACACTTTTACAAAACTATTCAAATGGATAATTAACATTTGACATTACAACTTTGAATATTTATTCAGCTGTCTGGCAGGCAAGAACTGCTCTTGGTTATGTCAACCACATTTAAAACTGTTTTACCCCTTTGTAATAATTGCAAATGTTTGGGAAAAGAGCCAGTTGTTACCAGGCCTTTTGGGAAACAATTAAACATACACAATTTCATATTGTTATCTGTTGTAGTTTTTAAAATACCACAGTTTCCCATTCATCAAAGCTCATCGCCACCTTAAATGTAACTTCGCCAAAAAATAAAATAAAATGCCTACCTACCTACCCTATTTTTTTCAGCAATGTTACATACAGTAAACACAGGTATAATTTTATTTTGCCTAATACAAAATATTCAAAAAATTGCCTTTCCAAAAACGTAAACCACAGCCAGAAATCTAGGCATGGAACACCTGCAGCCAGAAATCTAGGCATGGAACACCTGAAGCCAGAAATCTAGGCATGGAACACCTGCATCCAGAAATCTAGGCATGGAACACCTGCAGCCAGAAATCTAGGCACGCAACACCTGCATCCAGAAATCTAGGCATGGAACACCTGCAGCCAGAAATCTAGGCACGGAATACCTGCTGCCAAGACAAGTACCTTATTACTTGTCCAGAAAGCAAGAGGTATTTTGTTCGACCCGGTTGCGGCATGCGTATTTTTAAAATGGCATTTTTTATGTAGATATTTAACAATTCTGTATCATCAGACACAATAGAGAATTTGGGCTGCAGTTCTTGTTTCCAATCCATCACCCCCACCCCCCCCCCCCCCCCCCCCCCCCACCCCCACCCCCACCCCAACAACCCACATGTTTTTAGGGCTATTCCATTAAAACACATAACCGGGACCCCAGGAAGGCAATTTAATAAACATCTATGGGTGAACCCTATTTTCTGAAATTTGGTTCTTCAAACGCAATTTTGCGTCTATGGGTGATTGTTCAATTTCCAAAGTGCCTTCCTGGGGTCCCATGTATGTTTTAATGGCATAGCCCTTATACTACAAAATACCTTTCTAACCCCCTCATAATGGTTTTTACCCACTATCAATATATTAAAAATTCAATGTACATTATTCCCCCAACAACCTGGAATAGCCTTTTAAATGGAATAGCTCTGAAAATGGACAGATACATTGCAACTGTATCCCCATATTTATTTTTGGTGGGGAAATATTAAATTAGTAACTATTTTTTTAGAGATGTGGTAAAGCGCCTCACAAGAATGATTGCAGTTTTACAACCCTTTAACAGCTTATGTCATATCAAGGCTCAAGTTGGAAACCTTGTCCTGGTCCTTTATAAAGAAACCTTTACAATTCTTCAAATTTAGAGAATCTATGCAAAGTTGGGTGAAACTCTTCTATAATAATATAACAGCAGTTAACCAATGTGGATTTTTATCAGACTTTTTCAATATAGGCTGCGGTTGCCGTCAAGGAGATCTCTTATCTTAGTATAATGTTTATCCTCTGTAGTGAAATTCTTACAAAAACAACAAAACATTCAAAAATTAAAGGTATACCGGTCAGGGGTCAAGCCAGACTCCAAAAATAGGGAGAAGTCACTTCTCCCTCCAGTCAAAACAGGGAGAAGTTTTTCAAAATAGGGAGACTTGAGGTCGATCGACATGAGACGGATGATTAAATATCGACTAAATAATGCATAATACTAATAAAGCATGTATTATTATTATCATTTTGTTATTATTATTATTATTTTCCCACGGCCTTACAAACTTCAAAGTGAACAGTGCCAAAAATCCTATCTGTCTTGAACCCCCCCCCCCCCCCCCCCCCCCCCCCCCACACACACACACACACGCCCCCACCCCCCACCTTCGTTTCATTTTTATTGAAAAATACTAATTATTCGATAATTACCCCAAACTTAGTTTTCATTCATGCCCGCATTGAGTAACATACTTTATTGATATCTATGTCTAATCGTAGAATACAATACATTTCCACTGATTTCTCTCGTCAATAAAACAATCACAAACAAACTCTCTTTATACCAAACACATTTCTTTATTTCATAATTAGCCTCAATAAAACACACAATCAAAATTTTGCTTATTAAAGATTCTTTACAATTAACTTTGCCGATTTTAATCATATAATTTATATACACCGTCTTTTAAATTTATTTATTGTGGGAGATTTTTCAAGGTATCTTGTTGTCAATCATAATCATAACCCCGCCCTTGCGCAGTGTTTTGTAGTACGATTTTTAATTATTCATCAAACGAAAAAATACGACAGCTTTGATTGGTTTACTTAAATAGAATGCGCACATGATTCCCCACATGATTTAATCACGTGATCGCCTAACGAGCAAACATGGTGGTTGATATTCTCATCTCGCCTAAGGCAAGCCGATAAAGATCGATAATTAGGCTATTGCCCTGATTAGATAAGAGTCGCGTTGTTATTTAATGGTAATGGGATTAAATAAGGTACGTGTGATACACGCGCTGATTGTGTTTTAGAGGCTTTTGTTTATTATGGGTCTAATCACATTTGAAATTGCCGAAATTGATCCGAATTTGCCGAAAATGACGGCGACTCAAATTTCGCCCCACATGAATAAAAAAGCGAAGTCGGCCAAACTACAGCGAAGTTTTTAGCGACTTCGCCTAATCGCTGGTACTTGAAATTTTAAAGGTTGTACTTGAATACAAATTATCACAATTTGCGAATGATACCTAATACTTTTAGACGGATCAGACATAATCACAATTTGCGAATGATACCTCAATACTTTTAGACGGATCAGACATAATCACAATTTGCGAATGATACCTCAATACTTTTAGACGGATCAGACATAATCACAATTTGCGAATGAGACCTCAATACTTTTAGACGGATCAGACGTATCACTCAATGGAACACTTATCCAACTACACACCTTTTCAAAAATGTTCGGTTTAAAAATTAACTTCAATAAAACACAAGTCATATGGATTGGATCAAAGAAATATAGTACAAGTGCAATTAAAACTAAATGCAAATTAGCATGGGGACAAAATTAATTTAAATTCCTAGGAATTAACTTTAACACAGATCTTGATAAAATGATTAATATACATTTTTGTGAAAAAGTTTTTGGCCAACAAGTATTTAACTCCTTTAGGAAAAATAACAGTCAGGGCTATTTCATTAAAACATATATGGGACCCCAGGAAGGCACTTTTGAAACTGACCACCCACCCATAGATGCAAAATTGAGTTTAAAGAACCGAATTTTGGAAAATAAATTTCCTTCCTGGGGTCCCGGATATGTTTTCATGGAATAGCCCTCATTAAAAGTTTGCTTACACCATCATTAAATCAACTCTATTTTATTACCGAATCCAGATGTGAAATATATAAAGACTATCAATGATCTTCTGTTCAATTTCCTTTGGCAAGAAACTGCTAAAATAACAAGAGGTCAATGACCTTGAAGCTCTACTGATAGATTTTGATAGCTAAATTCAGCATTCCTGTGAAGTTTCATAAAAATCTGTCAAGTAGTTTCAGAGGAGTAGTCGCTAAAAGTTGAAGTTTTTACTATATAACTCTAGGTAAACAAAGATGGCCACTGGCAGCCATGTTTAATGTCGAATCAAAATAATTTTCGACAAGGATCAACATCTTGTCATGCTGATCATTTCAGAAAAAGTCCCATATCAAGTCGCTACAAACTTGTTTGAAGAAATCTATGTTTAGCCGTGGTGGCCATCTTGAATTTCCGGCCGACCTGAAATTGTGCTAGCATCAACTAGACATCAAGAGCAACATTCCTGTGAAGTTTCATGAAAATCCGTCTAGTACTCAGAGGAGAAGTCACTACAAATTTTTACTATACAAACTCTATGTAAACAATGATGGCCACTGGTGCCTAGGTTTAATTTTGATTCAAAATAATGTTCGACTTGGATCAACATCATGTCATGCTGATCATTTTAGAAAAAGTCCCATATCAATATCACTTACAGTTTTCAAGAAGTGGTTGCTACAAACTTTTTTTTAACAAGAGGTCAATGACCTTGATTGATTTTGATTTCAGGAAGTAGTCGCTACAGACTTGTTTTTGAAAAATTATTTTTAGCCGTGGCGGCCATCTTGAATTTCCGGCCGACCTGAAATTTTGCTAGGATCAATTAGACATCAAGAGCAACATTCCTGTGAAGTTTCATGTAAACAAAGATGGCCACTGGCAGCCATGTTTAACGTTGAATCAAAATAATGTTTGACTCTGATAACCATCATGTCATGCTGATCATTTTACAAAAAGTCCCATATCAATATCACTTATAGTTTTCAAGATGTAGTCGCTACAAACTTCTTTTTTAAAAATCTATTTTTAGCTGTGGCGGCCATCTTGAATTTCTGGCCGATCTGAAATTTTGCTAGGATCAATTAGACATCAAGAGCAACATTCCTGTAAAGTGTCATGAAAATCCGCCAAGTGGTTTCAAAGGAGTAGTCGCTACAAGTTTTTACTATATAACTCTATATAAACAAAGATGGCCGCTGGCAGCAATGTTAACGTTGAATCAAAACAATTTTTGACAAGGACCAACATCATGTCATGCTGATCATTTTAGAAAAAGTCCCATATCAATATCACTTATAGTTTTCAAGAAGAAGTCGCTACAAACTTGTATTTTGAAAATTTATTTTTAGTCGTGGCGGCCATCTTGAATTTCCGGCCGACCTAAAATGTTGCTAGGATCAATGAGACATCAAAAGCAACATTCCTGTGAAGTTTCATGAAAATCCGTCAAGTAGTTTCAGAGGAGTAGTCGCTACAAGTTTTCATTATATAATTCTAGGTAAACAAAGATGGCCGCTGGCAGCCATGTTTAACGTTTAATCAAAACGATTTTTGACAAGGACCAACATCATGTCATGCTGATCATTTTAGAAAAAGTCCCATATCAATATCACCTATAGTTTTCAAGAAGTAGTCGCTACAAACTTGTTTTTTAAAAACCTATTTTTAGATTTGGCGGCCATCTTGGATTTCACATCAACATGAATTTTTGCTAGGATCAACTAGACTTCATGGGCAACATTTCTGTAAAGTTTCATGAAAATCCATTCAGTAGTTTCAGAAAAGTTGTCGCTATAAAAAAAAAATTACGGACAGACGGACGCCGCACCACGGCATAAGCTTTGCTGATCTCTGATCAGTAGAGCTAAAAATCTGTTTTTAGCCATGGCGGCCAACTTGAATTTCCGGCCAACCTAAAAAAAATCTGGGATCAATTAGACATCAAGAGCAACATTCCTGTGAAGTTTCATAAAAATGTGTCAAGTAGTTTCAGAGGAGTAGTCGCTACAAGTTTTTACTATATAAATCTATGTAAACAAAGATGGCCGCTAGCGGCCCGGCCATGTTTAAAGTCGCATCGAAATAAATTTCGACTCGGATCAACATCATGTCATGCATATCATTTTAGAAAATGTCCCATATCAATATCACTTACAGTTTTCAAGAAGAAGTCGCTACAAATTTATTTATTTTAAATCTATTTTTAGCCGTGGTGGCCATTTTGAATTTCCGGCCAGCCTTAATTTTTTCTAAGATCAACTAGACATCAAGAGCAACATTCCTGTGAAGTTTCATGAACATCTGTCAAGTAGTTTCAGAGGAGTAGTCGCTACAAGTTTTTACTATATAACTATGTAAACAAAGATGGCCACTGGCAGCCATGTTTAACGTCGAATCAAAATAATGTTCGACTTGGATCAACATCATGTCATGCTGATCATTTTAGAAAAAGTCCCATATCAATATCACTTACAGTTTTCAAGAAGTAGTCGCTACAAACTTTTTTTTAAAAATCTGTTTTTAGCCATGGCGGCCATCTTGAATTTCGAGCCGACCTAAAAAAAATCTTGGATCAATTAGACATCAAGAGCAACACTCCTGTGAAGTTTCATAAAAATTCGTCAAGTAGTTCCAGAGGAGTAAGCGCTACAAGTTTTTACTATATAAATCTATGTAAACAAAGATGACCGCTAGCGGCCCAGCCATGTTTAAAGTCGCATCGAAATAAATTTCAACAAGGATCAACATCATGTCATGCTGATCATTTTAGAAAATGTCCCATATCAATATCACTTACAGTTTTCAAGAAGTAGTCGCTACAAATTTATTTATTTTAAATCTATTTTTAGCCGTGGCAGCCATTTTGAATTTCCTGCCAGCTTGCAATTTTGCTAGGATCAACTAGAAATCAAGAGCAACATTCCTGTGAAGTTTCATGAACATCTGTCAAGTAGTTTCAGAGGAGTAGTCGCTACAAGTTTTTACTATATAACTCTATGTAAACAAAGATGGCCACTGGCAGCCATGTTTAACGTTGAATCAAAATAATGTTCGACTTGGATCAACATCATGTCATGCTGATCATTTTAGAAAAAGTCCCATATCAATATCACTTATAGTTTTCAATAAGTAGTCACTACAAACTTATTTTTAAAAATGTATTTTTAGCTGTTGCGGCCATCTTGAATTTCTGGCGGATCTGAAATTTTGCTAGGATCAATCAGACATCAAGAGCAACATTCCTGTAAAGTTTCATGAAAATCCGCCAAGTAGTTACAGAGGAGTAGTCGCTACAAGTTTTTATTATATAACTCTAGGTAAACAAAGATGGCCGCTGGCAGCCATATTTAACGTCGAATCAAAACGATTTTTGACAAAGACCAACATCATGTCATGCTGATCATTTTAGAAAAAGTCCAATATCAATATCACTTATAGTTTTCAAGAAGTAGTCGCTACAAACTTGTATTTTAAAAAATCTATTTTTAGCTTTGGTGGCCATCTTGCATTTCAAATCAACATGAATTTTTGCTAGGATCAACTAGACTTCATGGGCAACATTTCTGTAAAGTTTCATGAATATCCATCCAGTAGTTTCAGAGGAGTAGTCGCTACAAATAAAAGATTACGGACAGACGGACGAAGGATGCCGCACCACGGTATAATCTCTGATCAGTCGAGCTAAAAATGTCTATGATTATTAAAGACTACAGTCAAACCTGTGTTAGTGGTCACCTCTATTAAGCAACCACCTGTCTTAAGCAGCCACATTTTCTAATCCGTTATATTACAATGTTGATGTAAATCAACCTTTATTAAGTAGCCATTTAGAGGTCACTATTGGTCTTTCCCTTGAGTGGCTACTTAAGACAGATTTGGCTGTACTTTGAAGGCGGATTAAATATAACAAATTTAATACATTTGTTTCAAGTTTAAAGATAACATAGATAAGAAAACGTGCAACTCATATGTAGCTCTTATTTTGACATAAATAAACTTTTAAATTGTAAAAAACACTATGCAGAGAATGTAATGGGAACTTCTAACTAGAAATGTGTCCATGGGACACGGATGCCCCCTCTGAAAAAAATCAGCGTAAAACATAAAATTTGACGAAAAAGGGGCCATAACATCGGTAATGGGTCGATTTTGACGTCAAAACGATATGCACAACTTGACATCACAGATATTCATGGCTAACGCTATAAGCCCCCTTACCATTCAGTGGTGGGGGCATAAAAACAGTTAAGGATGACTTAATTCATATATCATTTTTTTAGACATATAGAAAATGGATTTTTACGAAAAGTATCTTAAAATTCTACTATTTTATAACCATAATATATTGATTGAAAAAAAAAGAAAGTATTTTTCTTGAATTTTGGTACATGATGTGTTAATGATATAAGCAATACAAATGGCAATCTTTACCAAAGAATAATTTGTAGAACAAGAGCTCTACTGATAGATTTTGATAGCTAGATCAGCATTCCTGTAAAGTTTCATGAAAATCTGTCAAGTAGTTTCAAAGTAGTTGTTACACATTTTTATATATAACGCTATATGGCCGCTGGCAACCATGTTTAATGTTGAATCAAAATAATCAATGAGGACCAACATCATGTCATGCTGATCATTTTAGAAAAGTCCCATATCAATATCACTTATAGTTTTCAAGAAGTAGTCGCTACAAATTTGTTTTTTACAAATCTATTTTTAGCCATGGCAGCCATGGAATTTCCAGACGACCTGAAATTTTGCTAGGATCAACTAGACATCAAGAGCAACATTTCTATTAAGTTTCATGAAAATCTTTTAAGTAGTTTCAGAGGAGTCGCTACAAGTTTTTACTATATAACTCTATGTAAACAAAGATTGCCCCCTTGAAGCCATGTTTAAAGACAAATTAAAATGATTTTTGTTGAGGACCAACTTGAATCAAAACTATATTCGATATGGACCAACAACATGTCATGTTGATAATTTCAGAAAAAGTCCCATATCAATGTCACATAGTTTTCAAAAAGTAGTCGCTACAAAATTGTTTTATAAAAAATCTATTTTTAGCTTTGTCGGCCATCTTGGATTTCATATCGACATGAATATTTGCTAGGATCAACTAGACATCATAGAAAACATTCCTGTAAAGTTTCATGAAAATCCATCCAGTAGTTTCAGAGGAGTAGTCGGCGCAACAAAAAGTTTACGGACACGGCACCATGGCATAGGCGCTGATCTATCAGCAGAGCTAAAAAAACAAATATTACACCAAATTTTCTTCACTTCAACAACCCCAACCCACAACACACTTACTGGTGGGGAAATAAACAAATATACGACGGTGATCCACCTGCATATTTTCTTTTAGCCAATAATGTATTCGAAAAAAATCATTATCACGATTTGCCGGTTGACTCATTTAACAAATATAATTTGTTCATTATCTTTATTATTAACTGATCTGCTTGTAAACACTGAGCACAATTCACAGGTCTTTGCGCAAATTCACAGGTCTTAGCGCAAATTCACAGGTCTTAAAGCGAAATCACAGGTCCATGCGAAAATGTCATAGGTATGTGCGCAAATTCAAATTCAAGCGCAAATTCACAGGTCCAAGGTGTTTCACTGTATTTCATGGTTGACACTGTCAAACAGGTTGGTTTTGTGGTCGGCCATATTTGGTGTGGTTTCATACGTGCATATGGTCACCTCGTGTCTATGTGCCTGGAATAGTAAAGATTACAAAACATTATCGCCTTTGAACATGGTTATCTGCCCTTATGTCTTTTTTTTTTTTTTTTTAATTTGTATATTGAAATATTTATTCTTTTCTTTCTATAAAATGAACACTACATTTTACGTTAAGGTGTCCTAGATATGATAATGAAAGACTACTTTTGGAAATTCAAGTATATATAAAACATAGAAGAGTATTTCACAGAACACTTGTGTCACCTGCCATGTGCTTATTTCAGCCAGTTATGAGCTTGGTTAGGTTGCAGGTTAAGTGTAACGGACAACAACAGACAATGGACGAAGTGATCCCTAAGTGCCTGCCATACTACAGAGGCGACACAATACAACATACTGTCATACTCAGATAAATTAATCTGGTCAAAATAAGGATAAACATGTTACCAAGGTTACAGCTACTTTCATAAGCAATATACCGTACATCAAGTTTAGAAATTTTGAGATGATCAGTGCTTGCAATTGTTAATATCCTTCAATTTCAAAATATGCACTTATAATTATAAATTACTTTAGAAAGTAAAATTTAACACCCATATAATCTACTGGTACGTTTTCATTGACCGTCAATATATATATATATGCTTCACGTGCATTGTTAGATTGACATAAATTCTGTTAAACATGAATTTGTAAACACAATGAGCCCATGCCCCAATATGGGTGAAGTATAAATAAGATGAATAATGCTATAAGAAATCCCAAACCAAAATTTGGGTGACATAAGACAAATATTTAAGAGATATAGAAACCTTGATTTGCCTTCATTGCACATCACAATTGGGGTTCCATGGGAGCCCAGAAGATAAACTTACTTATGCATCCCTTTACAACATACTATAAGGGAACCAATTCCCAAATTTAGTTGAGGTATGACAAGAATTGTAAGAGATATAGACCTGTAAACACAACTTACACACAAAATTTGATGTGAAATGAGGCACATTTCAAGGGAATTTAAGGGATTTTTCAGAATTTTGGTTCCATGGGAGCCTAGGGGTAACAGAAACCAAAATTGCTTACGTAGTCCTTAAGATAATGCTATAAAGAAGATCATGGCCAAATTTGGTTGTGCTAGGATAAGAAATGTAAGAGGGATAGACTTGTAAATACAGCTTACACGCAAAATTTGATGTGAAATGAGACACATTTTAAGGGTTATCATAATTTGGGTTCAATGGGAGCCCATGGGTTTTGGTTGTGCTAGGATAAGAAATGTAAGAGAGATAGACTTGTAAACACAGCTTACACGCAAACCTTGATGTGGGACGCAGATGCCGACGCCAACGCGAGTACATAAGCTCTTTTGTTTTTCGAATAGCCGAGCTAATTAACAGACGGATGGACAACAAACAAAAGACCATGACATAAGCCCCTACTGGCCTAGCTAATAAAGAGCTTAACACCAGTATCCTGTTAAAACCCTACACTTATATCTATATATAAGGAATGATAAGTGAACCGAATCTAAAAGCACTGTAATTTCTATAAATAAACACCGAACAGTTGAAATATTTGTATTTTTCTTGTGTGCCTTTGATATATTTAAATACCTACCTGTTGGAAGTCACCTTTCAGACCAATATAGTAGACTTTACTGGTTTCAGCACCATAGTTTGAAGGGAAATGGATAGATATGCACTCACACTGGTTAAATCTCGTTACTCTGAAATATCCATCAAATCAATTCATTTAAACACAAACAGGGATCAAATTTAATATTTTTAGTCACTTGCTGAAAAAAAGCAAATGTCAAGATTTTCTACTTGCTATTTTAATCAAGACACTTATATTACCGGTAATTAATAATTTAGAGCCTTCCATTCATTGTAGCAGGAATGTCATACATGTAAATGATGGCATTGTAACACTCAGCAAGGTAATAATGTATCATTATACTTACTATCCATCTATTTTACTATTTTACTAAGTTTGATGAATATGTTTAGTGAATAAATGTAGAGTTACACTTAGTAGGTTTGTTTTATTACTTGCAAAATTTAGCAAGTACTAATATTTTCTACTTGCAATCTGCAAATATCTACTTGCATTTAGCAAGTAAATAAGTGTTAAATTTGAACCCTGCACAAATCTGAATTATCTGATATATCTGTCATAAAGAGCAGAACTTAACACAATAACAAAATTTATTATATACCTATCAATAATATATACATAGTACCTTCATTTTCTTACAATGGAATACAACAACCTGTATCACACTACAGGTTATCACTATGCTACTAAAAATAGAATTAGTATCATTATCTTACTAAAAATAGAACAGCGGTTTTTCCTATGATTCTATCAAATTAGGCCAATATGCGTAAGAACGTCAAGATGACCAACAAAACAAATACGTCAGACCAATGAAAGCAAACACCGTAAAACCTTAGATCAGGATCACACTCGAAGCTCCGCCTCTCGTGTGATCCTTGATTTGGCATTTACCTACTCGAGGTGATACAAGCTTCCAGAACACGTAACTCTAGTAATAATCCTATTGTGTCACATGCCTGTAACTTCATACGCAGCGATTAGCAGTCAGTGCATAAAGCATTTAACAAAGATCTACTGTGCATTTCAGGATGTTTGGACGTCGAATATGAATCAAGATGTTTTTTATTACTTGCTGTATGTTTTCATATGTGACAATGGTTAAATAGCCCCGTGTGGTTCCCGGTGGCTCCGTTTGGTCACGGGGCAAAGAATAGGGCCACTGCAGATCCCTTTTGAGGGGTAGGCAGAGGGGTAGAATCCCCCCAAATTCATGTTCATTTCATCATTTTTGTTCATGTTCATTAAAGGTCTTCATCATGATCCCTGCATTGTTTCAGGTGCCATCTCACTCACATCAAAAGAGTAGTGGCAGAAAAACAAGAAACGTGGCTCCAGCGTAAATGGAGTTTCTACGATAGAATTTGCAGCAACTCTGCAGTTCAGGGTGAGAAGATTCTAGGCCCAATTTCCATATTTATCTCGATGTACATGGAGGATGAGCCAGGCATGTTCATGCCTGTTAGACGCCATATAACCTTTCATGTGTTGGTGCGCCTTAAAAACCAATTCAATTCAATAGATAGACTGAAAATGGACGCTCCTGGATCTGTTTGCAATCTTGCTTTAGCCATCCGCTAACCCGAATATTCATTTTGAACCCACAAGTTTACACTGTAATTTTAATGACAGCCGAAAACCAAAATGGCAACGGAACATTCCATTTTTCTAGGGCAGGGGGACTTAAAAAAATAATTTGACTAATAGTGGTGTAAACAACAAGATATAAACGCATTATATTATTTACCTACTTTTTATTTGCTAGATATAATGGTTTTCATTTCAAAATAAAAGTAAAGTATGATCGCTGGAGGTGCTGACCATTGAACAACAACACGACACTGCATAGCCTACGTTTTACTTGTTACATCCTAAGCCTAAAAACAGTCATACGCAGACGACAATTTCTAAAAATAATGCCGCCATGTTGTATTATTTTTACAATGTAAACATTGGGAGTCAAAATGAATTTTGGGATTTGTGAAGCTTAACGGATGTTTACGGCAGGATTGTAAACAGATTTAGGAGCGTCTGTTTTCTTTCTATCTAACCATAACAGGTATGAAAACATATAGCAAGTAATAAAAAAAAAATCTCGATCCATATTCGACCTCCAGGCACCCTGAAATGCACAGAAGTCTGTCTGAAGTAATGAACTATTTATCTCAAAAAAAAAATAACTAGAAATTGGTTGCAATTTAACACAAAAAAAAGAGTCAATTTACAACTAAATCAACCCTGAGAGCTAGTGGGTCAATATTAGAAGGGTGTTCCACAGAAAACCTGTTTCGCCTGACATGTGCTTATTTCCGCAAGGACAATCTAACTATAAAGTTTTAGGACATGGAGAGTAATCCTTCATAAATTATAAAACAGATTTTTTTTTTTAAATGTTAAAGTTTATGAAAAGGGCAATAACTCTGCACTGAATAATTGAAAAGGATGAACTCGGCTGAAATGAAAGTCAGAGTTACTGGACATGTCACTGGCATTGAATAATTGATGAAAAAGAACTATAAAAAGTTTCATGACCATAGGTCAATATTCTGCTAAGTTATTTGCCAAGTAAGGTTGCAGGTTAAAGGGACACACGGCAATCTTTATTTTTTAAAAACACAGAGCTTCCCGCTGGTTTTTCTGCATAACTTGCATTTGTACAACAATTATTAATATTAATTATAAGAATAGTGTTAAGCAATTTATTTTTGCATATTATTAATGTTTGATAGTATTGCACCAATAATATAAATAGAGGATCTTACATGAGTATTCATTCATTATGAATTTATTAAACGAGTTGGCAAAATGATATAATGCCAGGCTCTTGTCGAGAATTATATCATTTTTGCTAACGAGTTTAATAAATTCAATAATGAATGAGAACGAATGTTAGATTCTACTTATTACATAACTTATAACGTCACATTACGTCAGAAAACGTACATTAACATGACGTCCATGAGGTCATTAACGTTATGTTATACCACTAGTGGAATATCGAAAATACTGAATGGTGTTATTATACTCCCACACCACATGCTATGTGATAATAAAACTTATAGTATAACAAGAGCATCAAGAATTGCAGGGCAATCCATAGTCCCCCACCGGCCCAGACAAACATTTTCCAGACATTTTCTATGATGGAGGTCAAAGATCAAGGTCAAGGTCACAATGACCTTATTTTGGTACGTGACACACCGCTATCACAAGATTTATTCACATACCAAGTTTGGTATCTCTTAAGTGTTATAGTATTGAAAATACGGTTCGGACAAGCATTTTCTATGACAGAGGTCACATGTCAAGGTCAAGGTCACAATGACCTTATTTTGGTACACGCCACTCCGCCATCTCAAGATGTATTCACACACCAAGTTTGGTATCTCTAAGTGTTATAGTATTGAAAATACGGTCCGGACAAGCATTTTCTATGACAGAGGTCACAGGTCATCACAGTGACCTTATTTTGGTACGCGACACACCGTTATCCCAAGATGTATCCACATACCAAGTTAGATATCTCTTAAGTGTTATAGTATTGAAAATACGGTCCGGACAAGCATTTTTTATGACAGAGGTCACAGGTTAAGGTCACAATGACTTTATTTTGGTACGCGACACACCACTATCCCAAGATGTATTCACATACCAAGTTTGGTATCTCTTAAGTGTTATAGTATTGAAAATACGGTTCGTACAAGCATTTTCTATGACAGAGGTCACATGTCAAGGTCAAGGTCACAATGACCTTATTTTGGTACGCGACACTCCCCTATCCCAAGATGTATTCACACACCAAGTTTGTAATCTCTAAGTGTTATAGTATTGAAAAAATGGTCCGGACAAGCAATTTCTATGACAGAGGTCACAGGTCAAGGTCACAGTGACCTTTTTTTGGTACGCAACATACCGCTTTCCCAAGATGTATCCACATACCAAATTTGGTATCTGAGGGTCTTATAGTATTGAAAATATGGCCCGGACAAGCATTTCGGAAGGACAGACGGACGGACAGGGTGCAAACCTATAGTTACCCCCGGGACCGGTGGGGGACTAATAAGACGAAAAAGTGAATACTTAAAATCTGATTTATTTCAATGTAACCAGGGTAAAAGTAAAAATGATACTGGATATATAAATCGAGACACCCATTTCAAACACTTCAAGATTGCCGTGTGTTCCTTTAAAGTTTCATGAAAAGTGGCACAACTCTGCCAAAATGAAAGTCTGAGTTATTGAACATGCCAATGGCATTGAATAATTGATAAGAACGGTATAAACTTGAATAAAGTGGTCTTTGTTAACAGCTATCCTTGGGGTAAGATGTAGATGTGTGTGAAGTTTCATGAACATAGGTCAAATACTTCTCGAGTTATGGGCAGTTATGATCTTGGTTAGGTTGCAATGTAAAGTTTTATGAAAAGGGGCATAACTCTGCCAAAATGAAAGTCAGTGTTATTGGACGTGTAACAACATTCCTTACTTAGGTAAGATGATGATGCGTGAAGTTTTATGAAATTGTTAGAATACTTTTCAAGTTATGGCCAAGATTAGGTTGCAGGTTAAAGTGTGACGGACGGATGACGGACAAATGACGGACAAATGAAGATGTATGAAGTTTTATGAAATTGTTAAAATACTTTTCATGTTAAGCCCAAGATTAGGTTGCAGGTTAGTGTGACAGACGGACATTTGTTTAAGTCATAAATAAAGAATATGTTCTGTTCATGTTTTGCTCTGATATAAACATTCTGACTGAGTTTGGTAAAAATAGGAAGATAGGAAGATTGGTAAAGACTGGAGGCAAAACTGTAGGTGCTAGAGCGCTGATAATACATAAATAAAGTCCTGCTGTTTTTCATTTTTTGAGCTATAACTGTGACCTTTATCACACAATATTTTTGGATTTCAAATTTGTTTAATATAAACATTCCGACCAAGTCTGGTGAAGATCATATGCAAAATCAAGATGTACGAGCAATGACAAGACAAAATAGTATTTTTTTCCATTAAATCAGGAACAAAACTCTTATATTTATAATCCGAAATTGCTGATTTTAAACTCGTTCAAAATTTTATTGATATAGACATTCAAACCAAGTTTGGTAAGTATAGGAGGCAAAATGGAGGCACTAGAGTGATGACAAGACAAAATACAGCATTTTTCACTAAATAAGGGGCCGTAACCTTGATGTTTATAATCAGATACTAGTCGTTTGCAAAATAAAAACTTACTTTGTCGAATATTCTAGAACACCAGATGGGTCAGGATGCATTTCAAATTCTTGATCTGCCGCCATTTCAACATCATCAAATGTCATGTTTTGACGATTCTTAAATCTATCAAAAAGAACAAATATAATAATAATGAGTATAATAATATTAAATAATACTAGACGGGTGTTCAGCGCGTGTCACCTGTCAGCGCTTTGTCAGTATAACAAGGTCATTTGGACCCAGATAAACTACCTTTATTTTTTACTATGGTCATGTGGATGTTGTCGTGATAAGTATATACTGAAAGTCTGATGAAGAAATATCAAGAAATGAGAAAGTTATAGCCAACGTTAAGTTTTCGTGAAAAAAAAAGAGTATTTAACCCATATAATGACCTTCAGTGTAAACTTGACCATTATATTTTAGTATGGTCATGTCAACGTTGTCATGATGAGTATATATTGTAAGTTTGATGAAGAAATATCAAGAAATGAGAAAGTTATAGCCAACGTTAAGTTTTGATGACGGACTGACGACAAAGTGATCCCTATGTATCGTATTTTTCTTTCAAAACTGATAATAGCAGAGATCTAAAAGGTACTTAATGAAAACAAGAAAATTTGTCAGATAATCAGTAAAATTAAAGAATACAGATATGGTTCAAGAATCAAACAGGACCACTGCAAATCTTTTTTCAAAAACGTGAGCATCTATACCCAAATTTGTTAACTGACATGCGTCTATTGACGATACATACACTCATCAAGTTTTTTTGTCAATACCTCAAGAAGTTCAGGAGTACATGAAAACTGCACATCTCTGGCCAGTGACCATGAACATGTTACCCTATTTTGGTACAAGATACACCATCTGTTGATGATACATGCACACATCAAGTTTCATATCTGTATCTCAATTAGTTCTTGAGTATTGAACTAGGCAATACATTTCATATCCTTGGCAGCAAGAAAGTTGCTTGACCATGATGGTGTCCTTGACCTTATGACAGCAACTTTCACCATGACCAGTGACCTTGACCTTATGATAGCAACTTTCACCATGACCAGTGACCTTGACCTTATGATAGCAACTCTCACCAAGACTGGTGATCTTGACCTTATGATAGCAACTTTCACCATGACTAGTGACCATGACCTTATGATAGCAACTCTCACCATGACTGGTGACATTGACCTTAATGATAGCAACTTTCACCACAACTTTCACCACGACTAGCGACCGTAAACTTATGATAGAAACTTTCACCATGACTGACCTTATGATAGCAACCCTCACCATGATTGGTGACCTTGACCTTATGATAGCAACTTGCGCTATGACCAGTGACCTTTACCTTATAATAGCAACTCTTACCATGACTGGTGACCTTGACCTTATGATAGCAACTCTCACCATTACTGGTGACCTTGACCTCATGATAGCAACTTTTACCATGACCAGTGACCTTGAATTTATGATAGTAACTCTCACCATGACTGGTGACCTAGACCTTATGATAGCAACTTTCACCGTGACTGATGACCTTGGCCGTATGATAGCAATTTTCACCATGATGGATGACCTTGACCTTATAATAGCAACTTTAACCATGACCAGTGACCTTAACCTTATGACAGGAACGTTCACCATGACCAGTGAGCTTGACCTTATGATAGCATTTTTCACCATGCCTGGTGACCTTGACCTTATGCTAGCACCTTTTACCATGACCAGTGACCTTAAATTTATGATAGCAACTCTCAACATGTCTGGTGACCTAGACCTTATGATAACAACTTTCACCATGACTGGTGTCCTTGGCTGTAGGAGAACAACTTTCACCAAGACTGATGACCTTGACCTTATGATAGCAACTTTCACCATGACCAGTGATCATGACCGTATGATAGCAACTTTTACCTTGACCTTATGATAGCAACTCTCACAATGACCGGTGACCTTAACTTTATGATAGCAACTTTCACTTTCACCATGACCAGTGACCTTGACATTATGATAGCAACCCTCACCATGACTGGTGACCATGACCTTATGATGGCTACTTTTACCATGACCTGTGACGCTGACCTTGACCTTATGATAGCAACTCTCACCATGACTGGTTGTCTTGACCTTATGATAGCAACTTTCACCATGACCAGTGACCTTGACCTTATGATAGCAACTCTCACCATGACTGGTGACACTGACCTTAAGGATAGCAACTTTCACCATGACTAGTGACCTTATGATTGAAGCTTTCACCATGATCAATGACCTTATGATAGCAACCCTCACCATGACTGGTGACCTTAGACCTTATGATAGCAATGGGCTGGCGTGGCGCAGTCGGTAGCCCGGCTGATTTGTAACCGGAGGCCCCGGGTTCAATCCTCTGTGGTGCCACTGAGTTCCGTCGGTGTGTTCTTGGGCAAGACACTTTACCTTAACCTCGTCCGTCGGATGGGGACGTAAACCGGGCGGTCCCGTGTATCGGTCTATCCTCCGAGCACTTTAAAGAACCATAGGAATCTATTCGATAATAAGAGTAGGGCAGGTTCCTGGATTCCTATGTATCCTTCCCCTCTCTCTGGGGCGGCTCTAAATAACCTATACTGTGTTGATGAGCCGTTAAACAACATTCAATTAAACATTCAATTATGATAGCAACTTTCACCATGTGACATTGACCTTATGATAGCAACTCTCACCATGACTGGTGACCTTGACCTTATGATAGCAACTTTCACCATGACCATTGACCTTGACCTTATGATAGCAACTCTCACCATGACTGGTGACCTAGACCTTATGATAGCAACTTTCACCATGACTGGTGTCCTTGGCTGTAGGATAGCAACTTTCACCAAGACTGATGACCTTGACATTATGATAGCAACTTTCACCATGACCAGTGACCATGACCTTACGATAGCAACTTTTACCTTGACCTTATGATAGCAACTCTCACCATGACCGGTGACCTTAACTTTATGATAGCAACTTTCACCATGACCAGTGACCTTGACATTATGATAGCAACCTTCACCATGACTGGTGACCTTGACCTTATGATGGCTACTTTCACCATGACCAGTGACCGTAAACTTATAGCAACTCTCATCATGACTGGTGACCTTGACCTTTTGATAGCAGCAACTTTCACCATGACTGGTGACCTTGACCTTATGACAGCAAAATTGGTAGACAACACACCATCTACTGAAGATACATATATGCACATCAAGTTTGGTTACATTATCTCAAGCAGTTAAGAACTTGAGGAGTTATGGATCAGGCACGTTAATTGCATGACATTACCCTGTGACCTTATCATATTTCCCCAAACCTTGCAACACACCACCTATTAAATATTAATTCACTAAAATTCTGGGTCTTATGGACTCACAAACTGCAAATACAAAGTCCCTTGCCTTTGGACATCCTGGTCCATAATGATGCAAACATTTTTGCTATACATTTTGAAGAAAATGTCATGAATATGAAAATGAACGACTATTTTCCTTACATTCTCATTTTGTTTGGATGCGTCTCCTCCTCGCCCCCTATCACGATGATGCCTTTTAACTTCACACTGCCGGTAAAACTGGAAGACAAAAGCAGATTTATTATGTTGATAATCTAGTCGTAACATTTTTTACTAGAATAGACAAGAAATGAAAAAGCAACAGGGAATGTAAAGTTTTTTGACCAATATTATGGCCTTGACTACTACCTTGAAATTTGATATTGGTGTGGTCATGTGACATGACATATAAAGAAAAGAAAACTTAAGCGAATGTTACGTTTTTGTGACGACAAACTAATCAACAAAGAACAAAGCGATCCCTATATATTGTGCCATGCTACTGAGGGATGCACGAAGATGGACGGCCCAAGTCGACGAAGGCGCCAAAAGGTGTGATATATGCCTGAACAAGTATCAATCCTTTTCTAATGTATACACTCCAAATTCAATTAAACCACATCACTGTCATAAACTTACGGAATATTAAATAGTAATTCTTCATCACAATCACTCTCAACAAACTGAAAAGACACAAAATTATGGAATAAAACCAAGTGACCAATGTTTACTGTTTAAAATATGAATTTAAGCAAAATTCATTTAAATCCTTTAGTGCTTCTGCACTGTTGCTTTTGTGTTTTTAATTTACCAACGATATCAAGATCTTGTGTTTATCATTTATAAAAGCACTGCTGTTACAATAGCCACCGATCTTGTGTTTGTGCATCTTCAATATCGTACCTATACTGAGTTGCAAAATAAAGTGTACACAGCTCAGCTGCGAAAGAATGTATGTACTGCGGGTTTTTTAGAATTGATTGAATAAATTCCAAAATTAATATGTCATGTTTGGTATCAAAGTGTTTATCATTCCATTGCCAATATCATGTTGTCATTTGTTTTTCAATAGGTTGTCTCAATAAAGGACTGTAGTTTGATAAAGAGGATAGGGGTGTAAAGTAAAATGTTCAAAGTGTACACTTTCTTTTGCAACTGAGTATATATAATATATTTTATAATACAAAAAGTATTTTTTAACCTTTTAAACGTGAAATGCTATTGTTATCATACATAGGGAGCCAACAGTGTTCGTCACATTATAACTGTTCATCATAAACCCATATTGGCTATGTGGGTGCTTTCTACCAGTTTACAAAATACCTAAGGCCAAATAAAATAATAGGTGGGTTTCCGACCGACCGGGCCGACCCTAAACATTTTATGACCCCTCAACCCCTAAAAAAATACAAAAAACCTCTTACGTTTTGCATTTTTTGTTTACTTTTCTTCTTTTTGTTTTTAATTATTTTTACTATCAGTTTTGTATCTGATGATATCAACAAATACAGTTTATTTATTTATTGGGTATAAAAGGGTTTCCGACCGACCGGGCCGACCCTAAACATTTTATGACCCCTCAACCCCTAAAAAAATACAAAAAACCTCTTACGTTTTGCATTTTTTGTTTACTTTTCTTCTTTTTGTTTTTAATTATTTTTACTATCAGTTTTGTATCTGATGATATCAACAAATACAGTTTATTTATTTATTGGGTATAAAAGTAGTGTAAAAAAAAAGACATAAAATCAAATATTTTTAGAAAATAAAATATTTTCCCTACCTACCCTATTTTTTTTAGAGCATGTAATAGGCCACACATCTACCTACCCTATTTTTTTTAGAGCATGTAATAGGCCACACATATAATTTTATTTGGCCTAAGTAACTATGTCATGAATACATGAATAAATCTATTGTCAGTCAAAGGTCAAGGAGTGCTAACTTGATAAAGTGGCTATTATTTACCAATTTGTGTTAGGCCAAAAAAAATAAATAGGCGTGTTCCTATTGCATACTCTAAAAAAATAGGGTAGGTCAGTAGGCATTTTTTTTTCTTTTTTTTTTTTTTTTTGGAGCAAGATATTGTGAGATTCTACATATATTTATCTCATAAATCCCATACAAGTTGATGATACAACTGGAAGTTTCTCTGTGATGTCAGTTTACCTTGATATATTGCGATAAATCATTGTTCAGAACAAATTTAGTTCTTTTCTTTTTTTTTTAATTCTTTTTTTTATTTTATTTTTTCATAAAAAGTTTTAGGGTCGGCCCCTTAAAACTAGGGTCCGTCGGGCCACCGGAATCACAGGTGTTTTGTTTTTTGGCCTTATATCCATGTACATACCTTTTCTTTGTCAAGCCGTTGATCCCAGGGTTTAAAAATATATTTAGCCGACCCTTCCTCCACTTCATTGAGGCACTGTACCCTCTCTGTGTCTATTTTCTGGAACAAACTATAGGAGGCAGCCAGCTCTGCCTCTGTCACATGGTCGTGATCATGACCGTGTCCGCTACAGCCCCCGTGACTGTGACCGTGTCCCGACATTCTGAAAATACACAATGGTACACTAAGACATACAGTTCCATTCCTCCACTAGGCTGCCTTGTTAGGATACTTTAACCTTTAAATGGTGCAATGCATACCGTATGTCCCATTATAGTAGCACCCCCACTAATAGACGTGTGCCCTCCTCACAGTAGTGAAATGCAGTAGTCGAGAAAATAATGTCTTACTATACACTTGTAATGTTTTTTCATTTCACCACTATCATAGGAAATGAAACAATGTAACATTTAAAATGCCAGAGTTTCATTTACATCTTCAGACATCAATCCATAAACATATTTTGAATAATCAAATAAAACAAATTGCTATTTAAAACTTTAACGATACCAATCACCATCTCCAAAGAAAAACAAATTAACCAAATAGTTTAATTGTTGTGTACATTTACATGTATATGCAGAGAAAATATCCATTTATCTCTACACCCACCCACAACAAACCCTCACACAGTGTACACTATTTTATTTAAATTTAGCTTAAGTAATCCATAGAGTGTATGCAAGGCCATATATGACCGTTATTTTTTTTGTGGTAGTGGCAGACCACCCCATTTTTCCTGGGTAGAACAGGTACTGTATACCTCCTGCCATTCATAGGTATCAACACTTTCTCACTTGACAAGTCGAGCTCTCAGTGGGATTCGAAACCGCAGCAGGAGAGGTGAGGACATAGAATTTAATTAACATTGTTGAAGTGATACGGGAAATAATTCCCCAGTGAGAAAGATTCTTGCGATATAGAAACGAGTGCGTTTTCGCACGAGTTTCTATATCGCAAGAATATTTCTCACTAGTGAATCATTTTCCGTATCACGACAAAATGTTAATTAAACTATATAATATATATTCTGTGATGAATTTCTTTCCAATCGTCTTTTGACACAAGTATTCCTTCTTCTGTCACTCCTTTTGCGACAGCACGGAGTAATATCATGACGTCAATTTGTGACGTAATATCGTGACGTCTATCGTTTAGTTCATAACATTTGGCTACTGTGCTATCTTGCACACTAGGCAAGATAGCACAGTAGAGGAAGGGATATGTTATAGATTTTCTCAAACTGGGAAATTTCTATAATTCATCACAGAATATATAATAATAAAGTTTTAGATACAGCGTCTTTACTATCCTGGCCACAGAGTCATGAATCTTACTCTACCTTCTTCCCTTGTCTCATTTATTTGAAGTCTTAGGTGCTATTTTTTACATATGGATGTTTATAGTATGCACCCTGTGACGTCTCATTACATAAATACTCTTACCTCAATACCTAATCAATACATATTAATATTAATCTTACATTTCAAATCACAATTATGGTACATTTAGATTATATTAACATTAATAAACATATATATTTCACAACATATGCGCATATGACCTGGTCATATGTAAATGTTTCTTGAATGATGTCACTGCAAAAGACACCTATATTTTGCCGTTCAAACAATGCATAGCATGTAGGATAACGCATTTCTTATCAAAATCAGGGGCGGATCCAGTATTTCAGCTTATTGACCAAAATCTTACGCCCCGTAAGATTTTGGAAAATTTTCGGGTCCGTTTCTGCCTCATAAAAGGGTTGCGGTAGTGCATTGATAGGGTAAAAAAGTCAGTTTTCAAATAAAAGGACTTAACAATGTGTTAATTAAACCACTCATCAGTCATTGTGCGTCGAGCGGAAATTTTTTATACTGAAGGCGTGCATCGAATCTGTTTGATAATTTATCTACAGTAACATGGACATACATGTATGATCCGGAATTTCTAGGGGGGCGCGCTCCGGGTGCGCCCCCATACTGTATCCGCTAGTGAAAATGTTTTTTGGTTACAATTTTAGCGTGAAATGGATCATTCTTCACTTTAGGTAAGTAAAAGTTGTACATTTATTAAATTCCGTCTATCAGTTTAGCAGTTTAGCAGAGCTCACACATAAAAAATTTAATCGCATATGCACGTCGCAGGACGTCTCATTTCAAAAATAGTCTTCCCGTTCATAGACGTGTATTTTATGCACTACCTATTTTCCTATAGACTGCATCATAGCTCTATGGTACTGTAGGTAGAGAATATAAAACCGTAAGAGCTACGATTCTCACACCTGCTAAACACCATGAATGTCGGGTCTATGATTCTGATTTTATTGTGCTGCGCGGTCTATACCGCGGTGTACCGTATCACCGGTTTTTCGCTCTATTCACTTTGGGTGGTTGCGCACGCAACAATTTGGCATATGATAATAAATGTCACATGGTTCGGTTAAAACAGCACGGCACATTTCGGTGAATCGGTAAAGTGCACCCATAAATACAAATTATATGGCAATCGACTCCAATGCAGCCAGGACAACACTTTCTGCGCATGAGCTATTTATATCTGTCACAATGTAACAGTCATAATTTTTAAATTCTTTTTTAGACAGTAAAAGTATTACAACTGAATTTTAAATACCATGGATGAATAAAGTTCAGTTCATTCTATCAATCACAATTAAAACAACAACAAAAGATTTTTTTTTATTTTGCATTGGTTGATTGACCGTTGATAATAGGTGAACTTCTCAGCTACCAATGGAAAGGAATGTTTAGGCAATGCTTCACTGAAAAGAAGAATCATTTCTCTCTTTGAATAAATTAACCTCATTTCTATAAATGATGCACATTTGTGCGCTTTTTAATTGAATAAGTACATGTTTACATTGAAATGCATACAAATGAGTAGCGCTGCGTACATCGCTGAACTGGTATTGACGGCAAATTTGACAGATAACCTTTCGATAGCTGGTTTTAAACTGTGATACTGTTTTTATTTATCGTTCAATTTTGATGATTTAAACAGCATATAATCTTCCAATTGTGTGTATTTCTGTGGAAAAAATGTTTTTGGAAAAAGTGTTATCCTGGCTATCCAATGACTTGCACAATCGAAGTACATTTGTAGAAGGATCAGAATAATGACATGTAAAAAACTTCGTGAAAATATTTGGTTAATTTCTAAATACAGACAAAACACCTTTATTTACTGCAGAATCTCCTTGCCAAAAACAATTGAGTAATATTTTCCTTCTGTCTCTCACTTTTTCTTATTTTTTTTGTAAGCGGTGCGTGAGAACTACACATTAGTTAAAGATACTTTCCGTCATTTTTAATTTATTTTTAAAAAAGAAAAAATGCTATTTCAAGTATTTTGTCACATTCAAAACTAGAATAACACAATTACAAGTACCAATTTAAGATTTTAAAGAGGAAACGTAGTAAATACATAGCCTAATTCAAAGGACGGCAAATTATGGAAAAGGAAAACGACCAAAGGTGCGAGCCTCGTTCTGATAATCTTTTCCGGTGGAGGTAGTTGACATTTTTGAGAAGCTGAGAATGTCTAGGAGACTTCATTAATTTTAACATTCCAAGGATATTTCTCAATAATAACATTTGTGAAAGGCATTATTCGTTACAGGTAATATTTGTTTAAGTTTATGATCTATGACAAACACAAGTTCCGGGCTTTTGTTAGTTTTGTAAACGCAAGCACTGTGTTGCTAACCACGCTATCTTCTGTAAAGATGTGGGTGGGGTGTTGTTTACAGGAGCTAAACGATGTAAACAAAAATCATCATCATGTCTGTGCTAATTATTTTATCTTTCATATTTATAATAGTTAAAAGTCTGATTCATTTAGTTTAATATATATATTTGGGGATGTTAAAGAGGCCCTACCTATTATGTCCTATATATTTTTGTCCACCAATTGATATAAACTTAAATTAATTATAAAGAGGACTATGAAAAAGGTAAATGGCAATAATTTCTCCCAATGTAATATGCGTTTTGCTTGGGGAAAACAGGATTGAAAAGATCGGATTTTTGAAATTGTATTCGTAATTGTTTTAGACAAGCCGATTGCGGAGATTTTCCGATCTTATTCGTTTACAATCGGAACTACCTCGTCTGATTAGCAAAGAGTTCCGATCGATTCGTTTGCTATCGGAACTGCGCCGAATAGTTTGTAATCGCATTGCGCATGTCCGAGAAAATCGTAAAAACTCGTAGTTCTTATAGGGAGTTCCAAGCACCTGTTTAAACTGCCCTTAGAACTGAGATTCATGTCTTTGTATGAATTTATATGCATGTTAATTGCCACAACCCCATGAAACAAATTTGATCTTAAATGCTAATTTGCTACTTGAAATATCATATTTCTTTTAGAAAGTATATATTTATATCAGGGTCACTATACATTTATATATCGACCCTGATTTATATGTGGTTGACTGAAATTTGTTTTTCTCATTTGTTTATGTTAAAACATATTTATTTTACATCGATTGCGAAACAAGTTATTGCAACTTAGATTAATCACTCTCGATGGCTTCCTGGGTAGAACCAGTACTAAGACCAAACAAAAAAATACCTGTATTTCCGGTGGCCCGACCGACCCTATTTTTAAGGGGCTGACCCTAATTTTTTTTTTATTTGTTCTGAACAATGATTTATCACAATATATCGAGGTAAACTGACATCACAGAACAACTTTCAGCTGTATCATCAACTTGTATGGGGTTTATAAGATAAATACATGTAGAATCTCACAATATCTTGCTCCAAAAAAAAAAAATGCCTACCTACCGACCCTATTTTTTTAGAGCATGCAATAGGAAACACACCTATTTTTTTGTTTGGTCTAAGCAATGTGGATTAATATCCTTGCTCATTGATAAATAACATGGTCGCGCTGGAGGATCGAACCACGACCTCGATCAGGAGTTCGGCACTGGACCACGCACTCCACTCATTTGCTCCTTCATAAAGTCATCTTGTTAGATCCCTAACATCAGCCGGAGGGAAATTAGCCATTTTAAATGTCACTCTACAGTGTTTTTTTTTGGCTGTTTTTATAGCCGAAATTCGGTCATATTCCCAATGCCAAAACAAACCTTTTTTTCCCAATTAAGAGGAAAAAATTCCCAATTTAAAAAAAAAAAAAAATTAAAAATTTAAAAAAAAACATTTTTAGTGTCCCAATCCAATGATTGGGGTTCAAAAGCTTATAAATGCTTCTGTTTATCTTGGTGTACAAAAAACAGTATTAAAGATATAATTATGAAAGGAAAGCTTTACTTTATATTTTTCCGAATTTTATGAAAAATCGCGCTACAATTCCCAATTTTATGAAAAATCGCGCTAAAATTCCCAATTCCAACGCCATGGGCTATGTTCCCAAAATAGAGAAAAAAAACACTGCTCTATGTTAGTTGTTTGAAAAATTCGAAGTAGCCAAAAACAAATCCAACAAAACGTAAAACACAGTTGTTTTTTTGTAATTTCTGAAGATTAAGTAGCCACTGGCTATTTTGTTTACTGCTAACGCTTACATATATATAAAGTCAAAATGAATTGCGTCATGTTCATTTTGATTGATCAGACTTTTAGACAATATGTGAAGCATCAGACCATGCAGCTATATATATATGTTCAACCGTAGAGCTTCTACTAAGGATCACTAAGTAAATGCGAAGAGGGGAGTTAAAATATTATTTAGACACTTTTGTCTATTTTCACATCTTTTATCTTAATGATTTTATTAATTTAGTATCACAATGAGCCATATATATATTTGTTTAAAGGTACTGATACAATGTACCATAGATCTTTTTGTTTAAAGGTACTGCAGGTGACCTAGAAAAGCGTTAATGTCTGTCAAAATAATGTCTGTCAAAATAAGACCAATTCACGATGGGCTTCAATTTAATTTATAATCAGTGTGTGCAAGGTCACTAAATTGGGTCTCAGCAGCCAATGTTCCATGCTTACAAAATAAATGCTTGGTCTGGGAAAACTAAACGACTATAGGCAAGTTTTTGTTATCAAGTTTTTGATGTAAGGACTAATTCAAACGAGGCTTTAACGCAATATGAAGTGCTAGTTTTGAGACCAAAGTACATTGTTATATATATTGATTTATATGTTGATTTATATGTTTAGAAAAATTGAAAACTTTTCAAAGTGATATTTCAAAATGTTAGCTGTTTAAATCAAGGGTTATTGCATTTTGAAAAAACACACACTCAAATCAGTCAGCAGTACTTGATAACAATGTTATACAACATGGGCATATTTTGAAACTTTCAATGAAAACTTACCGTATAATCCCTAATAAACGCCCCTGGGGCGTATCATTTTTGAAAAGGGACGTTTATTTGAGCCCAAAAATACATAATTTAACTTTTAAATCAAGAAATATTCAATGATTTTCTTTACCAAGAAAACCAATGTCTGTATGTCAGTCAAGTAATGCATCGTATTTTAAGTTTTCTAGTGAGATTGTGTGTTCCATTGTGAATGAAACAGATTAACTTGCATCTTTTGCTAAGTTTAAAAAAAAAATCTAAAAAAATGGTGGGGGATGACGTTTATTAGGGGAGGTGTGTTTATTAGGGATTGTAAGGTATATTAATTTACCATATTTCCCCCTGAATTTTGTGAGTTTTTTTGAGTACAAAAGATCGCAAGAGTGTTGAATTTTGAAGATCCTTTTTTTTCCCCTTTAAGTTGTTTGGGGTCGGTGGGGTTGCTATTATGGGAGGCGCTCTGATACGGAATATTTTAGGAAATGTTTATGTAAATTGTTATCAGAGATGCTCTATAAAATCAAAAACCATGTGGAAAAATGTTATTGTTTCTCTGTTAAGAGACACTATTAGTGTTTTTTATTTTTTTTTACTTTTGTGGGGAGTGGGGGACATTTTTTACGTGAATTGGAAAAAGGGGGAATTTCAACAATGCTAAAATAAAGAAAGATAGTAGTTTTTTATATGTATTAAGTCGCAGTCTTTCATTTAATACTAAATTACAATCAAGAAATGTGATGTTTGATGGACATGTTATGAGTGGTCAACTAAGAAACAACATTTAAAAGTAAAAAACAAAAAATTTCTCAAAAAATGGGGGTGGGGGCGGAAATATACTATTTCGAGGGGGGAATGGGGTAAATATTTTGGGTAAAAAACACTATCTAGATCAAGGAGAGAAATTTTGAGATGCAAAATCAAACACTAGATTAATCATTTGTTGTGTTACTAAGGTATATGTATAACCACTAAATACTCTAACTGAATTCTTCGAGTCGATCTATCATGGTATTAAAAGTTTTGTGTGAATCTTTGAAACAATATTGTTTGCAGTTTCAATAATCATTCATTTGATTTCAAGTATTGCACACATAATATTTACTTTTAAGGATTAAACATTAAAGTGCTGGCAAAATGTCTCACTAAGCTGTGCTATGGTCAGTCAGTTTGAACTTTAAAGTCTTATTAATATATCTGTACACAAAAGGAGCAATAATTTACAAGGATTGGGCTTGAACTTGTGATCAAAAAACGGATATAAATCGTTGGCCAGCTTTATTTATAGCACATCTCTGGGGTAAGAGGCTTGTTTACAGATTTTTGACATTATAAATTTATGATTAAAGACTGCATGTCACTTTTAAAGTCTTATATAGATCTGATATTGCGGATAACATTTATTACTTTATAGTACAGTACCGCATACCGGTAGTATTCTAAGTCAAATATAAAAAAAACATTGTGGTTTCAAATAATCAATGAAATACAAATCCAGGTCACAAAGGATCAAAAATGCTACAGTTTATTAAGGGGAATGTGGCTGGATCCCTTTGATGTGAGGGAAATGTGGTATTTTTCCAATATTACTTAATGTATATCAGAAATTAAATTATAATTTTCGAATTAAAATATAATTTATTTTTTTATATATGCTAGATGATAATGCACACTCATACTGAATTACGAATACACATATAATGAACACGTGTAATTTGTTCATTGCATCTATACAATTATATTCTAAATTCTAACCTTTATAAGTGTGTATCTTGTAATGGTGTTAGTCACGTTGTAAAACATAAAATGGACCTGAACAAATTGATATAACATGATCTTCTGATTTTACGTTAATTTTTAAACATGATAATTTGATTGTTTAAAATGGGTTTGAGAAAGTTTTCCACTAAATAGTGAAATTCATGCTCTTTTTCTTCCCAGGTTTTGACAATCTGGCACTTTTTTCCCCACAAAATCAACAGGCCCTAGACTAAGGCCTTTTCGCAGATATCTCGAAAAAGCCCCGTCATTGGTCACTGTTTAAGTACAGCTAATTGTTTGATTAAGGCAATTAAATGAAATCTAAGACCTTAATTAGACTAGGGTTAGCAGTGCTCAAAGACAATTATTTTAAGAGACAGGCCCAGGGCTTGTTGCTTCTGAAAATGGACAGGCCCCGATTTGAAATGGACAGGCCCTGATTTGAAATGGACAGGCCCTGATTTAAAATGGAAAGGTCCAATATTTTTTTCTTATTGGAAATGTGTCTTTATTCACTTTTATAGCACACATTAATTTTGTTACGTATGTATTAATCAAGCTCAGAACCTCCTCTGACTATATTTTTCTTTTTGCTACCACTTTATGCTCCCTGGTCAGCGGACTTATTTACCATTTCGTTTAAAATATGTTAGAATAGAATATTACATTGTAATTTATAACCAATGCAAAGGAGAGTACTAGCACTTTTGCCAAACGATAATAATCAGAGCCGACTTGGTGAAACTGGAGCTAAACTTGGAGCCAAATTTTTAATCAGGTTTTATGAGACTATCAGAGCCTCCTCTGGCTATATTTTTTCTTTTTGTCACCACTTTCTCCAAGTAAAGAATTAGGAGCATAGACTAGAATTCATTTAAAAGTAGGATTCCAGGAACTCCTTACACCTTAAATAATGAATAGAAATATACTTTATACCTGTATTTATACATATACAGTATATTTTTCTTTCCATCAACATGTATTTGTAAAGGACAGTTTTTCTTATTTGATTATGTAAAAAAAAAAAAAAATATATATATATATATATCCGAAATTATGTACCATCCGAACTACTATGACACCACACTTTCACGGCCCGAACATTTCACAAACATTCAATCGAAATACCATCAATAATGATTTTTTTTCATGCATTAGTGTGTTTTTAATGACAAAAACGGTATTTCTTATCACAAAGGAAAGAAAACACAACCCTAATAGCAGAATAATGAGTTTTATGTCAACAATTGTCGACCTCAAAGTTGTGACAAACTGCCGCCACGAAGCCAGGCAAAATATTCAAACTTCTTATTGTTTCAATGTGTGTATAACACATTTTAATTACTTTATTGCAAGTGTTTTCACAGTTCACAATACACATGGGAGTATTTTGTCTTGAGGAACTTGAGCTTGAGATCCAGTAAAACTGATTTTTTTGGGGATTTTTTTTTTTTTTTTTTTTTTTTAGACAGGCCCGACGGGCTCCTCGTCTGCAAAATGAGACAGGCCCGGAATGGATTTCGAGGAGCCCCGGGCGTCGGGCTATCCTATTTCTTGAGCACTGGTTAGGCCCCTGGTATCAATATATTTAAGTGGAGTAAGAGTACATGCTTGAATGAGTGAACTAATACAGATGAATAACTGAGTATTGACCTTTGTTTTAATGACCCCCGAGTCTGAGGCTCAATTAGAGAGTTCCAGGCCGCTAAGAATGGACAAACGAAAGATAAGGATTTTTTTGGGGAACAAATTAACGGTATATTTTACAGATAGCATAATTAAAATAAATTCAATATAAAGCCTGTTGTCTATATCTGGTGAAGCTTGAAGGGAGTACATTACATATCTATTTATATTATAGTATGTTGTAGTCCCAACATGAACAAAACAATTGTTAATAAACACTGGGTAGAGTTACTTGAGTGCAGAATATTATTGGAGTTTAATTCAGGATAAAACTAGTCATTCTTAAGTTACCCCAAAACATCCATAACAAAACTGAGCAACTTAACTTAAATGGAGGCTTCATCATGCAGGCTTCCAGCTGCAGTTTTTGGGGCTAAATTTGTTAAGCATGTAGTTGCTACCCTATCCGTGTGTCCGTCTGTACGTCCGTCCCGCTTTCTTGACCGCTCAACATGTCCTACATTTTACTTCTGGTTTTCATGAAACTTTATAGGAAGTATCAGTATGATGTCTAGTAAGCGCATATTGTCATGGCATTCTGATTAATTGCTTTTTGGCAGAGTTTGGGAACTTTGACGTTTTTCAAATGTAAAGCTTGTCTGCTCAACTCACCAGATTTTCATGAAACTTGGTAGGAAATAAAGTATCAGTATACTATCTTGTAATATATTATCAGGACGTTTTGGTTGAATGATTTTTGGCGGAGTTACGGGACTTTGAAGTTTTTCAAATCTAGAGCTTGTCTGCTCAGTTCTTCCTACATTTTCAGCCAATTGTATTTGACCTGTGTACTTTTTTCGGGTAGCATCCAACGGTTCTACTGATGCCGAGCTTTTATCAATTTAATATAGAATAAAGTGTTTGCACAATTATAAAAAATATCAGTTCTGAAGTACTCCCTTTTCTTAAAACAAATATTGTCACTTTCAAGGGACACACGGCAATCTTAGAAGTTTTTTATCACACATCAAAATTAGCTTCTCGATTTATTAATTCAGAGACATTTTGACTTTAAAATGTGCTTGCATATCATTAAATAATATTTTGAGTGTTCATTTTTCATCGTTAATTTACCAAATGTTGGTGCAATATTATCAAAAGTCAGTAATATACCAAAACAAATTCCTTTATACTAATTCTTATAATTAATATTAATGACTGAAATAATGCATGTTATGTAGAAAAACTAACGGGACGCCGTAAGTTTTTAAAAATCAAGATTGCCGTGTTTCCCTTTAAATGCCAAATAACTTTGACAACAAGTTGACATGCTGAGGATCGATACTAATTCTTCATATAAACTGCCAATCGTTTTGCTTATAAATATTGTCTTCTAAGTAAATACATTGAGTCTCCTTAAGTTCCTTAAGATTAATCATTTGTTAGGTTACTATTGTACATGTATACCATTTACTCTAAATGAATTCTTCGGGTCAACTCCAACATGTTATTAAAAGTTTTGTGTGAATCTTTGAAACAATATTGTTTGCAGTTTCAATAATTATTCATTTGATTTCAAGTATTGCACACATAATATTTACCTTTAAGGATTAAACATTAAAGTGCTGGCCAAATTCCTCACTAAGCTGTGCTATGGTCAGTCAGTTTGAACTTAAGTCTTATTAATATATCTGTAGACAAAAGGAGCAATAATTTACAAGGATTGGGCTTGAACTTGTGATCAAAAACCAGATATAAATCGTTGGCCAGCTTTATTTATAGCACATCTCTGGGGTAAGAGGCTTGTTTACAGATTTTTGACATTATAAATTTATGATTAACGACTGCTTGTCACTTTTAAAGTCTTATATAGATCTGATTTTGCGGATATCATTTATTACTTTATAGTACCGTACCGCATACCGGTACTATTATAAGTGAAATATAAAAAACATTGTGGTTTCAAATAATCAATGAAATACAAATCCAGGTCACTAAGGATCAAAAATGCTACAGTTTATTGAATTGAATTGAATTGGTTTTTATAGTCGCACCAACAGCTAAGGTCATATGGCGACTTTCCAGCTGCCATTGGTGGAGGAAGACCCCAGGTGCCCCTCCGGGCAATTTTCGTGCACGGGCGGGCACCTGGGTAGAACCACCGACGTTCCGCAAGCCAGCTGGATAGCTTCCTCACATAAAGATTCCTAGGCCACTGAGGGATCGAACCTACAGCGGTGAGGGGCAAGTGATTTCAAGTCAGAGACGGTAACCACTCGGCCACGGGCGCCCCCTACAGTTTATTAAGGGGAATGGGGCTGGATCCCTTTGATGTGAGGGAACAAGCTGACGTGCTGAGGATCTATACTAATTCTTCATATAAACTGCCAATCGTTTTGCTTATAAATATTGTCTTCTAAGTAAATACATTAAGTCTCCTTAAGTTCTGCAACAGTATTTAGTCAGGTTCCCTTAGTTTGTCTAATAGATTAAAGACAAACTTGACTGAATTAACATCAAGTCTTTGGTAAATACTTCAGCCCGGCTATAATTTTGTACAGTTATTCATTTTACTTAGACACATGAAATCTGGAATTGTATCAGAGATGATCTGGGATCAGTTGTCAAGGCAACAAAGACACACATTGCATCAACATAGTAAATTAGTCTTGGTCATTGTCAATAAGATTATTGATAGATTAATAAAAAGTACGGCATCTTTATTTATGAATGATCGATAGTAGGGATTTGAAAAGGAATTTGTGTTTATTTAGTTCGATAACGGTTCAGGTAAGTTAAGTCTATTGTCAGTAAAAAATATGGGAAGATTTGTATGTCTTAGCCAGGCACAGATTCTGAGTGGGGTTTAATCGCTTTAAATCTGTAAAGTGTATATAAATTAATATATATATTGTTTTATCTAAGTGTGAAAAAAGGGCAAAGAATGTGTTGTAGTTTTGGGTTGTTCGACAGCCAATTTTTTCCAAAAGGTTACGGCATCCCCAATAAACTTAATTAAATGCTGGATCCGCCAGTGTTTGCTATGAAATAGATTAAAATTGTGTGAATATGTTTGTAGAGGTGATGGTCTATAGGAAAAAAGGCACAAAAGAGTGTTATTCAATGGCATGTTGAGAAAATAATAATTAATGGGGTCGGGGAACTTTGGAGTAATTAACAAAGATATATATTTGGCTGTCTTTTTATATAAATTGAAAACTGTGAGAATCAGAGCTGATCTTCCTGCACCCTGCCATAAATTCTATAGTAAATTGAAAAAATCACTGTTTAAGAAACCTTAATGTATTAATTGTATATAGTAATTCAGCATACCGGTATATGTAATAAAAAAAAACTGGTACTACTACTATATATAATTATGTTCTATTATATCAAAGAAATAAGCCTTTTTAAACCATAATTAATAGTTTTGATTTATTTTAGATCCAAGTTTGAGTAGAGAAATAAGTAATAGATAGAGTATGGTTTCATTGAGTTGGTTAATTCAAACATCAAGGTGTTTAAATTAACCAGGCGCGTAGCTACCTGTACGCAAAGTACGCAGTTGCGTACACATTGTCCCAAATATTGAAAAAATTAAAAAGTCCAAAAATTACAATAAAAACAAGAGTTGGGGTGGTGGGGTCAGGAACTTCTTCATTTAGCTCATTTTTGTTTCGCGTCAACATTCAAGTTTTGCGTTTAGGTCATTTTCTCACAAACTGTATGCACTAGACCTTTCAAACTTTGCTTATAGTTGTATCATGGTTGGTACATCGCAATGTGACAAAGCAAATGTGGAAGTGACCTTGACCCTCCAAGCAAAGGGCAGATAACTTACTAATTTTTAGGTTCAAGTTTTGCGTTAAGGTCATTTTCTCATAAACTGTTTGCACTAGACCTTTCAAACTTTGCTTATAGTTGTATCATGGGTGGTACATCGCAACGTGACAAAGCAAATGTGGAAGTGACCTTGACCCTCCAAGCAAAGGGCAGATAACTTACTAATTTTTAGGTTCAAGTTTTGCATTTAGGTCATTTTCTCACAAACTGTTTGCACTAGACCTTTCAAACTTTGCTTATAGTTGTATCATGGGTGGTACATCGCAACGTGAAAAAGCAAATGTGGAAGTGACCTTGACCCTCCAAGCAAAGGGCAGATAATTTACTAATGTTTAGGTTCAACTTTTGCGTTTAGGTCACTTTTTCACAAACTGTATGCACTAGACCTTTCAAACTTTGCTTATAGTTGTATCTTGGGTGGTTCATGGCAACGTGACAAATTCATGTGGAAGTGACCTTGACCCTCCAAGCAAAGGGCAGATAACTTAATAATTCTTAATAACTTAATATTTTCCTTTGTTAAATCTGTAGTTACTTTTATCTGATCTTTACCATATTTGTTTAACATACATAGTTTTTAGCTCTACTGATCAGAGATCAGCAGAGCTTATGCCGTGGTGCGGCGTCCGTCGTCCGTCTGTCCGTCCGTCTGTCCGTCCGTCCGTTAACTTTTATTTGTAGCGACTACTCCTCTGAAACTACTGGATGGATATTCATAAAACTTTACAGAAATGTTGCCCATGAATTCTAGTTGATCCTAGCAAAAATTCATGTTGATGTGAAATCCAAGATGGCCGCCAAAGCTAAAAATAGATTTTTTAAATTCAAGTTTGTAGCGACTACTTCTTGAAAACTATAAGTGATATTGATATGGGACTTTTTCTAAAATAATCAGCATGACATGATGTTGGTCCTTGTCGAAAATCGTTTTGATTCGACGTTAAACGTGGCTGCCAGCGGCCATCTTTGTTTACATAGATTTATATAGTAAAAACTTGTAGCGACTACTCCTCTGAAACTACTTGGCGGATTTTCATGAAACTTTACAGGAATGTTGCTCTTAATGTCTAATTGATCCTAGCAAAATTTCAGATCGGCAAGAAATTCAAGATGGCTGCCACAGTTAAAAATAGATTTTTAAAAAATAAGTTTGTAGCGACTACTTCTTGAAAACTATAAGTGATATTGATATGGGACTTTTTCTAAAATGATCAGCATGACATGATGGTTATCCGAGTCGAACATTATTTTGATTCGACATTAAACATGGCTGCCAGTGGCCATCTTTGTTTACATAGAGTTATATAATGAAAACTTGTAGCGACTACTCCTCTGAAACTACTTGACGGATTTTCATGAAACTTCACAGGAATGTTGCTCTTGATGTCTAATTGATCCTAGAAAATTTCAGGTCGGCCTGAAATTCAAGATGGCCGCCATGGCTAAAAATAGATTTTCAAAATACAAGTTTGTAGCGACTACTTCATGAAAACTATAAGTGATATTGATATGGGACTTTTTCTAAAGACATGATGTTGGTCCTTGTCGAAAATCGTTTTGATTCGACGTTAAACATGGCTGCCAGCGGCCATCTTTGTTTACATAGAGTTATATAATGAAAACTTGTAGCGACTACTCCTCTGAAACTACTTGACGGATTTTCATGAAACTTCACACGAATGTTGCTCTTGATGTCTAATTGATCCTAGCAAAATTTCAGGTCGGCCGGAAATTCAAGATGGCCGCCACGGCTAAAAATAGATTTTTAAAAAATAAGTTTGTAGCGACTACTTCTTGAAAACTATAAGAGATATTGATATGGGACTTTTTCTAAAATGATCAGCATGACATGATGTTGGTCCTTGTCGAAAATCGTTTTGATTCGACGTTAAACATGGCTGCCAGTGGCCATCTTTGTTTACATAAGAGTTATATAATGAAAACTTGTAGCGACTACTCCTCTGAAACTACTTTACGGATTTTCATAAAACTTCACAGGAATGTTGCTCTTGATGTCTTATTGATCCTAGCAAAATTTCAGGTCGGCCGGAAAATCAAGATGGCCGCCACGGCTAAAAATAGATTTAAAAAAAATAAGATTGTAGCGACGACTTCTTGAAAACTTTAAGAGATAATGATATGGGACTTTTTCTAAAATGATCAGCATGACATGATGGTTATCCGAGTTGAACATTATTTTGATTCGACGTTAAACATGGCTGCCAGTGGCCATCTTTGTTTACATAGAGTTATATAATGAAAACTTGTAGCGACTACTCCTCTGAAAGTACTTGACAGATTTTCATGAAACTTCACAGAAATGTTGCTCTTGATGTCTAATTGATCCTAGCAAAATTTCAGGTCGGCCGGAAATTCAAGATGGCCGCCACGGCTTAAAATAGATTTTCAAAAATCAAGTTTGTAGTCACTACTTCCTGAAATCAAAATCAATCAGTAGAGCTTCAAGGTCATTGACCTCTTGTTAATTAATACTTCATTTTTCATCAATTTTTGCGCACAATATGACCTATTTATGTGTCGACATGCCGTAAAACACCATTCATTCATTCATTAGAATGTTTATATAAACCCTCCCCCACACCCATTTTTATGAAATTTCATTCATAGAAGAAAGTGGGACAAATTAAAAAATACCCATGCCAGACTAGACACAGCAGACATATTGCCCATGATTACCAGGTGAGCCATCTAAGGCCATCCTATCCCTGTTGTTTTTGCAATATTTAAAAAAAACTGATGGGAATTTTATGTTGACAACCCTTGATATAAGAGCCTTTTTAGCCAGTAGAGCATCCACAGGCCCTCTTGGGCCTCTTGTTTTTAATAGAATGGCATTTTGTTTTTAAACAAATGCACTTAAATGTCATCTCGGCAAACGGCAAACTCGATTGTTTTTAATTACTAAAATGTTTACAAACTTTCATTTAAGCATCATTGACCTTTTTATGTTTAAGTCGAGCCCCCGTTAGGCGAGACATGTGAATCCACGGATTTCTTGTTTTTTTATAAATTTCAGAGACAAAATCAGCCTCATTTTGTTGCGGAAATGCCACCAGATTGCATTACAGATGGTCTAAGAAAAAAATAATTTAGGGGGAGCGTGCCCCAGAACTCCTCTAGACTGTTTGTGTACACATTCAAGACCCTAGCTAAGCCCCTGTTAACCAGCGAGATGAAACCATACTCTATTTGTTTTGTAGCATGTCCATTTCAGCTCCCTGCCGTACTCTAACTTGTTATTCTAACTGTTATTCTGACAGGTGTTATTTTCAATTAAACGATTTAACCTGTGCTATTTCAGTGACCATGCCACAACACTGATTATAGCTTGATATTTTTAACAGTTGTGGGATCCCATTAGTTTTTCTACATAACTTGCATTTACGTATTTACGCAAATAATAGCATCTCCCATAAAAGACTAGCACCCCCTCCCCCACCCGCCCCCACCACCTGCCCCCACCACCACATAGCTTTAAAAAAATAAATAATCGATACATTTTCAATACATTTTCGATATTTTGTATCCAAAAATCCTCCCCAACCCTTCCCCCACCCCTCCCTTAATCTATATTACTTCATTTCCATTTTAAAAATCAGCCAAGCACTTAAAGGGATACACATCAATTTTGACTCTGGCATCCCATTAGATTTTCTAATTTTATTAATCATTAATATTAATTAAAAGAACAGTTCAGATAAAAAAAAAAATTGTATATTATTAACTGTTGATTTAATTACACCAATAATATATTTAAACATAAGGTAGAATAAGAATAATCAAAACTCAAAATTCTTAAATATTTTGTTAAAAATATTCTGAATCGTAATATCATTAGTAAATGAATGTCTGTCACAACATATTTTGTTTTATCCATTATTTTGAACAAACAAATGAAATCTAATCTCGTGACTTGTGTCATGGTGTCATAGTCTACAGAAATGTCAGAAAGAAACACTGAGTTAGATCAAAAGATTATAGTATTCTTCTGTTTAATTATGGATTTTATTTTTCATTCTATTTCTTTAAAATATTCTGACATCCTCTTAGAACATTTGAATTGTGTTCATTCTGCATAAATTGTGTTCAGTTTGGAATTTATTTAGTTTTTAAAACATTTAAAAGTAAGTTTCAGTTTAAGTTTATGTTGTAATTTGTGCTCCTGTCAGTTAATGCTTTCCCCCACAAGGGGGTGGGTGGCGGCATGCAGACCCTGGTGGGTAGAAATCGCTGATGACACCTGGGTAGGAAATTGGAGAGAACCCGGTCCAACATTGGGATATTTACTAGGGAGTATCTTGGTAGACCCTGGGGAATTAGACATTAATGTTGCTCCTAAGGGTTAGGACTTAGACAGTCAGTTTGTAAATTTGTCTAATTCCCCTGAGCATACCCGCGTTATTATGCATCTGTTTGTCTGTCCATTTGCCCTTCCATCCAAAACAAACTTGCGTCAGTCATAACTTTAAAAGGACTGAAGGGATTTCCATGGAACTTCACACAAATGGCATGAAACCCCATTTCATTCATTACATGCTGCGCATCCCTTTAATAAACAATATAACTTCATTGGGCTATTCATTGAACTAAAAATTGTTTAGTCACATTGTCTAAAGTACCTATACTTTCTTAGACAAATGAATTTTTGTTTATCTAAATTTGGCTTAAAATATTTTAGTGACTTTAGCAACATTTATATGTTTTGAAAAAATTGGTTCTATCAAAGTGCAAAACTTGTAACACGGTCTAGATTAGCATGCGGTATGCATTTTATAGCATTTCTTTGGTTTAATACTATTCAAGTTATAGCAGTTCTTATGATTACACAGGGAACCACTCAAGGATTTTAATACAAGCATGGTTGCACACAAAAAAGTTATTTTAGCCATTTTTGCCACTTCGTCAAAGCCACTCATTTGTATGGGCCAAAATGACCAATTGGCTAAAACACTTGACAAAAGTTTAGCCATTTTAAAGTTTGTTTAGCCTACGACAACTGTCGAAGGCTAATGAGTGGACCAGCTTCAGATTAATTATTTTGTTGCCATGATTATAATTATTGTTATTAATTGTGTTTACATTTACACAATAATGATGGTATTATTTTGCAAACATCAATTGGTAATCAATAAAGATTTTCAAATCAGTTCCTAACCTGATCCATATCGACAACTATAAGTTTTGTCTTACAACTTTGGTAAATTTATGAACCAGATGGTAAATTTATGAACCAATCGAGGAACAGAGGTATTATGGAAGATTATTGGGTTTACGCCAAACAAATAAAGGTTCAACGATTTGTTTGGAAGTACACGTTAATATTCAAGCTAACGTTAAATACCAGAGTTATCTATATGCAAATTGCTAGTCGACTCATGATTAGGCGATAACCAGTTCACTAAGAATTCTAAATTTTAATCGTATACTGTGGTTGCCATACTGCTGATAATTTATGTCGTGTTTTGATTCTTGAAGTGTTTGAAGTTCGAAAGTTTGAAATGAAAGTCTTACTGATCTGTCATATGTCATAACATCATTTTAAAGTCTTGCCTAAGCTTTATAGCAAAGATAGAAAAGTGATTGGCAGAAGTGACAATAATCTGTTAAATATGTCATTTCAAAAATATATTCATGTCAACAAACTTCATAAAACAGTATGTGATCAGTTAGTAAGGTTGAAGTCGACTTAATAAGATATAAAATGTTTTTTTTTGTCAATATATTTTACTTGATATATATATATATACTGTGAAAGAAAAATTCAAGAAAACATTGATCTTGCAATGCTGTTTTTGTTAAATAAAGGTAAATAACTCACTCTGATAACTGAAGTTGTCAAATTTTATACACATTCATATTTATAAAACGAAGTTTGAATGTAGAAATATGGTTAGCAAATCATAAATATGAAATACCATTGCCAATACTTGCATGCTGCTTTGTCAGTATGCCTTAGTGTTGTTCACCCGTCCCTATAATGTATTAACCTGTGGAGGGGGGATAATTTCATTGTGTCTTTGCCCATTTATCCCTTCGTCCATGTGTGTACTATCTAAAACTATTCTAAACCAGTAGAGGGATTTTGATGAAAGTTTACAGAAAGGTAAATTAATATGTCAAAACATGAACCCAATGCTCAAACGTGGGTGGGTGTTTTCATGTGCGCTGAACAAGTTTTGTAACAGTGGAAGGATTATTTATGATAATTTAATATAAACTCAAGGTCATATGGGGGTCGGAGGAGCGGGAGTTTCGTTGTGAGTCTGTTTATTTTGATTATATTTTGATGATACAATGCACACACACAACTAATATAATGATATATATAGAAGAAAAGTATGCGACAAAACAAACATACGGGTTGACCTTAGGGCTACTACCTTGGAATGGTCAGTTGTGAAAAATCCGCTGGGGGGGTCACAAAAAGACAATATGTTGATACTGGAGGAGTTGGGCGGAGGGTTGCATATGGCATGGAGATGGTTGGTCCATCAGTGCAGGATTCTCTAGTATCTGACACTTCTATAATACAAAGATTTTCAAAACGTAATTATGTATCATACTATTCTATACTGTATATTATACAAAAGAGCAAATACAACTGCGAATAATCTCAAAGCAAGAATTTACATCTTATCACAGAAACCATGCATCATGTTGACAATGCACTCTAAAGCGAAAGATTTTACCTATGTTATATATTGTCATAGCAAACACTTCACTTTTTAAATGTGGTTTAAACCGACACTCGAGCCACTTTGCCGTTGTCTATTAAGGTTATCTTAGAGAAAAATTTAGTACTTTTTAAACAGCTAACCTTCTTATGTAGTTTAATAATTATTATTTTAAGATATCGATAACGCTATCAAAGCGCATTATGAAGAAAAGGCTGAAAACATAAATCGTTTTTTATTCGAAACTTGGTACCCATTTAGAATTGAATGGAATAGTGGAATTAGCATCTATCAATATGTATGAGGATTATTAATTAAGACTTGCTTCCATAGAAAAGAGATAGAGAAAAATAACAATAAATACTGAAAAGGGGAGACCTTAAAGCCCAACTGCCATATAAAAGCCTGAAGATGGCGCTGGGGCAGGTTTCTATATAAATTATGCATGTTTCACAGCAGAGGTCCCTTTTTCAAAATTTTGAATAAACTACTGTAAAATAAATTATGAAAAGTTGCACAAATACACGTTTAAACATGCTAAATCAATTGCTGTAATTATTTTTTTAAACAATCATTTACAAAGTAAAGTTTCATAAAATAACTTAAACCAACTGTCAAACAATTTGAATTTGCGTGGAGGAGCCTATGAGGTTATGACCCTTGCTAAATCAGAATGTATGGCTGTGTTTATCAACAAGCCTGCTGCAGCATATGAACTACTCTGTATTATCATCGTCATAATTCAAAAAGGCACCAAATCTTGATTTTGAGTGGTTATAACTGTAATTCAAATATAGAGTCGGCTGCTTCAGCATGTGTAGGACAATGTTTACACCAGCTATTTTAGTTGACAGACAGGCTGTGTGCAGCAGTGGTAATTTGATAGGCCTCTCCTACAAATATTTACTACTGGGGCAGTAAATATTGGGGGTTTAATTGGCAGCAACAAACACAAACAAGAGGGAAAGGAAGCGGACTCGGTTTTAATGAGGCTGTTCATGAGATGTAGTATAAGCTACAGCCCCCTATTATTGGTAATTATTGCTATAGGTTGTTTGTAAACTTTTCCATCTTTTAATTATAAACTGAATGTGTTTTAATTATAAATTGAATGCAGTTACTTATAGAATTAATTAAATTATAGATAGAATGTAGTTTTGACTGTTCTGAAAGGACAGAGACTTATTAGAACAAGTCCATTTACCATATACCCGGTAATCAAAATGTCCTTTACAGAAAACCTTCTTTTCCAACTTCAGATGTGTCATTCCTTTAAAAGACAATACGGTGTTTTCTAGCTTCCCTAGGCTCGAAATCATTATTTTGATCTTTTTTTGTTTTCAACCATATAACATTTAAAATATATATGAGCTTTCTGTTATACCACTGTTATACCAGGCAGGCCCATAGCCAGCCCTGAAATTTAACCAAGGTAAATCCTTTCTTTAATAAGTGGGGTCTGAGGACGTTACCCCTGGAAAAATGTTAATTTCTACATGCGATTTCCTACATTTTAGTGCATTCCCGAGCCAGATTTTCAGTTTTAACTTAGTCAGTTATATTCAAGAATTATGTTTGTGATTGTATTTGATATTCCATTAACTTTGCCTGCTTCAGTGTTTGGTACCTTTCAAAATTCTGCCGAGGCGCCTCTACGTAACTACGGTCTGCTCTTTCATTTATTTTTCAGATTTTGCTATCCTTGCGGTATGGACTCCAAATTTATATTGAATACATTTGACTGTGACTTTCTTTTTCAGTTAGAAGATGGCTACCCTAGCAATGGACCAGAGGGAACCAGAGGTTGCTAGATTTATAGACACATACAAGTTTGATCAACAAATGGAAAACAGACGTGATCAATTTGGAGGTGGAACTGTAAGTTTTGTCTTTATTGAAAAAATTGTGATACTACATTATACAGGGACGGAGAAGGTAGTCAGATGGTCTGTATTTGTCTCTTATGTCTCGGAGTTTGTTATTAGCGAGTAAAATAATATTGGGCAGAAATACCCTGCTATCCTGAAATCCTGGGGAGAACCCTGAGTACATTCATGTTACAGTTTGTTCTTTCTCAAAAAAACTTCATCCTCCGAGGTTGTCATTCCAATATAACCTCATATGATTTGATAATGGGACGTAAAACCTCATTTCATTTCTCTTACAGAGTTTACCTCTAAACAGTGACGGATACGATACCAAACAGCAGAGACTTCGAGAGGAACGACGCAAAGACTTTTTGCAACAGAATGAAAGGGTAATTTTCAATAAAAAAAATGCCATAAGAATCACAAATATGTAAGAGTAACTCGATTTCAGGCAACAACTCAGATAGACTTTTTTTGGAAATGCATGAACAGGGATACATTGGGTGCACTTTATTCGTATGCCGATCGGGATGTGCTGGACTGAACCGGTCACGTGATCGGTACACCGAAATGTGCCGAGCTATTTTATCAGGGCTAGACGGCAGGCGCCGATTGGATGCGCGCGCAGTCACCCGGAATGAATCAAGTGAAAAACGGGTTAAACGGTACACCGCGGCATATAACCGGGATACCAATAAAGTGCACCCATTAAGTGTTCATTGCCATAAATATAAGGCCAAATAAATAATTGCTGAGTTTATTGTAACATTGTTTTAAAAAATAAAGGCATTTCCTTAACTTAAGAGGAGCCCAGCCCAACACATGCATTTGACAAAATTAAGTGCTAAATCAAAGCATGTGGTTGTAATCAATGGGCGCCGCCATTATTGCAGCAATCAAAAATTCAGCATGAAATTAGCATGCTTCATTGTAATAATCACCAGCAATCTAAAAAATTGTACACAGTCTACATAGGTATTGTTCCATTTGGCCTAAGGGGCATCCGTGGCCAGGTGGTTAGAGTTTCTGACTTGAAATAATTTCTCTCACAGCTGAGTTCAATCCCTCAGGGGCCTAGGAATCTTTATGTGAGGAAGCTACCCAGCTGGATTACGGAACTTCGGTGGTTCTACCCAGGTGCCCGCACGTGCACGAAAATTGCCCGGAGGGTACCTGGGGTCTTCCTCCACCAATGGAAGCTGGAAAGTCACCATATGACCTTAGCTGTTGGTGCGACTATAAAAACAATACAGTTTATTCATTTGGCCTAAATGAGCTTTTTCTGTTTAGGAGTGAGTGCCTCAGTCTAGTCTGATTCTAGTTACTCTAAATGAATTTGTTATCTTAATGGTATAAACACTTATAAGTCACACACCATGTCATACATATTTTACATTTTGAGAGTAACAAAACATAGCTGTATGAAGAAAAAAATATTATTCAGCAATTTAATGTGCCATTTCAGGGTTCTCATTTGGTCTTGGCTCAGCCAATACAACATTCTTCTCTCAAACATGTTTGTCATACCATGTGCCAGGCTGAAAAGGAACTTGGAGAAAATTGTATATTTGAAGAAGAAAAAAAATCTCGCAATAGATTAAGAGACACAGATTAAATTGATATAGTTTCTGTTTTGCCAGTTCCAATATATTTATATTACACCAAAACATCGTCCACTTTTCAGAATTCTGGGTATTCGCGTTCAATAAATCCGTACCATCACGATCAGCTCACGAACAATCCGCAGAGTGGCGGAGATTATGAACAAGAGATTCAGCGAATGACAGATAGATATCATAACAAATATAATGAAGTCCTGTTCAATGCTGACAATGAGGTGATTCTCTTGCTGTGTTGTCAAGGAGATTTTGTTTAAGGTTGCTATGGTGATTGTTGCCATGCAGTTGTTTGTTAAGGAAATGGTGTTTCGTGTGTTCCACATGACATTGTTGGGATGATTTTTGGTCTCTTTGTGTTTGAGCAAAAGGATTATTATGCACTTTGATTATACATGAAACAGTGTATTAGCCAGCCAACCGTGCAGCCATCTTTTGCATGGCCATTTTTGAAAAAATCGCGGCCAATATCTGGAGAAGTGGGTGGGGTAAAAAAAAAAGTTTTTTTTTGCTACACAACACTTCCATTCCAAACTCTAACTTTTTCAATAGTGTTTGTTTTGTATACATTTATAGAAGAAAGCTGATCTAAAATGCACCTTTTTCAGCTTTATCTGTGAAAATAAATTACCCCAGAGACACCCACTTGTCGCGTATTGGCGCGTAACGCGTATTAGCAAATTATTTTGCACCCCCTGTTTGCATATTTGCACATTCAGTTTTTGAATTTCTGCCTAATACACTGACATGAAATGAGACTTGAAATGCACGATTTAAAAAAACCTTGGTGAGTTTTAATGAAATCGGATGTACTTTTCATGTACCTTTTCCATTTTTTGCAAAGGAAAGCAAAAATTATCATGATAATAATAATGTTTATAATAAAATTATTTTGTAATTCTCTTTCAGAATTCTTTTTAGCATTTTATTTTATGTTTGCATTTTTAAAACTGAATGTCTAAATTTATAAAATGATTTTGGTTGTTATTGACAGCCCCATGTTCTTCTAAATGTCCAACAACAGGTAATGACTCTCCTAACGGTCATGTCGCTAACAAATTAATGTCTAAACATTGCATATAAGTTCAGCCTTTCTTTCTTATCTTTAGACAATATTTAAAAAATTTATCTTGAAAAATGTAGATAATAAAGTTATAAAGAACTTTTTTTTTTCAGGCTTAGAATTATGGTATACATACAATTTAATGCATATTTTTTTCTTCACTTATTTAGGCAGGGGGATATTTAAAGGTGGTGGTTATAATAATATGCTAATTTGCATGGTTAATGAATATGCATGATTGGCATTTTACTTTAAATAAGCAAATTAATCAACATTACTTATTAATACTAGTTATGCATGAAAGGTGTAGTATTCATTAAAGCATGTTAATTTTAACCAATTACTACAAAAATGCATGTTTGAATTTATGATTAACTTAGTACCCACATTTAAAGTGAAATGAATTGTACAGAAGAAATAAGTTGGAAGTTATTGTATTAGATTTTGGAAAAAGTCTTAACTGTCATTAAGACACCCTGGACAAAATATGCTACTTCCGATTAACCATGATGTGTAGTATGGTTGGTGAAATTACTTCGGATAAATGCAAAGCATTAAATCGTTTAATTCAGAATAACTAAGGGGCGGAGCTATACTGTTCTCTAACTTCCATTTATTATATGGTTGGTTAAATTTCCTTTGATGAATGCAAAGCATTAAATCGTTTAATTCAGAACATCTAAGGGGTGGGGCTATACTGTTCTCTAACTTTCGTATATTATATGGTTGAGGAAATTTCCTTTGATGAATACAAAGCATTAAATTGTTTAATTGAGAATAACTAAGGGGGCGGAGCTATACCGTTCTCTAACTGGACTTCCAGTTATAGAGATCAGTAGTTATTTTGACAGGGTCACTAAGTACACCATACTACAATACAGATAGTGTCTATCTCAGCTTGTTGGTTATTTAAAAAAAACTTGATGGGCTACACCGATCTTGGTGTTTAAATGAACCAACTCATTGAGATCTGACTCCATAGCTTTTTGGGGGAAAAAACTTTAGCATGGTTTGAAAGGTCATAATGTCATATAGTAAAACTGAAAAATGGTAATAAAAACCCATAACCAAAACAACTATGCATGACCTACTTCTGTTTCAGGTACATGGAAACTCACTGCAACACAGTTTTTAAAATGTATACTTTAATTGAAAAAACTGTTCTGTTACTATTTTGACCTATTTCTTTCCCAGCCCAAGGAATCTGTGTATTATAGAGTAGGCACGCCCGAGGAAGGGTTGCCTGGGATCGGGGAGTATGCAAATCAACGTCAAAAAATGAATGTAGTTAGACAAAGAGAATACAATGATCTGCTTAAGAAGGTATTGCAGAGACAGTAATGTAGACGATATTATTTTCATTTTGTGTGCAGTATCCTGTATTAGCTACCGAAATATGCAAATTTGGCTTCAATTTCTTCTGACCTTATTATGTTTTATTTTATTATCAAAAGTAGGTATACATTTTTACAATTATTAGACTGAAGCAGAAATCTGAGTATTCAAATAAGAATAGTTTTTGTAAAACTTGATAATTTTGCAGTGATGTTCTATCGGTGGTCATGTGATCACAGTTGAACTAATGGAAGAATGAAATTGTGTAATAGTTCAAACTTTTTTTTAATTAAACAAATATACTTAGTGTTTTCAGTGTAAGAAATAGTGAAGCCAAATTTAAATTGTATTTTGCTATGAAGCCCTTTATCCTAGATAACTCATTTAACATGCTACAAACTTTAACTGTTTATGTTGCTACTAACATTCACTTTCAGTTACAGCTTCGAAATCTGCCATCACATCGATTACTTCAACTAGCGTTAACTCACTAATTTGCTTAGACAAAATGTATAAATATAACATTAATATTAATTAATATAATAGAAGCAATGTGCTCCTTAACTTTTAATAGGAAAATATGCAAGAACAAATACTTCAAGAAAACCATGATACATAGATTCAAAGTTTCACAACGCGGACGAAAAGATTGTCAGCTTCCAGTTTAACTTGTATTTAGAGAACATTAGGATTGAAAGAAAACATGTTTGTTTCAGAACGTGTCCGTTTTTCACTATACATTACGAAATCGTATGAAATTGTATTTTCACGAACAGTAGTGGTTTATGATCAGGGAGATTATACAGGATCAGTTAGTACAGAAATTTTGTAAGATCTATAATAGACAACTGCATAACTAGGTCACTTGGCAGATGATGCAACATGTGTCTTTGTTTGTTTGGTGTTTTACGTCATTTTCAACGTATGTGACGGTTGATTTTTTTTTGTGGTGGAGGCAGACCACACACTTTTCCTGGATAGAACCAGTACTGAACACCTCCCGCCATCCGTAAGAATCGAAACTTCTTCTCTTCTCACTTACAAGTCGAGTTCCCAGTGGGATTCGAATTCACAGCGGTAAGAGGCGAGAAAGTTTACAACGCAACATTGTTAACCCCTCGGTCACAGAGGCGCTTGCAACAGGTGTAAACTGATCAATGTAACTAAGGAGCATCCTTCACTGGAACTAGATTCTATTTTTGGATAACGACAGATCAGGTGATACAAAAAACTCAAAAATTATACCAGTATCTTATCTTATTATGATGGTCTTTATTGGTACTCTTAAATTGTTATTAAATTTATATTTAAAAAAAAAAACTAAATCCAAAATTAGAAAATTAAATTAAATTATTGACTATTAATGACATTGCAGTTACGATTCTTTTCACCAAGGAATGTGCCAATAATCAACACGTTCACCAATCAACATGACTATAATCATAACTGTAGCTACGTAGTAGATTATTCGCCTTGCATGCAGGAGGTCGTTGATACATTCCCGGGCCAGATCATACCAAAGACTTCATTAAAAATGAAGTAGCTCCCTTGCTTGACCTTAGCATATAAAGGGTAGTACTACAACTGGTCAGCCCAGTGTCCGAATAATGTGGCAGGGTGAGAGATTTCACCAAGATTTCAGTGAAATTTCACTGAACATTTTCACTGGGGTGGGGTTACATGTCATGTGTCTACGGCATGGTATTCCAGCGTGGCAGCACTATAAAATGAATCATTGCGCCCACTGCTACAAGATGACACCGTCGTAATATGACTGAAAGATGATTAAAAGCGACATTGAACTCCATACATATGTATATGTGCCCTGCACTTTTCCCACCATAATCATGTGTAAAACATATGAAAGCCCTGGAGGGACTTCTGGCTTCCTTACTAAGTCTTCTTGCTTCATGACTTAATGGCTTCTAACTTCATTATTTATAACTTCATGACTTCTAACTTCATGACTTCTAACTTCATGACTTCCAAGTCATGACTTCCAACTTCATTACTTCCAACTTCATGACTTTTAAGCAATGATGTCATGAAGTTAGAAGTTAATAAGTCGTGAAGTTAAAGACGTGAAGTTAGAAGTCATGAAGTTAGAAGTGATAAAGTTAGAAGTTATTAAGTTGTGAAGTTGGAAGTCATGAAGTTAATAAGTTGTGAAGTTAGAAGTAATGAAGTTAAAAGTCAGTAAGTCATGAAGTTAGAAGTCAGAAGTCATGAAGTCAGAAGTCCCTCCAGGGCTTCCATAAAAACAAACACCACACACAGCCTTCAGTAATAGACAGCTGCTCGGCAGCAGCCAACAACTCCATGATGAAAAAATGGTCTATAAACAGGTTATACGTCCCCCGTCTAAGTATAGGATAGAGGCTATGATGAGAAATCTTCACCTTTAAGAAACCGAAAGGGAGGGAGCGTAGTGAAGATGTCTCTTCATAGACTCTATCCAGCTTAGTGTTTATGATAGATTTTATCGATAGTCTCTATATAGGTCACACTCTAAACCATGAAGAGCGTAGCAGTAAAATCTTCATGAATAAATGGTGAAAGTATTTGAAATTCTGAGCCATCTGATTGGTTTAAAAAGTAGAGTAAACACTAATTATAGTTTGCTATTTAATAAAAAGCTAGCTCAATGTCACATTTCTAATAAAATATGAAAAGATGCATAAAGCTCATATAAATCCATTGGTGTGTTTCTTTTAGAAACCCTTCTGCTGAACAAACATTGTATATATTCAAACCTAATGCAGTTTCATTCTTTGAAAGCAATTTGTGAATATTTTCAAAGCTTTTTATATTTACATAGTTATTAGTTAATTTATTTATTTCTATATAAATATCAAACAATACTTCAGTTGATAAAATAAATATATTTTGTAGCATTTCAATATGGAGATATTTGAGTACCAGTATTTTCAAACGCGATCCATATTTGAAGTACTCTGATATTGGTCGCAAGTACTTGCTAATGTTTAGGTTGCGTTAATCTATGAAATTTAAATTGTGATGTACCGCTAATATTCATTGATAGAGATCAGTAAACATTGATTCATATATGGCTATTTAGTTATGTATGTCTGTTTAGGTTTAGGTTAACGAAGTTTTGAAGTATTGGCTTGGAAGTTATAGTAAATCTATTCTGCATATAATTGTTTTAAATATCTTGCTAGTTGTTACAAATCCATATTAATTTCATACTAAAAAGACTGACAGTTCTTTGAACACTAGTTTTGTGTCATTATCCTTTACTAAACATTTGTTAGTTTTTTTGGGGGGGTTTAACAGTTGGCATTCTTGTTAGCTTTGAAATCCAGATTTGGCATGAAACTTCATTTAAAGCTGACTGATTAGGTTGTTTGGGGTGCATGTTTCGGCTTATAATTTTTACAGACAAAAATGTTTAGTCAAGAATTTATTTATCTATTTTACATACTTAAACATTAATTATTTTGTACTAACAAAATTGTTCCTGAAAATTCCAAAAAAATTGGCAGAAACAAGCGATCTAAACAATATACTAATTTATGACCCTATATTCTCAGTTAAAAATATTTCCTTACTTTACACATAACAGATTAATTTTAACCTACTTGATAATCATATATTGTACACAATTGTAAGCCTTTGTTCAACAATTAGCCGAACAATATTAACATTTAGCCCAATAAACTTAATATGGTAAACCTGAATGACTTGAACATCATGAAGGTAACACTGCCATTAGATTCACCATCATGCAGATAACACCACCATTGGATTCACCATCATAAAGATAACCACCATTGGATTCACCATCATGAAGATAACCACCATTGGATTCACCATCATGAGTATTCAAGGGGAAGTGATGTGTTGAAGGTTTATAGAAAAACATGATGCAAGTGCCAAACTTTTATATTAGGTTTACATGCATTAAAGACATATTTTCTAGATGAATATTATTTGCCAGTTTATTGTGTCAGCTGCTAAATCCATTATTTGCCAGTATTAATGATGAATGGGTCATAGTGGTACAGAGGCTACACTACCAGAGTACCAGGGTACTCTACCAGAGAACACTGCCTCCTGGAATTTAAACACCGAAATACCCTAACTATCGTCAAAGCCTACAAAAGTACCCTATGAAATTAAGGTAATTGGAATGCTTTGGTTATATTCTACAAACTGTGTTTCCTGTATGCCGAAAACCAATATGTGGACGGTACATAACCAAGGTACTCTGGTAGTGTACCCTGTACCCATAGACCCATTCAGCAGTATTAACAATATATATTTCAGGCTACCTAATCAAGTATAACTGCACATTTTTGTGTGTATTTTTGCACCCTAAATTTTAGTTGTTTTATTTTGGGTTGTGTGAACTAATTTGGGTTGTGTATAAGCCAATGGGTTGTGTTTATTTTTGGGTTGTGTGAGCTAATGGGTTGTATTTGCTTGCTTACTTATTAAACAAACTTATTTTATAAACATTGAAGGTAAGTCAGCAGTGTTTAAATTTTAAAGTGTTTAAATTTTAAAGGATATGCCATCATCTTTTTATGATGTAAATAAATATTATATTCGGCATGCATATATATGCCAATGTTTTATATTATTTTTTGTATTGTTTGCCACCTTATAAATAATGTGTTTAAAATTGTTATTCAATCTTTTAAGGGACATACGACAATCTTGCTTTATATTTAACCCTTAGCCCGCTATGTATATTTAATGGACTGTCCTTCCTTTAAATTAAGACCATTCCATTTATGTTACAAAGGGGTGTTTTGGAGAAATGACTGATGAGCAGCTGGACATTGTAAACCCTGATCTAATATATAAATAATATTGAAAGCAAGAATCTTTCCATTCAGTTATAGTGAAAGTTAAACCAGACAGAGATTCTTTAAGCACTTTGGTCTATTAAAAAAATAACAAATTTCTATAAGGGGATATAACTCTAGACATTTAATTTCCATAACACTGCTTAATTTAAACACTTTGGTAACAAATTTTTATAATTGGAAATAACTCGAGACATTTAATTTCCATAAGGGGAAATAACTCTAGACATTTAATTTTCATTTTACACTCAATATATGTTATACTATTTACAAGTGAGATAAATTTACTTTAGGGGAAAACATTATTATGTACGGTAATTAAAATGATTTTTATCTTTGTTTCTTAAAGCATCTTGTTGTTGTGACTATTTCAAAAAAACATAATTTTTTAGCTTATTGAAAATAGGTGTTATATATATAGGAAGACACTTTTGTAAAAGCTTCTTTTTTTTTCGATGCATGAAAATGTGTAAAACAGACCACAAGATTACCGTGTGTCCTTTTAAATAATACATAAAAAAATTTTACAAAAAAACAATATGACAATAGTCCTTATAAAATATAACATATAGCAAGTGTTATGCATATGGATGATAGGAAATGTTTGTCTACTATGTTTAAATGCATTTTGCATGAAAATCCATAACATATGTCTAACATGTGCTTTTAATCTGTATGAATCTTTTACCAAACCAGGTTAAATTCCCTAGACCCTGCATAATACACGCCATCAAAAGTAGAACACTTTATAATAAATTATCTATATGCTGATGACACAGTTATGATTTCAGCAAAAACAAATTGAGGGACAAAGACTGGAGGCCCGTAGGCAAGCTCAAGCACAATCCCATGCCGTCCAGCCCCAGGGACCACAGATGGACTATGATGTGTCCCAGGAACAGGCTAATTTAGAAGCAAAAAGATCATATCAAGATTATATGGTAGGCATTTTTAAAAAAGAAAAAGTACCATATACATTATAACGTTCCTTATACCAGATTTCTGTTTTAAAAGATGTGACACAGCTAATTTTTTGTTTGTTTGGTGTTTTTTTCTCATTTTTAACACATGTTAGGCCATATATGATGGTCAATGTTTTTGTGGTAGAGGCAGACCACGCCATGTTTTGCTGGGTAAAACCAGTACTGTATACTTCTCGTCCTCCGTAAGAATCGACACTTTTTCACTTGACAAGTCGAGTTTCCAGTGGGATTTGGAACCCGAAGCGATGAGAGGTGAGAACGTTAAAATAACGCCCATTTATGGGCATTGATCTTGATTCTATCCATGCCAAGCAGTCTTTATATTGAGGGTAAAAAATGGTTAAAGATATTTTTTTCATTTAAAACAAATGGAGTGGGATGGGACTTTTTGTCGTGGAATCCTCCAATGGAATCTGTTGTGACGGGTTTATGCAATGTTTTTTTATAATTTGTTGGCACCAGAACAATGTAAATTTCAATCAAATGGGACAGGTTTGTTTATTATTTTTTTGCTTTTTGTGAAGTTTTTTGAAATATTGCGCATGTAAGAAATTATGAATTACAAATTTTACAAATTGCTCATTGAAATGCAGTTTGCCTCTTTAAAGATAAAAAAACAATTTACATCTGTAGAATTGTTACTTTTTGCATGTAAATAGCTTTTTTCAGGCCTCGTTTGTAATTATGTTGTTAGTATCGTTCGAAAGCCACTGTGGTGCTGAACTATTATTTCAAATCAGATTTAAATAAACAAGAATATAAAATGTCAGCATATTAAAACAGTTTGTTAGGAGCTCAGTTTATTAGGCCAATGGGACAATATGCATGTGGAAGTCAAGGTTTCATCATTTCTGCTTCATAAGATGATTGCATGTTTTCTGCTATGACTGTGCTAGTCTTCAATATATCATTATGTCTTGAGTATTTTACATGACAGTAGTAGTAGTATTTCTTCCCAAAATATAATCAGTCAATCCAAGGAATGCTCATTCTCGCTTGCTAGAGTATTACAACACAAGGGCTTAGTGAAAAACTATCGTATCTTGTTCTTTATTTATATACAGTTACAAGAGTTTCGCACTAAGCCCTCGTTTTAATTTAATTTACGGTACCCTGTTTTAATCCTCTGACACTACCTGTAGCTAATATGAGAATGAGGCAGGAGTGACCAATCAGATCCGTTTCCAGTTGAAGAAAATTTATTAACCAATCAATAATCAGTCAATGATTTGAATTGATGTGTAATTGTTTTGATAAATTTAAATGTAACTAACATAAATACTAATCATTATTTGTTTGTTATTAATCATTTTAAAGTCTGTCTTGTCTAATTAGTCAAAAAGTTATCTAAATATCAATTTAAAAACATTTATTCTCCTAAAATATCTATGGCACATGCCCATGCCTATTTACGGCTGAGATTAATCAGAGGTATTACAACTGCTGGACGTTGTATTCTGAGTTGGGAGAATGTAGAATGCTTGATATACAATATAAATACTCGATTACACCACTGGAAATTAGTGCGTTTACTTTACCATGAATCTTTTTTTCTTATTTACCTGCGCTTGTTTGCGATTTTAATTCTAGATTTGACTCTCTGTGCCAATAATATTCCCAGAAAGTTTAAATCATCCCCAAGTAAGGTGTGCGTCAATGTAGCATAAAAGGCACACCAAATTTTCGTAGATCATTCGACCTTTAAAGAACTCTGCCCAAAGCATCTGAAGTTCTGTTGTGTTCGACCAATGAAATCTCATATGTACGTGCTTCATTGCGAAGCGTAACATAATCAGTTTTGATGATGTTTACATCATTGTAAAGTAAACGCTTTATTTTCATTTGTATAACTGCATGTTTTTTCTTGTTTAATAATGTTACCATTAATATTTGGAACCGTCAAAAGGGAAAATACCAACATCCGGTAAATGTTCCGCAAAAACCTCAAATAAATTACGAGGAAAACAGGAAAGTACTCTCAGAGGAGCGACGACAAGAGTATAACATTTTGATGGAGAAGGTAACAACCGTGTACTCAGTCTGTGTAATAGAGCATCACGTGGTTAACGGTGTAGCACAGAACTTGTAGCCTGTCATAGGGGATTGGGCATTATCTTTGTGAAACGTTTACGCACAAGAACTCATGTCTTCAGTTCATAATTGATCACTTCTTATAAAACAAGAAGTTTGAAAAGTTGTTTTTGAACAATCCGAGTTTTTGTCCTTAAAAGTTTCACAAAGTCAATACCAGTTTCTGTCGGTTCTTGAGCATTTCCTTTTATCAGTATTAGTGTTTCTAAATCATTTAAGATACATTTTAAGAATGAATTGGCATTTGATCCAAGCCATATTTATAAAAATAAATAAAATTGATATGGACTGAAATTTGTATGCTCTGTGAAAACCTTTGTGGGAGAATTTGGCCGCTGTATGGACATCTGTCATCATTTTATCATTGCTCAGTTCCATTTGAACCAGTGGAAGGATTTTGTTGATAATTAACAGAAATGGTCAGTTAACTATCAGTTCCTTGTTATCAAGGTCAAAGTCACAGTGGTGTCAAAGGTCAAAAAAGAGTATTTTTGTATTTGGTTAAACCAGCTTAGGAATTTAATTGTGTTAATGGTGGTGTACATAAAGATCAGTGTCAACATGATTTTCATCCCACTTATGATTTTCAAGATCAAGGTCACACTGGGGGTCAGGTAAAGGTCAAAGGTGGGAAAAGGTCAAAAGTAGTAATTTTGTTTTCTGTAACTTTTTAACTTAAGAAGAAATTATGATGATGACTTGCATAAAGGTTAGTGTCAACATGGCAATGTGTCGCAAACAACTCCCCTGTCCATTTCTACAAGTTCAAGGTCAAACGGGGGTCAGAGATCAAAAGTGGGTAGGTTCATGTCACTCTGTTGTATAACGATCTAACAGATGTATGGATTTTGGTAATAATATACAAGAATGTTAATGTCAGAATGATTATCGAGGTCAAGGTCACACTTGGGGTTCAGAAGGTCAATCGTCTGACACAGGAAGACAAAAATTCTGAGTTCAAGAGCGTCAGTCCATTATATATACTCGTAGATTTTCTTTTTTTGAAAGTAAATAATCCTATTTCAGGGCTTCAGTGCAACACTGTTGTATCGTCTACTTCATTTATATGGATTTACAACAGGTTTGCATTGAACCTCAATTTGGGTATCTGAGTAAAGAATTATTTAAAAGCATCAAAGGGTATAGAAAAAAATTGACTTTTTATCCGGTAATTGATTACTTGGTCTAATACTGTTCATACTGTTGTCGAAGCTGTTATTAAACCGTTGGTTTCTTAGGCCCATTTAGATAGTGTTTTCCCAGTCTAGTATGTTTGTTTTTTACTTCCGGTTCCTGCTGGGTTTTTTTGTGGGTTGTTTTTTAGCTCTACTGATCAGAGATCAGCAGAGCTTATGCCGTGGTGCGGCGTCCGTCGTCCGTCTGTCCGTCTGTCTGTCTGTCCGTAAACTTTTATTTGTAGCGACAACTCCTCTGAAACTACTGGATGGATATTCATGAAACTTTACAGAAATGTTGCCCATAAAGTCTAGTTGATCCTAGCAAAAATTCATGTTGATGTGAAATCCAAGATGGCCGCCAAAGCTAAAAATAGAGTTTTAAAATAAAAGTTTGTAGCGACTACTTCTTGAAAACTATAAGTGATATTGATATGGGACTTTTTCTAAAATGATCAGCATGACATGATGTTGATCCTTGTCAAAAATCGTTTTGATTCAACGTTAAACATGGCTGCCAGCGGCCATCTTTGTTTACATAGAGTTATATAGTAAAAACTTGTAGCGACTACTCCTCTGAAACTACTTGACGGATTGTCATGAAACTTTACAGGAATGTTGCTCTTGATGTCTAATTGATCCTAGCAAAATTTCAGGTCGGCCGGAAATTCAAGATGGCCGCCACGGTTAAAAATAGATTTTCAAAAAACAAGTCTGTAGCAACTACTTCCTGAAATCAAAATCAATCAGTAGAGCTTCAAGGTCATTGACCTCTTGTTTGGTTTTTGTGTTTTTTTGTTTTGTTTTTTAGTTTGTAGGTCTAAACTTATGAGAATGTTGTTGCCCATTGTTTGTTTAGCCTACTTCTGAAAGAATTTATGGTGGATACCTCAATTACTGTGTTTGGCAGTTTATTCCAGGATTCTACCACTCTGTAGGCAAAGATTTATTTTTTATATCAATTCTTGCCCTTTTTTTGAATAGTTTCTTAGAGTTTCCCCTGGTACCAATATTCGGCGCTTGTGTGAAAAGTTTATTTGTGTCAGTTATATTGATATTGTTTAATATTTTATAAACCTGGATCACATCGGCCCGCTCTCTTCTATATTCAAGAGAAATGAAATGTTCAAGAACAGATATACAATCTCCTTCACTTACTGACCTATCTTATATATGCCTTGGATTAATTTCTTCTATTACCTGTAAGGTACTAATATTATATTTTTTTGTTTGCAATGAAATTTGAAACTATTGAAAAAGCAGAGGAATGTCTGTCAACTAGAAGAATGTAGTTCAGCTCTTTGTTTCCAAATTATTATTTTTTAAAAAAAATCTTATATTGTGTATTTTTTGTTTGTTTTGTTTTTTGAAAGATACAAGGAGCTTCTGATTGCTTGTTCAGCATGGCATCTCTTCTGTGGTACTGATGGTACTTATTTCTTTAAGTCAATTCCATCACCAGTTAAATGTTGAATGGGGCTTTACTTGATTTTCAGCACATTTTAAACCATAATTATGAGGGTGACGGTGATTTTTTTCTTGTTTTGTTAAGCACTAAGGAATCTAAACACAAGACACAAACAACAACACAATATGGTAACAGGGTATTATGCAAGAGCTGTTCCCAGGAGAAATGTGCAAACAGGGTGTGCCAAATAATTTGTTAACATGCGCTACGAGACAATCATCGCCAGAAAAGAGAAAAAAAATAAGCTACTTTTGTTTTTTGTTACGCCTTGTGACAGCAGTGACAGCAACACTTTAGGACACATGCAAATGTATGTGGGATCAGCACATAATTTGCCAAAATACTGGGAAATCAATACATATCCCTGGCTCTGCCTTAACCCACACCCCTCCCATCCCCCTCTCATGGTATTAGAAAATGAGTGCCTGGCACTCCTGTTCCTAGGCCTCTGTGTATAAATAATGAGACAATTAACCAATAACAAAACCTCCTTGTTTCTGCCCCCAATATCCCTGCTTGGCCTATCAGAAATTGGCAGGTATGCGATCCCGTTTTTTTTTTTTCAATATTAAATTTTCCAAAATTGTTCATATAATCACTCCTAAGTTCACTCCTTCGACATTTCTACCTGTTGTAATGTACTTGAGTGTGTTCACTGCCTACAATACATGCCTTACCTATATCTGTATTGTTTTTACCTTTTTACATGGTTCATCAGGTTTTCACTCTACTGTTTCAATATCATTTCTTATCTTTCAGCCTGATTGCTTTCCTTTTAACGTCACTGCAAAAAGTACTCATTATTTTTAAAAAAAATAACAACAGGCAAGGTGCGGGCTTTACTCCACTTTTATTTAATGTTCACGAAAAATAACTGCATTTTGAATAATTATTTAATAACTACCTTTATTGTATTGAAAATGATCACTTTGTTTTAACCCTTTGACCGCCAAATTTCAATATCGTCTGCTAAAATTTGAATTCAATCCTTTCGGTAATATTTTATATATAAAGTGTTATGGAAAACATTCTAACTGAATGGCGAACTGTGTATACCCTCTTCATCCTGCACATAGTGTGCATGCTGATCTGGGCCTACACTGGTCATAGTGTGCATGCTGATCTGGGCCTACACTGGTCATAGTGTGCATGCTGATCTGGGCCTACACTGGTCATAGTGTGCATGCTGATCTGGGCCTACACTGGTCATAGTGTGCATGCTGATCTGGGCCTACACTGGTCATAGTGTGCATGCTGATCTGGGCCTACACTGGTCATAGTGTGCATGCTGATCTGGGCCTACACTGGTCATAGTGTGCATGCTGATCTGGGCCTACACTGGTCATAGTGTGCATGCTGATCTGGGCTCACACTGGTCATAGTGTGCATGCTGATCTGGGCCTACACTGGTCATAGTGTGCATGCTGATCTGGGCCTACACTGGTCATAAAATATATGTTTTGACTGTGGCAGCGAAAGGGTTAAAAAACATAGTTAATATTTTTTGTCTTTTTAATAGCACATTAGAATTAACATTCAACCTTTACTGGTTGTGTAATCCGACACGCCTATAAGTATGTATTTATATATTTCTATAATCTATATACATATCAGGGTTCAACACAAAACTGTTGTATCTTGTTCTTTATTTATAATTAGTTACAATGTTTTTGCATTCACTCTTCGGTGTAGTATGACTTTTCACTCTTAGTTACTAATAAATAGTGTTTGTAGTTAAATAATGTACAGCATATAGCAAAATAAAAAATGGAAAATAGTAACAAAATATCTTCAAGGTTTGTATTTATTGTTTCCTTATTGTTTAGTTTAATAAATTGTTTTATTGTATTATGTGATATATAATAATGGACTGTATAATATATAGATTGAAATCATTTGTTTTGTGTACAGTATGAAAAGTGCACTTGGAAAGGAGAAATTCTGTATTTGTTTAAACTTATTTATTTTACATCGATTGTGATGAAAGCTTTATGAAGTTATTTAAATTAAGAAATAAAATATTTCCGGCGGGTTTATAATATTGTCCCAGATTAATACCTGGTGGGTGGGACTTGAAGTTCATTGATACCAAGGGCTGTGGCCCGTGGTTTTGATGTGTTTCAAGTCCCAAACACTAGGGCCCTGTTTTATTAAAAATCTTACGATAAGTCTCAAATTTTAAAATCGTTCACTTTTTTCACATAAGCATTCAATGTAGACAATTATGTGTGCATGTAGCAGAAATATCACTTTTATAAGAAAATGAAATGAAATCACGTTTATTTGAAACGTGTAATTTATAGTGAAGCATTTAAGAAATTGATTTACAATCAAAATGGTCGTAAGTTGTATCATTAAACGGGGCCCTGGTTTTCATCTCCCACAATATAAACCCACTGGAAATATTTTATTTCCTATCCAACATGGAGTTTTATGTATCATGAAACACATTTTTCGAGAGACTGCACAAAATACAAACAAATTCTCACAACTTACATTTTATGCCTATTTCTTAACATCAAGTTAGAAGAATATACAGCTTCATCCTTTTAAATGTGTTGCTGGAACGTAGCATCGTTTAAATTAATGCATTTCATTGCATTGTTTTTTGCATCTGACATTTAAAATGACGTCTCAACGGTTAACGTGTTTTCTGGCGTTTAAAATTATGTATTAACGGTTGACGTACATGACGTCATTCTGTATTGTTTAACATATTCACTTGGTTTGTCAGTAGCGTCGACATCACACTTTAGTTGCCATTCAATAACTTGTGAAGGATTTCACCCAACATCTTCAAACTGTATAACTTTATTTTCCTGGGTGAGAGGATGACCCTTTTTGATTTTGGGGTCAGTAGGTCAAAGGTCAGTGTAATTGATAAGCAGAAGGAAGGTGATGCTAGTTTTCAGAGGAACAACCCTTTACTTTATGTAAATTTCTGCTTCTGGAACATGTCTGTTTATCGGTTAAGAAAGCAACAAAAGTACTGTATTTCCCCTTCTTTTAGGGGAGGTGCCCTTATTAGGGGTAATAGGGTATATTAATGTTACTAGTTGTCCAATTGCTTCAAGACAATTGTTTCTTAAAAGCCATTGTTAGTTAGAATCCTTGGCATTTAAATGTTGAAGCTAACCCGCTACATATACGAGGTGCATCCCAAAAGTATTGAGACTTTTGCTCTTATTCAAAGGTCATTTGGAATACAACATTAAAAAACCCAAGAAGTATAGTTTCATCTTTTGTGCACCAGATTACCAAGAATCATGATAATTGTACATATAATGTTGAAAATATTCACATCTGTGCAAGGAGTACTATGCTGAAGCGGGGACAGTCATAGCAACGTCACGACGTCGTGAACTGCAACAATGACGTCAAACACGTTCATCTCTTTTCATCATCTTGTAACGATGCACGTCCTTCACTAAAACGCTTGTGCCACCTAAACACGAGTGCACGAGATACAGTTGACTTCATAGACGATCGGTTAATTATTTTCAATGTTTGGGTAGGTGTCTGCCCAAGTTCACAACAAAATTTGATTACTGCGCGACTTTCATGCGGATCTGTTGATGTCATTTTCTTCGGATCTTTAAGTTTGCTGCTACTCATTGTTTACCGACTGTTTACTAACGGAAACGGATATGACATCAAAATTTACTGAGCGTGTGCGTGTGACGTCGTCTAACACACACACTAAAGCGCGCCAAATTTGACGTCTATATTCACTGGTAATATCACTATTTCTTAAGCAACTCAAGAGACCGTTTAGACCCATAGCGATGACAAAACTTGTTTTTCGTGCCGTCAGTAATACTGTCACTTTTGGAAATAGAAGATAATATATGAAACTGCATTGCTGCCAAATATCTTTTTAAATGAATAGATAATAAAAATGTTATAGCAAAAGTCTCAATATTTCTGGGATGCCCCTCGTATATAATGGACTGTTCTTTCTTTGAATTAAGACCATTCCATTTACGTGACAAAGGGGTATTTTGGGGAGAAATGTCTGATCAGCAGCCATACATTGTAAACCCTGATCAGTCTGCGAGTTACACGCAGTCTTATCTGGGTTTACAATGGACGCAAAGGCTATTGTAGTCGCAATTGGCAGGCTAAGGTTAAATATAATTATTACAATATACTTTGCATGTTGTTGGAATGGTTGAATTTTTGTTACAATGTACGCAACTCAATTTAATAATAATTATAATTTAAATATGTGTACATTAATTTGTTGAATTTTTGTTACAATGTATGCAACTCAATTTAATAATAATTATAGTTTAAATATGTGTACATTAATTTGTTTAGTACACCGTCAAGACCTTGGTTTCATGGTGATAACTTTTTTACCAGCTTTAAGCAAAACTTATCGATTTTTTCAGTAGGGTAGGTGGATGGTAAAAAACAACAACAAAAAGGAAAATATTTTTCATTTGCAAAACTTCTATGACATAATCGTCAAGGTAATACAGAAACGGAAAATTGAGTACCTTTTGGTTGGTATAAAATTTTAAAATAAATTTTAAAAAAAAAATCTTCAGTTTTGCTAAATTTTAGGGTAGAAATCCTAAAAAACTGGCCTTATACACAGACCTAATAACAAATAGATTAGACACTACGATAATTATCTAAATTTCACGTGGCACAGTGCGAAAAATTCACAAAATATTTCCCAACTTTAAACACACATATCATGAAGAGTTTTAAAGATACAAGTTTCATTCATGCCAAATCCCATCACAAATTTATTTTTCTTTCCAATGATAGTAGTTTGCTTTCTCTTACATTTAGAGCAAAAAAGGAGTTTGACGGAAACTTTGACTATTTCAAAACCTCGGTTTTTAAGAGAAAAGCGAAAAATGAACAGATTTTTAATTTTAAACATTTTTTTATACAATTTCTTATTTTGAAAATAAACATACATTATTATAATCCCATTTTGCTATTAACTATGAATCTTTTGAATATATTCTCATCCAAATCAGTGAATAACTGAGAGAGAAGATAGAAGGAAAAGTTAGGTGCCATGTGATATTTTGGTTTCTTCATTGGTTAAGATAGGAAGTTTCCTATCTGTTTATTAATATGTCTGTGCCTTATAATATAAGTCTGACTTACTTTAAAAGGAATGACAAACACAGTTTATAATTATATTTACAGAAAGCCAAAGAGGAGCGCTACTGGGCTATGCGAGGAAAACCAGTAACTCCCCCTGGTGGTCTAAATATAGGACAGTATGACAGGCAGATGAAAGAACAAGCACCACAGAAGAAAAAAGAATACAAAGAAATGTTAGATCAGGTGAGATGAAGTTGATAACTGCTACTTTTTCTTCTTTTTTTATAAAGAAATAAGTTAGTTTAAGATGAAGGAGAATTTGAAAACAAGAACAAAAAAAGCGCAGAATATTTGGCAATTGGAAAGTTTGCACTACTGGCTGTATACCAGATATAGTCATTTTTATGTTGGTTCTTTACTATATCTAAATCAAGCTTCTCCGTGGCTAAATGGTTAACGACATTGCGTTGTAAACCTTCGCCTCTCACCGCTGCGGGTTCGAATCCCACTGGGAGCTCGACTTGTAAGCGAAGAAGTGTCGATTCTTACGGATGGTGGGAGGTGTACAGTACTGGTTCTACCCAGGAAAAGTGGGTGGTCTGCCTCCACCACAAAAAATCGACCGTCATATATAACCTTACATGTGTTGAAAATGGCGTAAAACACCATACAAACAAATATCTCATAAATATTTTTGCCAGTTGAGAAGCTTTCCCATTTGCCATAAATATTCTGTGTTTACATTATTTCTGTTCTCGGTAACAAGTGTCACATGACCGTTACTAAAAACGGACTGAATTGGGCAGGTCGTCTGAGCTGAATGTAGTAGTTATCTTCATCTTCAGTTTAAGATCGAATAACCCATATTTGGGATGATGAAAACTTGTGTAGTTATTAATTCAAACATAAATATACCATTGCATTGAATACACAAAAAAATTTTTTTAGAAAAAAGTTTTTATCTTCAATTTAAAATGATTTTTCAACTGTACCATCGGGTGTAATGTACTTCAGTTCGACGTTCATAATTTAAAGGGAAATAACTGTCATCAAATTTAAATTGATTGACTTGTACTCGTTGTCTCCATTGGCTGAAAAATGTTTCTAAGCACAGTTCAACGTAAAGAGTCAGATATTCAAAAGAATTTCGCTAGTAAACTATTACAATCGGAAAATATTCATGATCAGCGCTAAAACAATTACAAATGAAAAAATCTGATATTTTCTGTCGACTGTCCTCTTTATGGCAGAATAAAGTTTATATTATTTGGTGGACATAACGATATAGGTACGAGAGGTGTTCACCTTATAACGTAACACTTTTGTTTAAGATGTTATTTTTCAGTGGAAATGGTTATCATAAAACATGCATGATTTATTGTTGTGAAACTTATTTAGAACATATGCATTTAAAAATAATCGACAAGTTCGCTTTAAATTACATTTTGAATTAGGTACCCACTAGTTTCCAATTTTAAACCTATATGTTTCTAGTGCCGTAGAGTTTTACCTTAAACCAAATAATGTCACTAAATGCAAATCGTAATTGTTTAAAACTGTGTTTGAAATTTAAATATGATCATATGTTTTATTTTAAGTCAAAAATATAAATGTTGAATAAAAAGTTTGAATTTTATCGAAATGTTTTAAGAAATTGACAAATTATAGGACAGTTTGCGAGTATGTTACTGATGATTTTATCAATTTACCAAAATAAGCATTTTATTCATATTTTATGAGACAAAAAATGAATAGTTATTGTTGCTGTATTATCACATACCATATAAAGATATATTTTGGTCAAAGTTTATATTTTTTCATCATTATTTGCAAATGTGTGTGTTTTGCCCCTAAATCTTAAGCTATATATTTTTAGATCACCTGAGCCGAAGGCTCAAGGTGGTCTATTGGGATCACGCTTCGTCCGTCCATCGGCGCCGGCGGTGTCGTCGTCGTTAAGTTTTCTTCAAACGACTTCTCCTCAGAAACAGCCAATTTTGACCAAACTTCACATGGATGATCTGTAGATGAATGCTTTTTAGATTTGTTTTAATTAGGTCAGCGCGACATCCAAGTTGGCAGCCATTACCATATATGGTCGAAACTTGAAATATCTTTTTCTCAAGAACTGCTGGACAGATTTCAACAGTTTTTCTTTTAAAATGATCACCAACGCCTAGACTATCAAGTTTGTTCAAATGAAGTCCACAGGGTAAAAAATGGCCATGTGCTGGGGGTCCAAAGTTTGTATATTGAGATTTTGCATGTTTTTCATGTAGACATAGGGAAAAAAATCAAAAAATCTTCTCTGAAACCACAAGGGACAGAGCTCTCATGAATTACATGTAGCTTCAGCTTATGGTCCTCTACTAAGTTTGTTCAAATGGTGACCCTGGCGTCACTTTAAGATTATGGTCCTTTACCAAGTTTGTTCAACTGGTGACCCTGGGGTCACATTTGGCCCCACCCCAGGGGTCACATGTTTTACATAGACTTGTATAGGGAAAAACTTTTCATATAGACTTATAGGAAAAAACTTCAAAAAATCTTCTTCTCTGAAACTGCAAGAGCCAGATGTTTAATATTTTCATTTGCTATTAGCTTATGGTCCTCTACCAAGTTTGTTCAAATGATGACCCTGATGTCAAATTTGGCCCCACCCAGGGGGTCACAGTTTTACATAGACCCTAAGATTTCGAAGAAGTTCGATAATTGGCCAGTACTCAGGTGATCGATTTAGGGCCATATTGGCCCTCTTGTTTCATTTCCTTTCTTATAAGAAAGTAACGAAACTTATTTTTTATAGAGGAGGACATCATAACAATGCCTGCAGTTGATGTTCACACAATGACATATCAGCTTACTATTACCTTAAACGACAAATTACAAGCATTTGTTTTTAAATTTGTTTTGTTGTTACCGTACTTCAAATTGTCATTCTTTACCATTTTACAAAAATACGGATGCAGCAAAATTTGGAATCATATAATAGTTCATGTCATAATGTTTTATATCGAAAGAAACATTAGATTTGACATTAAAATGAACATATTCGGCGAGAATGTCAAAATGTTTGAATCGGGTACCAAATGAAAGGGTTACGTTATAAGTTGAACACCTCTCGTATAACCTCTTTAAAATGCAGCTAAAATATTGCCACTGCGAATTCCTTCAGGAGCTTCATGGGTAGAATACATGTATGTGTGGTGTTTTAAACAGGGTGGAAGGAGTGCACAGAATATGTGTACGAATGAGAGATGTAGGCATGGAAGGAGGAGAAAGAATGTATTGCTGCTGAATGTGTCGTATATCACCCATTGTGTCCCCACAAAATCAACAACGGTTGAAAACCATCTCTGTTTTGTTTAGCATTTGACCTATTTTACATTGTTTATCTGTTCATTATGTAAACATTACACATGTCATAATCTCTAATAGTAGCGCCCTTGCGGTTAATATACAAAATATCGAAAAATGTATTGAATTTAATTTTTTTTTTTTTTTTTTGATACAAAATATCAAAAATGTTTTGAATTTTGCAGATTCTCTTTTTTTCTAATAGGGGATGCGTTACTATTTACTATCAGGAGAAATATAGTACTATAATTAGATTCGAGTGAATTCTGCCTTGCAGCCTACCATTTGTATGCATAAGTGCAGTGTTTTATGGAACACAATGTTACAGTACTTACATTAGTTTAAATGAGTTTTCACAATGTGGTAATGTAAAGATTTATTCGGCATATATTTCAAAATATTAACCCTTAGCCTGCTTAGGGCGACTACAATAATAGCCTTTGCGTCCATTGTAAACCCAGATCAGCCTGCGAGTAACTGCTGCTCATCAGTCATTTCTCCAAAACACCCCTTTGTAACATAAATGGAATGGTCTCAATTTAAAGAAAGGACAGTCCATTATACATTCATAGCGGGCTAAGGGTTAATTATTATATTCTGTTGATTGGATTATGTAACTCCCTAAGTTGTAAGATTTTCAAAAACTGTACTCTGTTAACTGTTTCATTTTACATTATAATAATCATGTTCATAAATATTCATTATTTTTCCAGTAATTTCCAGTTTATTCTAGTAGAGACTGTAATACTTAGCTAAGTAATAGATATAGTGTGGTCTAGCTCAGAGAGTTGGTTTATTTAAACATAGAGATGGGCATAACCCATCAATGTTTTTAAATAACCAACAGGCTGAGACAGACTCTATCTGTTTTGTTGTATGGTGTACTTAGTGACCCTATCCATACTCTAACTTCCATTTATTGGAAGTTAGAATATGGTGAAGCGTCACCCCTTTGTTTATTCTGAATTAAATGATTTACTGCTATGCATTCATCAAAGGTAATTTCACCAACCATACTACAAGTAAAAATAGCTTTTTAGACTGTTATTTCAAATTTTCGATCACCTCACCATCTTCAGGAAACAGAATTTATTATCATACTGCACCATTATATATAATGGCGTTGACAATCTTACGTTGTTATGACGTATAGTCATAATCATTCTACATTTTAAATATTATATATTCTCACCTCTCACCCACTGGGTAGCTCGACTTGTCAAGTGAGAAAGTGTCAATTCTTACGGATGGCGGGAGATATACAGTACTGGTTCTACCTGGAAAAAACGGGATCGACAACCATATCCAAACACGTTCTAAAAATGATGTAAAACACTAAATTAACAAAAACATTGAACAAAAAAAAGAAACAAAAAAATATTGTATACAGTGTTAAAGTGAAAAAAAGTATCATGATTGTAGAGCTGATAGGAAATTCTGTTTCCTGAAGAAGATTAGGTACCGAACATTTAAAATAAAAGAGTTAATTTTTATTTAATTCATTGTGTATTTGAGGTTTTACTTTAAATATAAAAAAAAAACATTTAAAGGGACACATGGCAATCTTGAAGTTTTTTCATTATTAAAATTAGCGTCTCGATTTATTTATCCATCATCATTCTGACTTTGTACCTGCTTGCATATTATTAAATAAAATTATGAGTTTTTACATTTCTTCATTCTTCTACCATACGTTTAAATATATTACTGGTGCAATAAAATCAGCAGTAAGTAATATGCAAACACAAATTACTTTGAACTATTCTAATATTAAATATTAATGATTGAAAGCATGTAAGTTATGTACGAAAACTAACTGGACACCGCGAGTTATACACAAATCAAGATTACCGTGTGTCCCTTGAAAAATATTTTGTTTTTGAATACCGGTACTTACATGTATAAATACCAACTGGTCACTGATTTGTAGCAAAAAAATGAGCAACTGAAACACAGAGCTTGGGATAGAGTTGCGGATGTATACCCGGGTTATGTAAAATATCGAGAGGAGGAGCGCCCCCTTGTGGGCTCTCCAAGGGACATAAATAATTACATGCACGAGGTGAGGGTAGATCGCTAGCTTATAGCTGTAGCTGAATCTTTCAGAGCCAAAGTTGACCGTCAAATGTTCCCCGACCGTTTATTGTTTTACAATACTTAGGTAAGGGTCACATGACATCTCGAAGCAACTTCGGACTCTGATGATTATATATAAATATTCTTGTATAGTTATTCTGTTAGCATATTCACTGATTTTAATTTTATAATTTTAAGGCTGTATTGTTGCAGTTTGGTTATTTACAACACTGTACTTTGTTTAGGTTTTATAGCACGCTGTAGAAGGAAAGCCGCCTAACATCAGTTGAACATTTTAATACAAAATTACATTTTCGATGTTAGATTTTCTGAAATAAATTTTCTCATTTCGTCGGCATTTGTGTGGTCACTGAGCCGTTTTCACCACTGATCTCCTCCGCCATGATAGGTAGTGAAAATATTTCTTAAAGGAACATATAGCAGTCTTGCTTTATTTTCAAGCAAGAATCTTTCCATGCTGTTAGTGTCGAATGAGGTCCTATAAGCACTTTTTTTAGTTTCAGAAATAGTGCATTTTTGCAAAGGGAAGTAACTCTAGGAGTATTTAAATTATTAAACATTTTACAAGTTGTATCGTCATTTTACACACGATGTATGGCATGTAGGCACTTATCAATATTAAGAGAAGTTTTTTCGTTATTTCGACTATAGAGATGCTGCTTAAGTTTTAGAAAAATTAAAACTCAGCTTAGAGAATAAGGGAGTTCGAATGCACAAAGGAGTGATGCTTGGTTTGTTTTGATATTTGAAAATAGGATCATCAATAATTTATTGTTGTTTAATATTTCTCAAGCCCATTGTTTTTTTGAGCAGCCCCAGAGAGGGTAAGGAAACAGGAGTTTGAGAACCATGCCATGGAAATCGTGCCATACTCTTACTATCAAATAACGTAAATGGAGTGTCTTCAATACAATTTGCAGCAACTCTGCAGTTCTGCAGGTGAGAAGATTCTAGGCCCATTCTCCATATTTTATCTTGATGTACATGGAGGATGAGCCTGGCATGTTCATTCCTGTTAGGCGCCATATAACCTTTCATGTGTTAGTGCGCCTTAAAACCCCAATTCAATTCAATTCAATTACTATCCTGTGGTTCTTTAACGTACTCAGCTACAGATCCATGGGACCGCCAGTCTGGTTTACGTGCCTATCTGGCATACAAGGGGAGGAGAAGTGTCATGCCTAAGGACATTTCGAAGTATAACCCAATGGCTAGTGAGGACCTAACCCGTGATCACGATACGTGAACATGTGTACAAATTACTGTGTGAAGCAGATCTCAGTATTGCATAAGTTTCTTCCAGGGATATAGCGTGGCATACTCCTTTAAGATTACCACTTTTTTGTGAGCATAAAATGTCTATATTTCTGACAAATATCGCTTTTACGAGCACCATTTTGATCCAAAGATGACAAAAAGAGAGGGGAACACCTCTTCCCAGTCCCTCCACAACTTGACGCTTCGCACCTCGTATTAGGAGTATGTTGAAAATGGGCCATGCTACGCCCCTGCCAGCATTAGATTTTTTGGCATTCATCTTTCCTTCTACAGCGACATAAATTATATATTATCAGTTTTGTGCACATCTAAATCTTCAAAAATAATAAAAGTGTTTGTCTCTTTTTCACAAAGTAGTCAAATTATATAGCAGTCACTATTTACCACACTGATATTTTATTCTCTTTTTAATTATATAATTATGTATTTCCAATACAACTTGAAAAACATAGATACAACTTGAAATACATATTCCTAACTCTGTCTTCTGCTTTTAATGCAAACAGAAGCAAAACAAGGATATATTCCGAAAAGATTTAAAAGAAAAACCACAGAGAGATAATTCGCCGCCGAGCAAATCCCATATTAAATCCACCGATTCTCTCGAAGGTGGCCCGGATAGAAAATCGTATATTGAGCTAGAGAGAGAGAGGATTGAGAATCAGCGGAAATATCGCGACGAATTGTTGCAGGTTTGAATGAGGTGTATTCTGCATAGTGCTTTCACATTATTCGCGTTTTATCTTGTATTATCTTGTATTAATATTTTTGCTAGATAGAATGTTATCCGGCCAGTTTGATTGGTATTTTTGCCTCAGTGAGTTTATGCACAAGATAAAAAAAATATTTTTTGGATCCAATATGGCCACCAGGTGGCCATTTTCTTTCCACATTTATCTTGTATTATATTGTATTAATTATATTGTATATTTGCTAGATAGAATGTTATCAGGCCAGTTTGATTGGTATTTTTGTCTCAGTGAGTATATGCACAAGATAAAAAAATCTTTTTTTGGATCCAATATGGCCACCTGGTGGGCATTTTCTTTCCACATACATTGTATTAGATTACTGGCTTTTGAGATTGTGAATTTTGGGCTTCTAGATATTATTATTAATTTGTTTATGAAATTTGGCAAGTGTTCTAATTTAGGGCAATGAGTGAGTTTTTAAGATAGATGGTAACTTCTGTAGGAGACTCTGACCCATAATTCGCTGAGTTTGTTGTTGATTATGGAATATATACATGTGAAAATATGGTCACATGAGTAGATATATCCAATATTAGGCAGTGAAAAGCGTTATGTTCAAATTATGCTAACAATTAATATTATAAACATATTATGGCCATTTCATGTCGAACATGTTATACTACAATAGGGCTCAATCTCAGAGTATGTTCTAAATATAGATTGAAATGGTCAATGATTTCGGACGAACAGTTCATTACTTACACGGTATATATACAAAATTATGGGTATATTATGTTGGACATTGTCTAAAGAGGTTTACACAATATAATTAAGACGTCATTGAGATTTAACCTAGATTGATCCCTATTGCTTCTTTATACGTCCAATATTACATTTTGCTATTTAAAAGCCAAAAAAAACTATAGCATTTTGGTTTATTATTGTGTTCGAACGTAGAGGCAAGTATTGCCCTTTATTGCTTAATTACTGACAGTTTAGCTATTTTGATAGTTCAAAGTATTTTAGTTACTAACTTCTTACTTAGCAGACGGCTTAAAATAAAATTTATTAGAACGATAAAACGAATAAACTACCATAAAATTACGGCCAACAATTACATTGATCAGTAGTTCATCATTGTCATAGTTGTTTTTAACCCTTAGTCAATGGACTGTCCTTTCTTTGAATTTGGACCATTCCATTTATGTTACAAAGGAGTGTTTTGGTTTAATGACTGATGAGTTTAGACAGTGTAAACCCTGATCAGCCAGCGAGTTACTCGCAGGCTAAGTTACTCGCAGGCTAAGTTACTCGCAGGCTAAGTTACTCGCAGGCTGATCTGGGTTTACACTGGCTTCAAAGGCTGTTGTAGTCGCTCTTAAACAGTTGCATAGTCTCAATCCTGAATTTTTTGAAAGGAAATAATTATTTCTGGCCAGTATTATCTGAAAGGTCAAGTTAGTGTGAAATCCCTAACACATAATGTGTAAAGGGACCAGGAAAAATCAGTACACTGGGGTTTAACTGGGGATACCTTGTAGGTGAAGCAGATGTTCTACCTTTTCACCATAAAAGTTAGCTGTATGACTAGAAAATAATAATGCTCTTATAAACCTATCTACCGTATTTCTCCCAATAGCAGCACCTGGGCGCTATGCAAAATGCCAAGGGGATCTTAAAAAATTAAAAATAAATAACATCTTTTATTTATTTTTAATTTTGTGGGTGAGGTGGGGATGGGGAAGGGGATCATTGATCAGAAGATCGAAAATGTATTAAATTTTGAAGATTTTTTTTTTTTTAAGTGTGGGTGCGGGGGTTGGGGATGGGGTGTTGTGGGATTGGCGCTACTTTTAGGGGAGGAGCTCTTATATGGGAAAATACGGTATTAACATACACCACAAATGAGTTCTATTACACATTAAACGATGGCAGTAGTTCTTGCCAACAAACTATTTTATTACTAGCTGTATTATGGCACCAGATAGTTAGAAAAATATAAACGGTATCTGGTTTGTCTTGTTTGATATGTATTTGGATGTCATCAACTTGATATGGTCTAGCCTATCATCTGCACTTAGAATAGGGTTAAAAAGCTGTTGTAGAAATGAAAAACATATTCTAAGCAGTAGCAGTTATAGTTTTGTGATCAGGAATTAAAGCTGTGCAGTCCATATTTAAATCTTAAAGATGTGCAGTCCATATTTAAATCTTAAAGATGTCCATATTTAAATCTTAAAAATGTGCAGTCCATATTTAAGTTGTAAAGCTGTGCAGCCCATATTTAAATCTTAAAGCTGTGCAGCCCATATTTAAATCTTAAAGCTGTGCAGCCCATATTTAAATCTTAAAGCTGTGCAGTCCATATTTAAATCTTAAAGCTGTGCAGTCCATATTTAAATAGTAAATGTGTGCAGTCCATATTTAAATCGTAAAGCTGTTCAGTCCATATTTATATCGTAAAGCTGTGCAGTCCATATTTAAATCGTAAAGCTGTGCAGTCCATATTTAAATCGTAAAGCTGTGCAGTCTGTATTTAAATCGTAAAGCTGTGCAGTCCGTATTTAAATCTTAAAGCTGTGCAGTCCATATTTAAATCCTGTGCCTTTTTGTGGACGTGTCTTGATTTGATTATTGGAAATAAAATAAGTTTGCAAGATGTAAAACTATATTTTATCAAACTGTAACTTGGTTTCTGCTCTTAAGACAATAATTATTTTATTTATCTCTTTTATCTTAGTTAATAAGTGTGTTTGCTGTATAGTTACTGTGTTAGCTAATTAAGTGTTAGAAATGCTATACAATATCAACAAATATTGTTTGTTTGGTGGTTAACACTGTCACGTGAAGACCAGATAAGAGTGTAATATCCCTTTTTAATTTTTGTTTTTTATTAAAGATTATTGATTTTATCTGTATGAAGGCTAGATAAAAAGTGATATTTTAAGCAGCAGTTATAATTAATAATTTAGTTAATTATAATTATATTGATATTTTGGAATGTCCACTAACTTCATTTGTGAATTGTTCACATTCATAACTTGGTATCGTTCAAGTATGAATTGTACAGCTTTAACTGTAGTCACCCTGAACTAGTGCTGGGTATCACATCCAAAAAACGTATTGCGATATATTGCGATACAAGAGACTGTATTGCGATATTTATGTATGTACCATATTTCTCCTAATAGTAGAGATTCCCCCACCTTTATAAAATAATAATAATAATAATTGATCAATGATTTTTTTCAAAATTTAATACATTTGCAATATTTTTATCCAAAAAAATGCCAAAATTCCAGAATTTTTTTCAATCCTTTGTATAACCCTGATAAACATTTTTTTTTATATAAGAGTGCCCTTTTGCTGCATCAGACTGCATTATTCTGCATTAAACTGCATTTGGTGTCTGTAAAGTATTGGTACTATAGCGTTAACTGTATTGACATTTGAATTTTGTGATGGTATCTGTCATTTAATGGTTGCCTCGGTCACGCAGCCTGCTGCTGATATCTTCACTACGCAGAATCAGAACCAATGCTTGGAGAACATTGCCCCTTACATTGGGGAGATTTTGGCGAGATTTTGAGCGATTCTATGAGACTTTCAAAAGATGTATATGGCAGCATTATTGTCAAGGTTGTATTGGTAAATTACATGTTAATTTCTTACTTTTAACTTGTAAAAAGCAGCATGTGTCGTCAAAAAGTATCGCTGTTGCATCGACTATGCCAACAATCAGCATTTTAGGTTTATTTACAAAATGACATCATGCAACTGTTGACATTTTCAACTTCATGAATGCACGTGGAAAAAAATGTGCCAATAAAATCAGCTAATCACTAGTGGGCACAGAAATGGTAGATTCTGCTCAGGCTGATGTCAGCAATTACAACATGCATGACACGGTTTGCGACTGTTAAACGACTGATATATGCTGTCAGTATTGCAATATAAGTAAACTCTTTTTACCCCATTTCATTTTTGTTGACAGTTTTACTAGCAAGCACATTGAAATAAAACTAAATGACATCACATTTTTCACAGTTGAACGTTAGCAAATGAAATTGCAGGATTTCACAAAGTGCTTTAGAATATTTAATGATTTCATGACTGAAAAGCAATGTTCGCTAAATACAAAAGAGAAATCAAGGTTATACATCTGATACATCTGCAGCAGAATTTTAATCTGGCCAACATCATTTCTGATTTTACTTTTCTTTTTATTCTTTTAGCAACAAAAAGAGCACTTGTTTCTACGGGCCAGACAGGAGCCAGAGATCCCAGTTTTAGACAGGAATGTATTAGGAGGTCCAATGCCCCAACAGACACAATTTCTTGCCAGTAAACCCCCTCCGGGGCCCAGTTACAGACCCAGGGATGAGGTTAGTATAGAGTTATCTTCCTTCTTAGAGTTATTGGGAGTACCTGTCCTTGTGTGAATACCAAGTTATCTCCCTTTTTGATTGCATACTCCATTCCTTCCCTTTTTGATCACAGTGTTCATGATGATCGATATAACATGAGAAGAAAATATTTGCTTCATGACTTCATTGTAAATAAAAACTCTCTGCTGATGTGTTAACTATAGACTTTATTATTAAATAATAGAATATTATTAGCTCTACTGGCCAGAAGGGCTTATGCCATGGTCTGTTGTCGGTCGTCCATTATCTTTGTTTGTTAAAATGTTTAGGTCTAGCACCTTTATTTTACTTCAGATCTTCACCAAATGTTATCGGTCATATTGTCAATGATGGCTCGGACTGCCAATATTGGTTTATAAACATTAGAGTTACGGCCCTATTTTAAAGGGAAACTTCTATATTTTGCCTTGTCAAAACCCTAGCACCTTTGCTTTGCCTCTGATCATTAACCAACATTTGTCAGTATCTAATTAATCTTGAAATATGGGACAAGTTCTAAATGTATAGTTATGCCCCTTGATTTAATGAAATATGTATATTTTGTTTTGTCAATGCTCTAGGAAGTTTAGTTAGGTCAACAAAATTGGTCAGTGTCTGAGTATCAGTAAAAGCAAGTTTGAAAACCATCAGTGTTGGATAATTAGTAGTGTCATTTCCCTTGATTTAACAAAAGTTTGCCATATTTTGCCTTGTCAACACCCTAGCACTTTTGTTTTCATCCAATCTTTACCAAACTTGGTGAAAGTCTTTTCTATATATTTTGCCTTGTTAACACGTTTTTAAGTTAGGCTCAATTGTACAAAATAATTTCTATGTAGAAAACTTTAGGCTCTTGTTTTCTTTAGGAGACTTAAGTAAATGGGGTTTAATATCAATTACCAATCACTCAATATAGTTTCCATATATATGCTGGTGGTTTGTCTTCACCTCAGTAACTTCAAGTTACCTGACTCTTATCGTTTCAGCCAGTAGAGCGATGAAGGCCCTCTTAGGCCTCTTGTATAAAAAATGTCTATTATTATTATTACTTTTGAATAGTTATTGTTAATTTGTTTGTTTGTTTGGCGTTAACATCATTTTTCAGGACATTTTAGGCCATGTATGACATTCAATTGACATGTGCTAAAAATGACATAAAACACCATTCAGACTACAAACTGCATGACTTCGTGTTCCCGCTGTAAAGCTTTGATCACCAATGCAATGAAGACTGTTGAGGTGATTGAATGTATAAGATATTTTAATCAAATATTGTATAAGTAAAACTCCACTTTCATGCACAATACTTTTGGGTAATGGCATACTTACTGAATTTTTACCTTCCTTTTTCATTATTTATTTGAATTTTTAATACCTATTTCATAAATCATCTAAATCTACTAAATAAACTTTTAATTCCAGTATATTAACTTAGATTAACCCATTACATCACTAACATTTCATTCATTTCAAGCGTCTCCGTGGCCGAATGGTTTACAACGTTGCGTTGTAAACCTTCGCCTCTCACCGCTGCGGGTTTGAAACCCACTGAGAGCTTGACTTGTAAGTGAGGAAGTGTCGATTCTTACGGATGGCGGGAGGTGAACAGTACTGGTTCTACCCAGGAAAAGTGGGTAGTCTGCCTCCACCACAAAAAATCGACCGTCATATATAACCTTACATGTGTTCAAAATGACGTAAAACACCATACAAACAAATCATTCATTTCCATATTTATCCATCTGTCAGAGTTATGACCCTTGTTATGACTGTTTTTTAGATCATTTTTGAAGATTGCTTGTTTTCTTTCCCTTCCCAGTCTTACCTAACCTAGATAAAAATAAGAATGCTGCAATAATTTATTGTTTTAACATTTATTAATTTAGCTGCTCATTCTGTGGAGTAAAAAAAAAGGGGGAAAAAAAGGAGGACAACTCTTGTAAAATATTTCTCTCAATTAAAGGATATTTAAATTTTCCAACCATCCTCAGCAGCCCTCGAGACAAACACCCAGTTACTGGAACGAAGGGAAACTGGCCGGGAGTCCGCTGTTTTTTGACTCTGAAGACTCTAGGCGTCCTAACAAGAGAAACATTGAGAATCCAGATGTTCCTCTGGTAACCTCCCTTTGTCTAGGGCAGCTTTTAGAGTAGTTTCCCTTACAGTAGGAAATTACTGCAGAATTGCATTCCTTGCTTTAAGTGTAAATGTCAAAATTTTCTGCTTAAGTTTATTCACAGCATGCAGCCTCTATATATCATACATGTAGATGATACACTAGCTCTTTAAAGGGACACTGTCTGTAAGTAAGCAGATATTGAGCATAGCCAAATAACTGTCTGATTTGTATTTATTGAACATAAGCATAGACCCAGATAAGCCTATAGTAATACATCCGTGAGTTTGAAAAAAAATTAGTTTTATTTATTATTTGTAAATAATGTGGGACCCACTTTATTTACATTTTCTGCTGATCACATGGCATCCATTAGCTTTTATATATTGTATCTCTTACGTAATACATCTGGCCCTGTTAGCTCAGTCGGGGGTAGCGACGATCGACTATTATTACCTGCGAGGGTAATTTTAGTGTGGGTTACGAGTTTAATCCCACGAAACGGTTATTCTTTTTTTACAGCTATTGAATTCCGTCAAACGATCCTGGTTTTATTTATTAAATATTCAATAATGGTGTTACGTTTGTCAACGTAACTATTTTGTGTTTTATAGGCTAAAATTTACGGACATTGTCCCTTTAAAGGGGTTGTTGCACTATTCTGGAACTAGCTTCATTTAAAAGGGCTTTAAAACCCATGGAAAAAGCTGAAAGAATTATCAAAATATTGTAACAAATGCAAGAGATATGATCTTTTAAAAATTTGCAAAAATTCTCAAACGGAGGCAGCCATCTTGGATTGATGATGTCATCGCGCCATTCTACCATTTATTGCATATTGATAAGTATCATTTAAAACAAAGAATATCACTGCAAATACATGTAAATCGTAAAAAGAGCATATACAGTATAAATATTTTACTTTGTATTTATAATTTAATACATTTTTTTGTTTTAAACACTATTTATTATCTATTTTCCATATATGGTAAAAAGCGCGATGATGTCATCATTCAAAGATGGCTGCCTCCATTGGAGTCTTTTTGCACATTTTTTCAAAAGGTCATATCTCCTGTATTTGTTATGATATTTTGATAATTCTTTCAGCTTTTTCCATGTTTTTTAAAGCCCTTTGAAATGAAACTAGTTCAAGAATAACGCAACATTCCCTTTAAGTATTTTTTACTTCCTTTAGAAATATTGATGCTTTTATTTTAGTCCTTCAGAAGTATTCCATCCCGAAATGCTTATGAAATACTCCACTTGACAAGCAGTCCTATGTACCAACTTAGATGGTTTCACATAAGTTCTATGTTCTGATTTATCAGACGGTTTCACATAAAGCATTGGCAGTCCTATGTACCAATTTATTAAATGGTTTCACATAAACCAAGCTGTCCTGTATACCAATTTATCAGATGGTTTCACGTAAAGCATTGGCAGTCCTATGTACCAATTTATTAAATGGTTTCACATAAATATACCAATTTCTCAGATGGTTTCACGTAAAGCATTGGCAGTCCTATGTAGCAATTTATTAAATGGTTTCACATAAAACCAAGCTGTCCTGTATACCAATTTCTCAGATGGTTTCACGTAAAGCATTGGCAGTCCTATGTAGCAATTTATTAAATGGTTTCACATAAACCAAGCTGTCCTATGTACCAATTTATCAAGTAAACCAAGGACTCTTTCTCTTATCAGATGGTTTCACATAAACCAAGATGTCCTATTTACCAATTTATCAAGTAAATCAAACGCTCATTATCAGATGGTTTATGTCCTATCATACAGCTGTCCTATGTATCAGTTTATCAGATGGTTTCATTTAAACCAAGCAGTTTAATGTACCGATATTGCTGATGGATTTTAGCCGACTTCTGATGGCCGACTTCTTTATCATGGCCTTGTCATTAACCTACCATTGAAATGTCAATTCCTTCCTACTTTAGTCTCAGAGTTTTAGATTTAAATTACTTTTAATTTTTCTTAAAAAAATAATGCTTATTAAGAGTCTTTTTAATCGTCTTTCATCGATTTTTGCGCACAATAAGACCTGTTTATGTGTCGACGCGTTCTTGATGCTAACATCACCATAATAAAGCAGTAATGGTGGATTGTGTAATTTAAACCATTTGTAATGCTCTTCCAAATTCTGAGTCTCAGCATGCTTTGTCCTTTCTTTTTTGTTTGTGCCCTCTCTTTAATTTATTACTAGCGGAGTGATTTTCATAATAATTTACAGGTGCATAGCTGCCTATACACAGATATGCAGTTGACAAGAAAAAATAATAATGCATTTCAAAGCAATTTTAATGATTTGTTAATATTGTAATCAACCTTGCGTATGACATAAAATGATATAGCTATGCACTTGAATAACCAAAAGGATAGTGTCAACATGACAGTGTGCCTATACATGTATTATAAGTCAAGGTCACAATAGGGTGGGTGATGGGGGTTGGGTGTGGGGGTGGGGTTAAAGTCTAAAAGTTTAGAGTTTTAGTGTCAGTGCTATTTCTTTCAAACAAGGTGAGGGAAACTTATTGGGATTTACAGAGAGAACAAGACAATGTCTCTCAATCCTAGGAGACTCTGTCATCAAGTTCAAGGACACACTGGACTGAAACATGTCAAAAGTGGGTTCAGGTTTCAGGTTCACTCACTACAATTGTTGATCCAGTGGAGGGATTTTAATCCTGTTTTTGTTTACAGAAAGGTCCGTGTCAACATCCTGATGAGTCACAAAAACAACTCCCCTTATCATTAAGGTTAAGGTTACACTGGATAATCAGAGGCCAAAGGTCAAATGTGGTTATTTTCTCATCCACTCTATTACCTTTGATACAGTTGGAGTTTTTATGATAATTCACAATTTGTTACAACAAGATGGTGTGACAAAAACTACTCCAAGGCACTTATATATAATTAAGGTTGAGTTCACATATGGGTGTCAAAGGTCACTATTTTAATGTTTGGTCTAACTTGAACTGTGGAGGGATTTTAAGTTCATTTTGCAGAAGATTAAGTCCTGTGACTGTTTACAAAGGTCAAGGTCAATGATTGTTCTGAGGTCATTCATCTTTTTCACAGATTTTATTACCGGTATAATTCTTATTATATTTTCTATGCAAAAAGCTTTTAACAGTCTACATTCATAAGCTGACACTTATTTTAAACTAACTTCTGCCCAGGCATTACAGACGCCATTGTATCCAGGTCGTCGTCCTATTCCGGATAGACCACTGCATGGGCAACCTCCCTATCTCGGTGACCATACAACAACCGGTTATAAACAAAATATGTATCAGAAAACTCTTCAGTTGCCATTGGAAAACACTTCAAGGTCACAACCACCAGGTCAAAGGCCACCTCCAAGGCCACGTGATCGAGGCGAAAGCCCTCTACCTCCAGAAAGAGATGAGTCAGAATGGCAGAACCACCCAGTTGGGAATTCTGATATTCCACTGGTAAACGCTGATTTTGACTTTGCAGAAATATGTGTTGCTTGCCATGCATGCTTCATAGCAGCTTATATATCTTGTTTGACTGGTTTCTGTTCACTGCCATCTTAAGAAATACTCACTGGTTTTCAGCTTCACTTCCGTCTCTGTCAAGAGAGTCTGCCATTCACCACTGTCAAGAGAGTCTGCCATTCACCGCTGTCTAATGAAAAACTTACTGGTTTTCAGCTCTACTCTTTCCTCTGTCAGAAAGTATGCCATTCATCAGCATCTAAAGAAAAAGCTTATTTGAATAGCTTTTTCATTGTGACTAGGTTCAACAATAGTTCTGTAGTCTACCGTGTGTGATATAATGAACGTAATCGTTCTATTTTTCACAATCTACGTCTCACAACACAGTTAATTTACATTGCTCTACATATTTAGCAGGACACCTCTGGACCACTGTAAAACTTCCTGAATTTTCTTAAAAATATTTTCTTTGTGGAAGTGGATGTCTGTTGTGCGAAATATCCAGCAAAAAGCACAGGGTTGACCAATTTGCCTTTTTTTAATATCAATAGTTTGAAGAGACCCTCTTGAATTTGTCCATTTCACTGACATTTTCAAATGTATCACTACCCAGTATTAGATTCTCAGATCTGGGCTCAGAAACAGGCATATCCAAACCTGTATGAAATCATGAACTTGTCCCATTCTTGTCACCTGCAACAAAAAAATGAGAAAATATTTGCACATTTTAAGAAATAAACAAGAACCGATTTTTTTTAAGCACAAGGATGTCTGGCAAGGGAAATAACTGTTTAGTGCGACCTCTATGCTGAGCAACCAATATTACAACCTTTATATTTCTGGATCATATTATATAAATAATTATATCACATTAATCCACAATATTACATTTCACATAAACCTTTGTCTATATACATATTCTTTTCCTTTTGCTTTTTTTTTCCAATGAAAAATAAGTATTTTTCTATGCTTCATTCTATTTCTGCTTTGTTTTACTGTAAACTGTTAAGTTGTTGCTTAGTTACCATTCTTGGAATCCAAAGACTTTAGGTTCGAACCTGCTAGAAAGTGATTAGCTCGTAATGCAGTATATTTATATACAGTTTATATATGTATAAAAAAAAATATGGAGGAGGGGTTGGCGGTCATTACCTGGTCCTGCCTTAATTCCATTAAGTGATGGGAAAGCCTATATTAGCAGGATTTTATAACAAATATTTCGACAATAAAACATGTTTAAAAAGATTTTTTACTGAAAAAATGTGATAACCTGTTTAAAATTACCTCTTAAATGTTATAATTTTACAATATGCAAAATGTTAAGCCAAAATTAAGGTATTTCATACCCCAGCCAACCCCATTTTTGCTTCTTGGAGAATGGGTTGGATGGGGTATGAAAGTTAATACTCGGACCACGTCATGGTGTGGCTCAGAGAAGAGTGAATGTGTGCAAAATAAATCAATGATATGTTGTGTTCATCTATGTGAGGCTTTTTTCTTCAGAAAACGCGTTTATACTATTTCAGTATTATACCTAATATAAGTACTATTTTGTTTGATTTGTTTTAACTTTAACCACTTTGGAAGTTTTCTTTCTGTACCTGCCGGTGGTCTAAAGCGAAACACAGTGTCAATCAACCAACGTGTATGATAGAGTGTGTAGTATTACAGTTGTGTGTTTTTTGCAGTTTGAGTCAACACTCTTTTTACCAAGTTTTTGTGCATTCATTTTATTTCATTTTCACCTAGAGTTTTAACTGTGTGTGTAAAATGTTGTATCTGTATACCTTTCAGATTGTCAGCAGTGGAAGCATAAGTGAATTTTTCATTACATTTGTCTTACTTTTTTGATTATGAGTGATATTATTAATGTAAAGTTTAAGACAACTGCTCAGCAAAATGTCTAGGATTTTTTAAAATTAGACAAATAAAACGAAAGGCAATTTGTTATATGTAAAAATTCACTTTCTCCTAGTGTTTTCCCTCACATTGACACCTCTAACTTTTGTCACCCAGGCATTCAGAACTGAGCCTTTCACACAACTTCCCCCACCCGACCGACTGCCATATGGCCAACCTCCTTACCCAGGTGAAGGTCAAGCTCAAGGTCAAACTAGAAATCAAGGTGAAAGTTCACTTGATATGCCATTTGAAAGAGAGCGAAGGTCACCACCACCAAGGTCAGTGAGGACACCTCCTAACGAGTCTCGGAGAAGGTATTCACCATCCCGACCAAGGTCGCCACGACCATCAGAGTATCAGACATCGCCGAGGAGAGCACAGAATTCTCTTATAGACGAGGGTGATCAGGCGGGTATTTTGGAACAAAGAAAAGAGGCCGGCCTACAGCGACAAAAGGAATATAATGAATATCTAAAAATAAAGGTTGGTTTGTCGTTACTGTCAAGCCATTTACAACTGAAGTAAACCATAACGTGACCCCGCCTTAATTCCATTAAGCGATAGGAAAGCTTGTATTAGCAGGATTTTATAACGGATATTTCGAAAATAAACACGTTTGAAAACATTATTTTCTGAAAAATGTGATAACCTGTTTATCTATTAAACTATAACAACCTATTAAATGTTTTAATTTTACAATATGCAAACATTTTAATTCAAAATTAAGATTTTATTTCATACCCCAGTCAACCCCGGTTTCGCTTCTTGGAGAAGGGGTTGGATGCCGTATGAAAGTTAATACTCGGACCATGTAATGCTTTTAAACTAATGTCAATAGGATCTTTTAAAGGATAGAATACCCTGTACCAAACAGTTTTTTCCTTCACAAAGCATTTATTTTTAGTATTTAAAGGAACACTTAGCTGTTTTGCTTGATTTTATTCCTAAGTTATTTTAAACGCAAAAATCTGTCCTTGCTTTTTTAGTGAAAATTAAGCTCTTTAGAGGCTCTTTTTCACTTTATTTAATTTTAAATTAAGTGATTTCTGTAAAGGGAGATAATTCTAATTTCTTGAATTTTTCGTGTTTAGCATATTAAAGCCACTTATATGAGTATTAATGACAGGGGTAATTCTACTTCAGGAGAAAATGTTATTATGAAATGTTATTATGTAACTTAAATGTTGTTTTCATTATTGCTCAGAACTGCAAAATATATATTTTTTAAAAATCAGTTGATTGAATTGGGTGTTTGGAAGAACTATATAGAATACATTTTTGTAGATGTTTTGTTTTGTTTAAATGCATTAAAATGTGTGAAACAGACTTAAATTTTGCCGTGTGCACCTTTAAATAAAGTCCTTGGTGTTGGTTGTTTTTACCTTATACTTTGATTACAATAACACGTACCAAGTTTTCTTGCACTTACTTTCCCTTTCCCATAAATAACTAAAATCTTGTACTGAAAACTGTTTACAGATTGAGGAATCGATGCGAAACTATGGTAACTTGGTCTTTTATATATAGTTGCAACAGTTTCGCATTCACACTTCGACTGATCCATATTAGTTTTTACCAGCTACAATGGGTTGATCCTTATGTGTGTATTATAGGCAGAAGATGAAAGAAGGCGGGAAGAATCACATCGCCCCGATGCTGGGCCCGCACCGATCGTGAAGAACCAGCACTACAGTGGCGCCGACTATGAAGAACACCAGCGAAATCTGCGGAAGCAACAAGGAGACGAATACCGAGAATACATCAGTAAGGTAGGTGTTCATGATTGGTTGATTTAGAAATGAAGCAGGAAGGAACATTCACCTTGATATAAGATCACCATTTATCTTGGCTGAATATTTTTGCATTTTGTTATTGCAAAAGGGAATTGTGAATATGTAAACTGTTTATCACAAGGATGAACACACTTCAACTAACCAAGGTTAATAATAAAGGGAGATAACTACTAACCATTGAAGAGTACTACCAATTGACAAATAAAGGGAGATAACTACCAACCAAGGTTTGTAATAAAGCGAGACAACTACCAACCAAGGTTACCATTTAGGGGGATAAATTCAAACCAAGTTTGACCATTTAGGGGGATAACTTCCAATCAAGGTGACAAGTAAGGCAGATAACGTCCAACCAAGGTTGGCAATAAAGGGAGTTAACTACCAGCCTGGCTTGATCATTTAGGGGGATAGCTTCCAACCAAGGTGACCATTAAGGCAGATAACTTCCAACCAAGGTTGGCAATAAAGGGAGATAACTGCCAACCAAGGTTGACCATTTAGAAGATGACTTCCAACCAAGTTTGACCATTAAAGGGGATAATTACTTCCAACCAAGGTTGGCAATAAAGGGCGATAACTACCCAACCAATGTTGACAGTAAAGGCAGATAAGTCTTAAATGTTTATATCTGAAATTTATCATGTTGGTTTTAGATATAGATACACTGTAGCAATGATAATGTTTGCTTTAATATTAGCTTTCAGGAATGTAGTGCTCTTTTTTTCTTCAAAACAGTCTCTTAAATCATTTTAGAATTATTTTATTTTTAGAATTGTTTCATTCTCCAGAATTAATTACTCATTGAGTGATACAAGCAGTCTGAATCTGTTTTATACAACAGTTTGTTCTCGACTCAAACGGTTCTCAGGATGACAGAGTTTATATTGTATAGCAATAAAGACTCATTGAGTAAATTTCTTGAAATCCAGAATGGCAAAATTGGAAACATAAAATAATTATAAAATTACTTCAGAGACTGCTGTTTGAAGTGTTTTGTCAAAAAAATGTTACACAGGATATACCTGAGGAATAACATGAGTATTCAGAGTAGTGTTTACTGAGTATTGTATTCAGAGTATTTCTTATGGAAAATCTTTGCATTGGCATATGAACTCAGCATTAAAAAGTCTAAGGTTTTATTATCATTTTAAGGGGTCATACAAGATGAAAATCAAGAAAATGTAAAAACAACATTATCTTGTTCCATTCACTAACTGTCTTTGCTTATTCATAACCGAGTTACCTCATATATTGTTGTAGCATGGTCGCTGACATTTCCTTTGTATTTGCATAGGTGTAAATCATTTAATGGAAAATAAAACCTGTCAGAATGACTGTTGTGCTCTAACTACCAATTATCGAAAGTTAGAGTATGGCAGACAGAAGAGTTTGACAGACAGATGAAATGGACATACTACAAAATAAATATCTATCTATTACTTTTTGTTAGAATGTTTATCAAGCATATGTCCACTCTGTTTTAAGGATAATCTTGTTAACACTATTTACTATGTGTTTATTATTGAATGGTCAGTGGTAGTAGCCGTCTGCTAATTTAATTTGACACTAACAATTCAAGTTTCTGAATCAATGCTTACATTATATATAAAAACATAATATCCGTCTGCTAATTTAATTTGACATTAACAATTCAAGTTTCTGATTCAATGCTTACATTATATATAAAAACGTAATATCCGTAAGCTAATTTAATTTGACAATTCAAGTTTTACATTATATATATAAAGAAAAGAGTAAAATAATGTATATAAATAAATACACTTTAGCAATACCAGCCACCCCCGGGCAATGTGGGACTCCCATTAGGTCAGTATAAATATGAGCCCAAACGTCTGGCCATGGAGGCCGAGAGGAATCGTGAATATAATGAGTTGAGAAACAAAGAGGTACATGCGCACATAAACTGAAGTATATCATCGAGGTGTCGGTGCAAAACTATTGTAAGGCCAGTATTTTTTAATTATTCGGATTACTGACCCGCTGACCCTAAATTGACGACAAACTGAAGAAGAAGAAAAAGTTACATTTTCTAAAAATGTATACCAAACCAAAGGGATATATTCAGTTTGATTTTGACATCTTTTGTAATGAAGACACTTTTTTTTAACATTAAATAATTGCTTATAAGCAAGCGACAAAGGACAACTTTCGTTTGCCCTCATCTTTTTTTTTTAGATAAAGACCCACAAAAAGGCCTACACTGTTTAAAAAGGCCCCACCCCACACCCCAACTCCTCTTGCCGAACTATATATCATTACGTGTTCCCGTCTTAATTCCATTAAGCGATGGGAAAGCTTATATTAGCAGTGTTTTATAACGGATATTTCGACAAGAAAACACATTTAAAAACATTTTTTACTGAAGAAAATGCGATAATTACCTCAGTTAAATGTTTTAATTTTACAATATGCAAACTATATAAGCCAAAATTAAAGTTTTATTTCATACCCCAGCCAACCCCATTTTCGCTTCTTGGAGAAGGGGTTTGGATGGGGTATGAAAGTTAATACTCGGACCACGTTATGAATATGTAACTGAAAAGTAATACCAACTCCTCTTTCTTCAGGAAAAAAATGGTAAAACAAACAAACAAAAATACTGGCCTAACTATATATAAATTAAGAACAAGGTACAACAGTTTTGCATTGCGCTTTCGTTATTATGTAGATTTGAAGGTGAATCAGACGGTCAATTTTAGGTTATGGTTCTTTTTCTTTTGGTTTTCAAATATGGTGCTCTTAGTATTGTTTATTACAAGGTTGGATAACAAAGTCATTCAATCCTGATATTGAAATGGAAACATTCCATAGTTTCTTTTTTATCCAGCCTTCAGAGAAATAACTGGTAAAATATAATATAATATTTGGTGATGTATTTTAGCTATCATCTCCATTCTCTGGGTCTGGTAACTTCGCACATTTTGCACGATGATTTTAGGGCATTCACAGCATCTTCTACGAAACCAATACACCTGGAGCCTGTTGAAATAATGTACATAGTTTTTTGAATAAACAGAATGCATATACAGGTCAAGACAATTAGCGAAACTTTTTAAAATATTAATTTGAGGAACAGACATATTAATAAACAGATAGGAAACTTCCTATCTTAACCAATGAAGTAACCAAAATATCACGTGGTACCTTAACTTTTCCTTCTATCTTCTCCCTCAATTATTTACTGATTTTGATGAGAATACATTCAAAGATTCATAGTGAATATCAAAATGGGATTATAATAATTTATGTTTGTTTTCAATACAAGAAATTGTATAAAAAGATGTTTAAAGTTAAAAATGTCATCATTTTTCGCATTTCTCTTAAAAATCAAGGGTTTGACATAGTCAAAGTTTCCATCTAACTCCTTTTTTGCTCTAAATGTAAGAGAAAATCAAAAACTATAATTAGAAAGAAAATTAAATTTGTGATGAGATTTGGCATGAATAAAACTTGTGTCTATAAAACTCTTCATGATATGTGTGTTTAAAGGTTAAAGGGAAATATTTTGTGAAATTTTCGCACTGTGCCACGTGAAATTTAGATATTTTCGTAGTGTCCAATCTATTTGTTATTAGGTCTGTGTTTGAGGGCATTAAGTGTTGCAGGCTCAATGTGGGTTGCTGATTTACACAGTTAAAGCAAGGACTTGCCTTGTTTTATGAATGCACTTTTTACAGTTTGCACAAATTTGGGCCTGCTGCATGACCCAGATTAAAAGGTTGTCAGTTTATAAAGGTAGGTCTTTAACAGGACCCGAGTGTATGTTTTCTTTAATTTATTTATAAAATACACAACACAAATCATATTTCTCTAAGCATGCTGCTGAAATTATTTTTTATAACGGCATGAATTTTGTTACAATCACTGCATTTTTAGCTTACCTGAGTCAAAGACTCAAATGAGCTATTGTGAACACTTTTTGTCCGTCGTTTGTCATCTATCCAGCTTCTTTCTGTTCACAATTCCTCCAAACAACATCTCAGTAATTACATGGTGGATTGCCACCTAATTTAAGCTGAAACATATAGCATGCATTTCTTTTAAAGCTGTCCTGGAATGTTCATTCCTATTGGTGCCATATAACCTTGTTATGTTGGTGGGCCATAAAACCGAATTGAACTTGACTCTTTCAATGCTTTACAAGATGGCCACCATTACCAATAAAAGCTCAAACCTTTAAAAATTCCCAGGAGCCATCAATAACTGCGTCCTTGTGGGTCAAGAAAATTAACAGAAAACGGGAAACTCTAAGAACCGTATTCTTGGAAACTACCTAGTTAGTTGCAATAATATGCCTGTAGAATTCAAATAAATTGGGAATGAGGTTCAAGAATGCTAGGGGCTGAAATTCGGCTACTTCACAATTCAAAACTGGTAATTTTTTCACAATTGTGACCAATTTTTTTTCACAATTTAAAAAAATAAAAATAAACATTTCCCCATCTAACTTTCTCTATATTGTTTTGTAAGAAATTAAAAAGTTTATCTTAACTGTAACATATTATGCTGAATACATTCGTTTTATAGTGTCCTCCTCCCACAAAAACAATGTATGAATGTATTGAGTAATATTGCTTTTTTCAATACTTTTTTCACAAGTCAGACAGTTATCATGCTTTTTTTTCACAAAATGACCAGGCTAGGGGGTCTTCACAATTCTTAGAAAAAAAGCCCTGGAGGTTTAATTAAATGTAGCGTCTGGAATCAAAAATGATGCATGATAAATCAATCCAAAATCACATAATTATTAGTGGACATGTTATGTTATATCAACAAAGTTTTATTATCAGGTGAGCACTTCAGGCCCATTTGTGCCTCTTGTAATTTATGTTGTCTAACACTCTGTCTTTGTTGCTTGTTCAGCAATTTGAACCCTCGCCTGGGGCCCAGGGTCTTCCCCTGGGGCAGTATAGATACGAACCAAAACGGTTAGCCATGGAGGCAGAAAGAAATAAGGATTATAACGAATTGTTGAACAAACAGGTAGCAGCAGCGTAATTGCCGTGTGGCCACGTAGAACATCTGGTATCGGAACATCTGAATTTTAATGCACGCTATAGATCATAAAATCCAAACTGTTTCAGAAGGTTGCCATTTGTATGTATTTCCAAGAAATATGTACCATTATGTGTAAATTTCCCATTGAAAATGCATATAAAATGTGTAGTAAATATAAACAAAAGTGCCTGAATAATTGTACATGAAACTTGCAGTGTACTACTTTAACACCTTTGTTTAATCATTAGTACCATTAATAAGTATATGATAATTACTAATAGGGCTAAATCTGAATAAAAAGTATGTTTTAAAAATAGATTGAAAGTGTCAGTTATTTTTGAGAAACAGTTAATTTTATTTGAAATAAATATAAAAACTGCTATTTGAAAAATTCAGATGTTCTTTGACCACATTATCCATATGTGTATGTTATCACCGTGTGCATTTATATTTACTATGTTATAAGCACTTTTATAGGTGATGCAGTGGTGCACGTGTGCAGCTACCATTATTATTATGTTCATACATCACACACTTGAATGAAAATAATGTTTAAAGTTTAAATCCTTTTAACATATTTCCATGATTTAACTGTCCTTTTCATGAACATTCTTTCTCTATATTTACTGTACCCCTGTCTGAGGAGTGTTACATTTTACAAGAGAGGGGCATTTATTTGAGATCTTAAAACAAAAATTGGGTGTGGTGTGAGGTGTGGGGAGGGGAGCATTTATATGCAATTACTGATGGTGTCTTCAGTAAAAGAATATTCATGAAAATTTTATTAACAGTCATTAATTTATTATCCATCTATTATTCATTTTCCTTTGACATTTATTTCCTATACATCCTACTAACAGAAACATAATTTTTTTCCTAGATGTATATTATCTTTCAAAATAACCCAGTCTTTACATTTTTTACACCCATGGAAATTAATGCGTTCATTTTGCCATGCAGGAAAGTTTGTTATTTACGAGGTACATCTTTTTAAGTTCTAAGTATGGCTCGTCATATGCCAATCAAATTCATTGAAAGAGTATGAGAGCGTTTTTTTGAAAACGACCGAACACGATAAATACGAAATATTGCAGTCTCGGTTTGATTGAGACTGTTCATGAAGGGTAGTGAAATATGCTAGCTACCGCTCACGCCCTCTAGCCCCGGGTTGAGCAGAACTCAATATTCATAAAATCAATAGTTCATAATTTTAACCATCCCGAAGATGGCATGCATATGGCAGTGGACATGCTATTTAACTGTCATTATTCCATGTCCAGCGGCTTATGGTCTCAGTATCTAACAAAATTCTATGCCCCAAAGTTAAGTCACAAGCCAATGCATGGCTTCTTTACGCATTTTGATTGCTTTGCCAAACATGCCGTCACATTGACCGGCAGCTTTAAAAGTCACTCGGACTAAAGCATCGTAGCATTTTCACAGATTTAATGGGACACACGGCAATCTTAAATATTTATTGAACATTAAAATTAGCATCTCAATTTATTAATTCAGTATCATTTTTGACTTTAAAACTGCTTGCATATAATTAAATCAATTTTTTTTTCTTCCTTATTCTACCATATGTTTTAAATATAATATCGGTGCAATATTATCAACAGTTAGTAATATGCAAACACAGTTTACTATTCTAATAATTAATTAATTATTAATTAATATTAACGATTACATTAATGATGCCGTGATTAAACAAACCCAGATTTCCATGTGTCCCTTTAACTGTGGTCAAAGTTGGACCAGTGAAATCTCTCATTCATACTTCATTGATAAAAATTAATTTTGACAATATTCACCTCATAGTAAAGTAAACGCATACATTCCAGTGGTGTAGAATGACTTTCATTTTGATTTCAATGGGATGGTTAAAAGATTATATTTTGTTGCTAGACATTCAATTAATATAATTATATCCTGTGGTCTGCAAGACATGTATTTTGATCAAATATAAATTTGTGATAGCCTTACTTAGTTAGCTAGTTTATTTTGGAACTGTATTTTGTTATTATACTCCCGCTTTCACTTTTGAATGGGTTGTTCCCAAACTTCATATACACATAACAACTTATGACCTTATGTCCGTCTACATCACCCATTGTTGATTGCCTAATTTATTACAGAATTATGGCCCTTTGTTTCACTTAGAAATTAAGCGTGGGTATTCATCACCTTCAGTGATAGTTCTAGTGTAATTATGTAGGGTACTGGATGCTGTTTTACTTTCAGAATTATGTTGTTATTTAATGGACAGTTCTATATTAAAATCTTGTTTACCTTCAAATAAAATTATAGCTCTCCATAGAACAGTTTCACTCTGATTTCAATATGGGTTTTTTCAAATGGCACGCTATGATTCACAATAAAACTCAACCTTGGCAAAAAAATGTGTTCACCTATTTGCCATCTATTTTGGCTAGTGAATTACCATCTGATATTGCTAATGAATAACCAAGTATTTCAACTATAAATTACCATTTGGTTTAGCTAGTGAATTACCATTTGTTTTGTTTTCATTATTTTGTTAACTTTAGTAAGATTAGATATAAAAGTCGAACAGGAAATGTAGCATTCAAGGACCACCAAAAACACAAGGCAAGATATGACATCACAAACATAAAAGAGTTGACAATAGGGCTACCGCCTTAGAACAGTCAGTGGCAAAAACACATGACATGAACACATGGTGACAAGAACTTGTCACAGATTGATGGAATTATGGCATTAGTCTTATTTAATGTACTTATAGCCATGGTTACTTGATTTTGATTTTTGTTCGATTGAATTTTGTATACCGGTAGCATAGATGACATGTAGGAATCGTGTTTTTCCCCACTTTTATTTCCAGAGATCTTTTTTAGTGATAGCAAAATTGTCTACTGTAAAATGTTTTCATATTTTGATAATTATATAGTTTATGAAGAATTCATATTTTATATGCTATTAGTCTTGTTGTCATTAAATATGTTTTATAAAATATGGTAAAATTTATGACTTTGAGCTTGATAAAATTGTGGATTTTAGGATAATTAATATCAGCCATTGTAATATGTTTCATTTCTGTAATTAAATGAAACTATTAGTGACAGTGAAGCAAATTGTCCTATCGCCAGACATGATAAAGCCATGCCCATTTACTTTGCTATATAAAAGTAATGAATTTTCTTTCTGTAAATTTGGACAACTTTGTTTACGCTACAAGGGAGAGCTTTAGCAGAGAAATTACTGATGAGCGTAGAACCTGATCAGCCTGCGGCTATTGAACTGTCTGGATCAAGTATGGCGATGGGACAATTATCTTTTTGTCTATGGCTTAATAAATATCCAATTACCTCACTACAATTTTTATTTGATTATTTGTTCAGAGTCCTAGAAATTATCAAAAAGAAGGCCCTCAAGGGCTTAATATTGATGTTACATACCAAGACAGGAAAAATGTTTGGATGGAAAGGCAAAGAAATAAAGAATATAATGATTATTTAAAAAAGGTAACAATCCTTGAGAGGTAACAACTCCTTGTCTGTAGTAAACATACATAAATCACCGACATTATTTGTAGGTGACTCACAGAATACTTCTCACCATTAACCTTTTTCACTTTTCACAGTTTTAGAATTTAGTAAGTGTTCCCCATAGCATCATTGACCTCCTTGACCTTTCAGCTATTGGTGGTTTGTGGGTTATGACCGTATTTTAAGTAAAATGTTTTGTTCTTTTGACTTTTGTGGCCTTCTTGGTAGCAGTGAAGTTCTTGACAATCTTGGCATTTCTGCTATTGCATTTAGAGTAGATTGACTTCATAAACCTTTTGACTTGTGTGGCATTTTTGGTAGCAATGACATCCTTTGACAGTCCTGGCTTTTCTGGCATTGTGAAAAGCATTGATGTCCATGACCTTTGAACATGTCTTCTATTACATAATTTGGGCAGCTTTGAGTTTAACAGTTCCGTTCTATTTGAAATGTAGAACCTTGCAATCAAAGTCATCCAGTTCCTACTCTGTTGCACCATGGGTAGGAAGTTTCCACTGACTCTGTGTTGCATTGTGGGTAGTTTCACATGCTTTCAGGCTGCTGTTAAACAGATTGAATAGTTTGAAGCACCATAGTTTCTAAACTTACTAAAACTAACTAAAATTGCTTCCTTCTTAATTAAGTTGCAATTTCTCTCTAATTCTACAAATCCAATTTGTAAAGTCACATTTGTAAATACTGCACAGCACATCTACATGATAATAGGTCAAAATCTAAAAACAGTTCTGCAATTGTTGATGTTCTTAAATGTTTTTGACAAGAGAACAGAATGTTTATTATTTTATATAGGGTAAAGTAATACCAAAAATGTATTTTTCTGATATAAAATAGTCCCATGCTGGTAAATCTGTAAACAATATCAAATCTAAATGTAAGAAATTAATTTTCTAACTTAAGCAAACTGAACGTTGTGTGACAGTTATCAAATGTCCTTTTAGCCAAGCGCAGGAAATAGGAAACATTTCTTACAGCCTTGAAAGGTCGAGTAAGTTGGAAATAAAACTTAAAATTTTGTTTACGGTATATTTGTTTACACTTACTTCCATATGTTTTGTTGCAAACAAACACAAAGTGAAATGAATATTTTTTAAATAAAAAAATGTTTTTGGGAAATAGCCTTCGGATTTTTGGTCGGAATGGATGCGCATGATACCTAGTTGTATTACCGCTGCAGGTTCGAATCCCACTGGGAGCTTGACTTGTAAGTGAGGAAGTATCGATTCTTACGGATAGCAGGAGGTGTACAGTACTGGTTCTACCCAGGAAAAGTGGGAGGTCTGCCTCCACCATAAAATTGAGCGTCATATATAACCTTACATGTGTTGAAAATGACGTAAAACACCATGCAAAAACAATGTGGTTCTGCCAAAACCAAACCTACATCTATCTGTCCCTTTAGCAAAATCACATGGCTATTGAACACAGCACCTCTCCCTTTGCAGCAAAGCTTTACTTATTTCTTCATTTTTGCCATTAATTGATATGATGTAAAGTGTTTTCTAGCAGGTGATAATGGAATGCTATCACTGACACATTGTTATCTCAAAATGTGTTGATCGGCACTTTGTCTTTGTTTTGTAATGTGGTACTTCCATGCACTGACAATGTTTGTCAAATTGAATGAATGTCTGTTTTATGAAAGTGTGTTTATGTCATTTCTTAGTGTTGTCTTTTTGTCAAGTATTGAATGATGTATGTCTATTTAGGAAAGTTTGTTGATAAAGTGCATTGGATTTACAAAAGTAGAAAGTGTGTTTATGCATATTTTGTCTATATATTTGTCAAGTATAGTGAACACTGACCATGTTTGTCAAATTGAATGAATGTCTGTTTTATGAAAGTGTGTTTATGTGAGTTCTTAGTGTTGTCTTTTTGTCAAGTATTGAATGATGTATGTCTATTTAGGAAAGTGTGTTTGATAAAGTGTATTGGATTTACAAAAGTAGAAAGTGTGTTTATGTAAATTTTGTCTATATATTTGTCAAGTATAATGAACACTGACCGTGTTTGTCAAATTGAATGAATGTCTGTTTTATGAAAGTGTGTTTATATTAGTTCTTAGTGTTAGTGTTGTCTTTTTGTCAAGTATATTGAATGATGTATGTCTATTTAGGAAAGTGTGTTTGATAAAGTATATTGGATTTACAAAAGTAGAAAGTGTGTTTATGTAGTGAATGAAATGTCTGTTTTATTAAAGTGTTTTATGTCTGTTCTGCGTTTCGTCTATTTGTCAATATATATGTCACAGTTGTTTCCAATTGTCCCTTTTAACTTCACTAAAAGAAAACTAAATATACCTACTCCTGTTGTGTTTTATTTATATCTTAAAACAATACACCATTTTTTAACAAGATTTGTCTTCTATATTGAAAATTCATATTCGCATAGAACAGTCTTTTACAAATTACCTTTTTAAGACTTGAACCTTATAAATTTAAGTTACAGTAGCTGAATTTTTTATTACTTTCGATCCCTCATGGGCCTAGAATCTTTATGCGAGAAAGCTATCCAACTGGCTTGCGGAATGTTAGTGGTTCTACACAGGTGCCTGCTTGTGCACGAAAATTGCCTGGAGGGGCACCTGTGGTCTTCCTCCACCAATGGAAGCTGGACAAGTCGTCATATGACCTAAGCTGTTGGTGCTACTATAAAACCCAATTCAATTCAGTTCTTATCGCTTTCTACTGAATACCAGCGATTGTGGTAATAAATTTGAATATATCATTTTAATGGTCATGTTATCATTATTATGTCATGAATCTTCCATTAATTTTAATGAAATTTTCAGATATTACGTAAATATGAATGTTCTATATAAATGACACATTTTGTTAAGAAATGTTATTTTGTTTGTTAGATATGAATAAAATATAATCAGATTTGTACTTATAAGTTTTTGTTTAGTATATATATATGCAATTTATCACTCATTATTTCATTCACCACATATAATCATCTCTCTCTCTCTCTTGATGGGGATCAATGATGCTTGTGAAAGAAAACGTTAAAAACTATCAAACACGGTGATAAAACTCTATAAATAAGTTTCTTTAATACATTAATGACCTCTGATTAGAATGGCATGCGGGCACGACAACTTTTTTTTTTAGGGGACTATCCCAGGGCTAGTGGGTCTTGAAAATCCACTAATTGAATTACCTAAGCGAGTGCAATTAACAGATTATGAAACATGTGGGGGATGTTTTATTACAGGTGCCTGACTGGCGCGTGTTTGTTATACACAGATCGTGTAATTTAGGCAATGGGATTTTTTTAAATTTTTTTTTTGGACTAGCCCAACGGCTACCTGCATGGAATTTGTTAAAAGCTTTGTTACAAGCCCGACTTCAGTTTTGACTAGCCCCAGGCATCGGGCTATCCAAAATTTTAACTTACCCCGGGCACCGGGCTATCCAATTTCTGGAGTCCTGGCATGTGAACGATCCTATTTAGCACCTACCACACATTGGCTTTAGTGTCACTGAAGCAGTAAAATAAATAAAAAATATCCCATAACCATTCAAAGAGTGGTACAGGAAGAAGACAAATGACAGGATTTCAGCTATAGAAGACCATAGAAATGTGACGAGCATAAGAAAACGTAAGATTTGCAAGATTTCACATTTCAGCAGGAAGCTTCAAAAAGCCATCGTGAAACTCATAGGAATGAGGCAAGTTATCGACATCAGCTACCCGACGATGTTCAGTCCAATCCGGACCTGGGACATCAGCAAATGACTGCCCCATACCACAAAACATCATCGTTACCCCCTGGCTCCCGGGAGGCAATGCCCAGCCAGAAATCCCTTCCATTGGGGCAGTACGATGAAATGAGACCGTATTTTGAGAAGCAGCGAAATAGAGAATACAATGCTCTCAAGCCGAAGGTATCCACACACTCTAGATCTGAGGTGTTCAATTTTTGGTGTTTGGGATTATTGGTTTGTGAACATTTATCTAGAAGGCCCACTTTCAGGACTCAGAGTTGTTGTTTCATTTCAGAAGTGAGGGCTGGCATGGCCAAGTGGAAAACACAGAAGGCTTAGAATCCGGAGGACCCGGGTTCAAGTTTTCTCAATGTGTTCTTGGATAACACACTTCACCATAGCCTTGTCCATCGGAAATTTGGCGTCCATGTAGTGTGTATCGGAGATTTTTCCTCTGAGCACATTGAAAAACCATAGGAAACTATTTGTTAGAAAGGGTAGGGCAGGTTCCCGGATTCCTATATATCCTTCCTCTCCCTCTGGGGTGGCTCTAAATAAACTATAATGTGTTGATGAGCCTTTGAACAACATTCATTTAAAAAAAGTGTGTCTTTTTGCAAGGCTGTTTTAGGACACGGAGGAAAGGTTGCTATTTCATTTTGCAAGGCCCTCTTTCAGGGCTCATAGTAAGGTATCTTTTTCATTTTGCAAGGCCCTCTTTTAGGACACAGAGGAAAGGTTTTTGTTACATTTTGCAAGGCTCTCTTTTAGGGCTTGGGGTAAAGTTTGGTGTTTCATTTTGCAAGGCCCTCCTTTAGGACACAGAGGAAAGGTTACTGTTTCATTTTGCAAGGTCCTCCTTTAGGACACAGAGGAAAGGTTACTGTTTCATTTTGCAAGGCCCTCTTTTAGGGCTTGGGGTGAAGTTTGGTGTTTCATTTTGCAGGGCCCTCCTTTAGGACACAGAGGAAAGGTTACTGTTTCATTTTTCAAAGCCTCTTTTAGGGCTTGGGGTAAAGTTTGGTGTTTCATTTTGCAAGGCCCTCCTTTAGGACACAGAGGAAAGGTTACTGTTTCATTTTGCAAGGCCCTCTTTTAGGGCTTGGGGTAAAGTTTGCTGTTTCATTTTGCAAGGCCCTCCTTTAGGACACAGAGGAAAGGTTACTGTTTCATTTTGCAATGCCTTCTTTAAGGACACAGAGGAAAGGTTACTGTTTCATTTTGCAAGGCCTTCTTTAAGGACACAGAGGAAAGGTTACTGTTTCATTTCGCAAGGCCTTCTTTAAGGACACAGAGGAAAGGTTACTGTTTCATTTTGCAAGGCCTTCTTTAAGGACACGGAGGAAAGGTTACTGTTTCATTTTGCAAGGCCTTCTTTAAGGACACAGAGGAAAGGTTGCTCTTTTATTTTGCAAGGCCCTCCTTTAGGACACAGAGAAAAGGTTGCTGTTTCATTTTTCAAGGCCCTCTTTTAGGGCTTGGGGTAAAGTTTGCTGTTTCGTTTTGCAAGCCCCTCTTTTAGAAAACCAAGTGGATTTTTTTTTTAACACCATCTCAGGATTTTGTAAAACTAATGATCAGTGACATTTTTAAAGCACTCATACCGGTTAGTTAGTCTGCAGGAATTTGCTGGGGTAGACATACATGTACTAGCACAAACTCTTGCACACATGCCGTTGTGATGTCATCTTAACAACTGTCCGCTATATGTCTTATTTTGTTTGGCTTTTGTATAGCTTGTACAATCTAAAATAAAGACATACTCGCCAGCGATGCCAAACATATTGCCAGTTGGGTCATACGATGAACAAAGGCCAATTTTAGAACAGGAACGCAACAGGGAATATAATGAATGGTCAAAAACGGTAATTAATTATTTACTGTCATTATTTTTCACCTGATAAAGATCGTTTTAATGTTTTTAAAACTAAAAGGAAAAGATCAAAGCAAAATCTGGCAAGTCATTTTAAAGTGTTAAAAACTGATTGATTATTATTGATTTGTTTCTTTACATATGTTCAATGTAGGCCAAATATAAGATGGTTATTGTTTTATATATTTATTTATTTTCTGTTCAATTACTATAGTTACACTATAGAATGTATAGATTTTATCACATGGTTTGGTGTCACATGTTTTATTAACTTGGTGAGTGGAAAATACCTTTTCTGCATAATCTATGTCAGAAATGTTTGTTTCCAAATAGCTACCTCCAGCTAAGAATAGGGGAATTACCCCTAATGCAACATCAACTGGGCTTCCTGTGGGCCAGTATGACACCCTTAGACCCTATTTTGAAAATGAGCGAAAGGAAGAATACAACATCCTTCTTAATACTGGGAAACTAAACAAGGTATCAAAATTCATCCTCAAACAGTGAAATACAATTACATTTTCTCTGTACAATATCATTCCTTCATCTTTATTAAGTGTAATGGTGAAATACCAGGGGCATAGTCAGGCATACACACGTGCATATCATGGAGAAAAAATATGAAGAAGATATTTTACATTAATGCGTTTAAACCTATAGGTTGAGAGGGGGGTGGGGTGGTGTGTAAGGGAGGCGGCGGGGGCTTTTGCATGTTTTATCAACCAAAAACAATTAAAAACATGACATCAATAGCTTACAAAAAGAATAATTTAAATTTGCCAAATGTCAGGATTTGCATTCTATATAACAAATTGTGGGGGGTCGGGGGCATGCCTCAAACCCCCACTAGCATCAATAGTGACAATGCATCGTTTAAATATTTATCTAGCTACTGCCCTGAATACAGTCTCATTTTAGCATTCTTTGGCTCGCATATCATAATTACATGTTGAAAAACTACAGTACCTAAAACAAAAATTTAGCTTCTTATATAGCCATCATATAATTTACGTTAAGTACTGTAATAAAAGCAAAATTGATTTTCTTAACTGATAATTTACTCAGAAGCAAAAGAAATGGAGTCTGTCTTAATTACAGCTATTAGACTGGCTGATAAACAGCCTCCATACTGAAGAAATACCGCAGCATCATTGCTTTTCATCACTATATCATAGGCTTCATTATTCATATCTTCCTTTTCATTGGTTCATCTGGGGTTTCATTTTCATTTTAGTAATAGAATGTTTGTATGTGTTTGTGTACCATGTCCGAGTTTGTTTGTAGTAGCATTCCATACATAGGTAAATGCTTGGATCTCTCCAGCATGAAACATTTAGTAATATTATAGCAGTAGTACTAGTAAAAGTAATAATAATAAAATAATGCATTAAGTGATTGATTGACATGCGGACTTTGGTTTTCTTGGTAAAGAAAATCATTAAATAATGTCTGATATTAAAGGTAAACTGTATATTTTTGGTCGCAAATAAACGCACCCCTTTTCAAAAACTTTACACCCGTGGGGGCGTTTATTAGAGATTATACGGTATATTGATAATGATAATTTAAGATGTTTGTATTAAAAAGGAATGCTTAAAATCTAGTTGTTGTTTATTATTATTATATATTATTATAAATCAGGATCATTAATGATCATGGAACTTTTATATTTCCTGTATGTTGAACAGAAAAACTTACGTGGTGAAGTTTCTACTCCCCCTGAACGGCAGGGGCTCCCTATAGGGCAACAGCGTTACGAGCCCTTACATAGGGCCATGGAAACGCAGAGAAATAGAGAATATAATGAATTCTTACAAAGGGTATTGAACCTTATTCAATATAGTTTTGATGGTTATGGTTTGGTTTGGAGTGTTGGTTGTGATTGAGAGGCACAAATACTTTGTCACCTTATTCAACATAGTTTGGATAGTTATGCTTATTGCTTGTGATTGAGGTGAACACTTGTTGCTTAGTATGTCACCATATCGAATATCGTTTTGATGGTTGTGGTCGGTAGTGTTGGTTCTGATTGAGAGGAACACTGAATGGTTAGTATGTCGTATACATAGGTCTCTTCTGTCTTAACACTGTGGTTTGGAGTTTGGATATGGTGACACAGAGGAATTTGTATGACTTTTACTAGTACACATTACTAGAGCACAATGAAGATGGTTCTGCTAACCTTTGTTTTGCACTGTGTATATGAGATAAAAGAGAATCGCAAACATAGAGGATCTTACATGAATGACTGTGATATGAGTACCGAGGCTCTGCCGAGTATCCTATATTTTATCCAACGAGTTTATTAAAGTCAATAATACACTGTCACGAATGTAAGATTCTATTTATCACATAATACATATAAGACGTGATAGTTTCACTTTAATGTTGTCAATTTACCTTATATACGGCGGCAATTTGTAAGAGACATCATGGCGTTGTTTACCTGACGTCACTACGTTACGCAGCTGTAAATGCGTTCGTACGACACCTTAAACCAAATTTAACGTTACTAACATGCATTTTATGAAATAAGATTTCAAATAATGCTAAATAGTTAAGGTGTCTGAATGTATCGTATGATATACCATGCAAACAATTGGGATTAAATGTTTTACTGTAAACAAACACAGTGATTCGGCCCTCATTTGCATCTGTAATACACTAGTGTATTACGAGAAATAAGTCATGGCTTTATTACACTCCCAGAAGCCATGTTATGTGATAAATAATTATTTGCAATCGCTGTAAACGTTGAGTTTATTTGGTTTATTGCACACTTTTAGAAGAGAAATGATATCATGTTAGTTATACTGTAAGTAGCCATGTATAAACAAACATCACATGGTTAGGGATATACTGTGTTATGAACTTTCAGTTAAGATTTCCATAAACCATTAGCAAAAAAATCAGTATTGTTTAAAGATACTTCAAACACATTTAAGTAGTTCACCTGGTTTTGAAGGTATTGTTTCTAGAAAAGGGTAAATGCCTTTAAGTATGTGGTTATTGTTTCTTTTGAGTTTGTTGTTTAATGGTAGCAATTGATGGTCAGATCAAGAAGAAATAATAAATGCACTCTGCACAAACACACACCCCATGCATACTAATTCTTTTAGAATTTCACAATGTTTTAGCACTTTTTGACTTAGTAAAAATATTCGGGCTATGGTTTTGAGTTGGACATTTTATCATTTGAAGAAGAAAAAAATAGTACATTTTAATCTATAATAAACAATTATAATGACTAAAGCACAATATTAGATTTTTCTTCAGCCAGCTTTATATATTTTGCTTTAAAGTTGTATCACTTTGTTATTAAGTAAAAAGTAAAAACTCCCAGATTTAAATTTTTTAAATAAATCTTCTAATTAAATAAACACACCGGGAAATTCTTCCCAAATACCTTAGCTTGTGATATTTCACGTATACCGAATCCTTCGAAATATTGTTCATTTAAATCCAAAATGTTTGAACTTGAAACTTTAGAAATTTGGTGATCGTACAAGTCGTAGCGAGCCTGGGTCTAGGGCCGAAAAGGCGTCATTCTATTACGGAAATGACAGTGTGCACGAAGATAAACGGCGCCACCTAGAGGAAGAACGCCACCAAGAATATAACAGTCTGCTGAAGGAGGTAACACAGCACCTAACTGTGTTGACAAACACCAGTATATTGCACCTAACTGTGACAGGAAACCCTAGGAATACACCTAAATTTGAAGCAAATGAAGTCATATTTACTACCTATACTTATATACCAAAGCTTAAAACAGCAATTAAGTGAATAACAGCAATAACCCATCTTCACATTACATATCATATGAGACACCTGGTAATTGTTCCCTTGCATCTTCCTTATAAGTGAATAACAGCAATAAACCATCTTTACATCACATATCCTGTGAGACAACCTGTTAATTGTTCCCTTGCATATACTTATAAGTGAATAACAGCAATAAACCATCTTCATATTACATATCCTGTGAGACAACCTGGTAATTGTTCCCTTGCATCTTCCTTATAAGTGTATAGCAGCAATAAACCATCTTTACATCACATATCCTGTGAGACAACCTGTTAATTGTTCCCTTGCATATACTTATAAGTGAATAACAGCAATAAACCATCTTCATATTACATATCCTGTGAGACAACCTGTTAATTGTTCCCTTGCATCTTCCTTATAAGTGAATAACAGCAATAAACCATCTTCACATTACATATCCTGTGAGACAGCCTGGTAATTGTTCCCTTTCATTTTCTTTCTACTAAGAGAATAACAGCAATAAACCATTTTCGCATTACATATCCTGTGAAACAACCTTGCATCTTCTGTATAAGTGAATAACAGCAATAAACCATTTTCACATTACATATCCTGTGAAACAACCTTGCATCTTCTGTATAAGTGAATAACAGCAATAAACCATCTTTACATCACATATCCTGTGAGACAACCTGTTAATTGTTCCCTTTCATCTTCCTTATAAGTGAATAACAGCAATAAACCATCTTCACATTACATATCCTGTGAGACAACCTGTTAATTGTTCCCTTTCATTTTCTTTCTACTAAGAGAATAACAGCAATAAACCATTTTCGCATCACATATCCTGTGAGACAACCTGGTAATTGTTCCCTCTTCTTTATAAGTGAATAACAGCAATAAACCATCTTCACATTACATATCCTGTGAGACAACCTGTTAATTGTTCCCTTTCATTTTCTTTCTACTAAGAGAATAACAGCAATAAACCATTTTCGCATCACATATCCTGTGAGACAACCTGGTAATTGTTCCCTCTTCTTTATAAGTGAATAACAGCAATAAACCATTTTCACATCACATATCCTATGAGACAACCTGGTAATTGTTCCCTCTCCTCTCATTAGTGCATAACAGCAATAAACCATTTTCACATCACATATCCTGTGAGACAACCTGGTAATTGTTCCCTCTCCTCTTATAAGTGAATAACAGCAAAAAAAAATCTTCACATTACATATCCTGTGAGACAACCTGGTAATTGTTCCCTTTCCTCTTCCTTAAGTGAACCAAAGTAATAAACCATCTTACCATATTTCTCCTAATAGTAGCACCTGAGTGCTGTGCAAAATGCCAAATTATAAAATGTAAAGAAAATAAGCGAAAAATGTATTGAATTTGAAGATCTTTTATTTTTTTTTATTTTATTTAATTTTATTATTATATGTTTGAAAAGGTGGAAGTGGGGTGGGTGTAGTAGAAGGGGGTGCTACTATTAGGTGAGGCGCTGCTATTAGGGAAGTACGGTAATTGCATACGGTGAACCAAAGCAACATCTTCACTGCACATATCCTGTGAAACAGCCTGGTATGTTCCTACTCTTTCTTAACGATAATCATCTTCACAGCATGTTACAGGGGCGTCCGTGGCCGAGTGGTTAACGTCCCTGACTTTAAATCACTTGCCCCTCACCACTGTAGGTTCGATCCCTCAGGGGCCTTGGAATCTTTATGTGAGGAAGCTTTCCAGCTGGCTTACGGAACGTCGGTGGTTCTACCCAGGTGCCCGCCCGTGCACGAAAATTGCCCGGAGGGGCACCTGGGGTCTTCCTCCACCAATGGAAGCTGGAAAGTCGCCATATGACCTTAGCTGTTGGTGCGACTATAAAATCCAATTCAATTCAATTCAATTCACAGCATGTTACCTGTGTCCCAAATACATTACACCATCTAGAGTGTAACCAACAGAACCCTACCACAAAGTCCAGAATCAATTTGCACTCCATTTTGAGAACTGACACAACAAAATGATTACACTTTGTTATAATGAGGCCACTTGTCAATCATTTGCCCAAACAAATAGGATACCTGCAACAAACAATAGCATGTACAGCTGTATTATAATACAACCTATTATCAATATACTCCAACATCAACAATACCGCGGAGATATCTAAGTACTGGCGTTATGTCAATTATAAAACTTTCAAATAGTAATAGATTCGATGAACACAAGCTGTTGATATCTTTTCTATTAACATCGTTTATTTCGTTTTGAACAAAACCTGCTTACAGTTTCCCGTTCATTTTTATATATCGTTTACAGCAAAGTCCCCGTCGTTCACGTACTATGCAAGTTCCAACTGATGTTGAATCAGGGTTGCCTATTGGGCAGAAATATCACGCGACTTGGCAAAAGTTCCTTAGGGATCAGAGAAATCAGGAATATAACCAACTTAGAGAAATGGTAACTACGGTAACGGCATTTACCTGGTGCAGTTGATCCCTTATACACAACTTTTTGAATCCTCAGTTAATCTGAATTTTCTGTATTTAATAATAACAATAGGTCACATTCTATGTTTTTTCGATACATTACGTGGTCCGAGTATTATCTTTCACACCCCATCCAACCCCTTCTCCAAGAAGCGAAAACAGGGTCGGCTGGGTATGAAATAAAACCTTAATTTCAGTTTAAAAAGTCTGCATATTGTAAAATTAAAACATTTAAAAGGTAATTTTAAACAAGTTATCACATTTTTTCAGTAAAAAGTGTTTATATACATGTTTTATTGTCGAAATATCTGTTATAAAATCATGCTAATATAAGCTTTCACATCATTTAATGAAATTAAGGCGGGACCACGTAATGTATTTTAAGATTTTTAAAGTAAATTCATTATTCGAAAAAATACTCAAAGAATATATGTGAATTATAACATTTTGACTTTTTCTGATTTATATAAGACTCCTTGTATGTAGGTAAAAAAACAACAACATCAGTTTTAAAATGTTTTATAAATGATAATTATATTTCTATTAGAGAAAAAAAAAGCAAACTAAAAGGAAAATTCAGATTATTTTGTTTTTTGGTTTCTATGTCAGGCTAACATCACTAATTTTCCTTTATAAACACCCTTTCAGCAAGAAGTTCAGTTGTTTTTTTATGTTTATACACCCTACACTTGGTAGCAGCAGGTGTTTACCAGTATATGTTATTTGTGTTTTATTTCTGTTTTGGGATTCATCAATCCAAATATGTGTGACAGTAGTGTTCCTTGATTGGATTTTTGGAGTGTGTTTATATACTTGGTAGTGTTTTCATCTTTTCTTGACAATTGGTATACCATTTTTGTGACTATTTAATATTCAGTTTTTCTTTGGTTAAGACGTATGGAGATGTGATTTCTCAATGTTTGTCTCTTCAGTATTATTTGCATAAGAGTTAGTTAGGTGATTAGAGGTGGTGGATTAGTTTTTTCAGTTTAAGTGAGAGATTATTATTAATTAAACATTATTGTATGATTATAGTAAACAGTAGTATTGACGTAGTGCAAAAGGTTCTGGGAAGACAACACAAAAAAAACATCTTCACTTTAGCAACCTGTAAACCTAAAATACTGAAAAAGCAACCTTGGTGGCTCAATGAATGAGGAAGCAACCATGGTGGCTCGGTGAATGAGGAAGCAACCTTGGTGACTCCTTGAAGGAGGAAGCAACCTTGGTGGCTCAGTGAATGAGGAAGCAACCTTGGTGGCTCGGTGAAGGAGGAAGCCACCTTGGTGGCTCGGCGAATGAGGCCTTGCACTTTAGAGCTGCAGACCTTGTGTGAGCTCCCAGGCATGTCAGATGGGAAACTTCATCCATCATCTCATCTCCCTCTGAGGTTGCTGTCCTTATATGACCTTAAATGTGTTAACAGAGATTGCAAAACTCCATTTTAGTTAAACTACTAAAGTGCGACATATGGATACTATTGATTTGAGTATAATATAGTTGTACAATGAGTGACAATATGACTGTGTCAAATTATGCTTCAGTATTGCAGGCACTTAGTTTGATTTGTCATTTGAAATAACATAAATACATGGTATGTTAGTTGTACAGTTTTATTTTCACTAATGTTTCAGAGTTGACTGTTTACAAAGGCAGACAAAAAATGATGCTGGCATGCACAACCAATTATTCACTTTTGCCAAATGCTCAATGTTTATTTCAATAGAATGTTCACCGCCCACCCACCCCCTCTGACTCAACCCCATAAAATAGAACATGAATGCTAACACAGGTGACCTTATACAGCAATATAACTATTTGGTTTTCAGTAAAAGTAAACTTGTTTTCAGCTAAAACAGCAACCACACATGATACAGATGGACCCATCAGCTTTTTTTTTTTTTTAAAAATATCACGCACAAAAAATTATTAGGTTTTATACGAAAAACAAACTTCTTCAGCAAAATCAGTATCAACCGGCGCCTAACCGAGACTGGAAAGGCGAGCAGAACGGAGTACTCGACCTGCACGGAGATGAAGATGTTCAGATAAGACAACGAGAGCTTAGGGCTGAAAGAAAGAAAGATTATAATAATTATATACATCAGGTACAAACATGCATGTTGTTTGTGATTGGTTGATTGGTCAATCAGGGCTGCATGATGATTGGTTGTTTCTAACTGTTTGTCTGTTCCTGATTGGTTGATTGTTATTAGTCAGTCAGGGCTGCATGATGATTGGTTGTTTCTAACTGTTTGTCTGTTCCTGATTGGTTGATTGTTATTAGTCAGTCAGGGCTGCATGATGATTGGTTGTTTTTTATTGTTTGTCTGTTACAGATTGGTTGATTGTTAACTCTGCATGTTGATTTGATGAATTGTGGTTGAGGTGAATATTAACACTGAATATTTATTGGTTAGTTTTGTTCAGTTTGATTCAAACCTCTTATGCTACTTAGTTGAAATGTTGGTTCAGTGTTTTGTTATTTGTGTGAAACTAAACCAAACTTCTACCGGTATATAACTATAAATAACACTAGACAAGGCATAACACTTTTTTTTTATCATAATAATCTTGTAGAATAATCATGAAAGTATATAACAGTTGGTAATATTTAGAATCTAATATTTAAATTTTTGCTTATAGTATCAAGAAGATGTCATATTATTAATTATTTTACAGTCTAAATAAGTTTAAAAATAAAACATGATACTAAATGCTCTATTGTTATATAACACATTGAATCACTTGAAGAAGAAATATTATGCATTAGTCTTCAATCCCTAATTGCAAAATCTATGATATATTCATATGCAGATGTGTAATGATTAGAATGCCCTAGAAAGACATATTATTGTAAATAAGAATGCTACCAATTTAACATAACTCAGTACTAATTTTAAATTGTATGTTAAATAGGGTCCTGTTGTTGGTTTTGTTATCTACTAATAAATCTCACAAAGTCTAGTGTGTTAATTGCCTAATTGTGACTTTAAAGGCACTGCAGCTTCAAACTCATGACAATAAAGGGAACATGGCAATCTTGAAGTTTGTATCACGCGTTAACATTAGCACCTTTATTTATAAGTCGGGTATTATTTTGACTTTAAACAAATTGATTACAATTTTGAGATTTCACTTTTCTTCGTTAAAAGGGACACTGTCCGTAAGTAAGCAGATATTGAGCATAACCAAATAACCGTCTGACTTTTATTCAGTGAAATGTATACATGAAAACATGAACATAGACCCTAAGAAGTCTGTAGTAATACATTCGTGAGTTTGAAAAAAAGAAGCTTTAATTATTTTTTGTAAATAAAGTGGGATCCACCATATTTACCTTTTCTGCAATGACGTGACTTCCATTAGCGCATTAGGTTTTCACCATAGTATGTATTGCGTAATATGTATAGCCCGCTTAGCTCAGGCAGGAGCGATGTCGACAACTTCACGCTCATTATTACCGCGAGTGTATTTTTATATTTTAATTGCTTTGCATTATTCTAATAAGTAACATTAAATGGTGCAGATATGCAAGTTATGTAGAAAAACTAATGGGACGCCGTGAGTTTTAAATAAAACAAATCAAGATTGCCAGATGTCCCTTTAATAATAGTAACTAATAACTATGATGTTAGATGACTAAAAATGTGTAATTTTTTAGCTCGACTGATCAGAGATCAGCAGAGCTTATGCCATGGTGCGGCGTCCGGAGTCCGTCCGTCTGTCCGTAAACTTTTATTTGTAGCGACAACTCCTCTGAAACTACTGGATGGATATTCATGAAACTTTACAGAAATGTTGCCCATAAAGTCTAGTTGATCCTAGCAAAAATTCATGTTGATGTGAAATCCAAGATGGCCGCCAAAGCTAAAAATAGAGTTTTAAAATACAAGTTTGTAGCGACTACTTCTTGAAAACTATAAGTGATATTGATATGGGACTTTTTCTAAAATGATCAGCATGACATGATGTTGATCCTTGTCAAAAATAGTTTTGATTAAATGTTAAACATGGCTGCCAGTGGCCATCTTTGTTTACATAGAGTTATATAGTCAAAACTTGTAGCGACTACTCCTCTGAAACTACTTGGCGGATTGTCATGAAACTTTACAGGAATGTTGCTCTTGATGTCTAATTGATCCTAGCAAAATTTCAGATCTGCCAGAAATTCAAGATGGCCGTCACAGCTAAAAATAGATTTTTAAAAAATAAGTTTGTAGCGACTACTTCTTGAAAACTATAAGTGATAGTGATATGGGACTTTTTCTAAAAGGATCAGCATGACATGATGTTGATCCTTGTCGAAAATTATTTTGATTCGACGTTAAATATGGCTGCCAGTGGCCGTCTTTGGTTACATAGAGTTATATAGTAAAAACTTGTAGCGACTACTACTCTGAAACTACTTGACGGATGTTCATGAAACTTCACAGGAATGTTGCTCTTGATGTCTAGTTGATCCTAGAAAAATTTCAGGTCGGCCGGAAATTCAAGATGGCCACCACAGCTAAAAATAGATTTAAAATAAATAAGTTTGTAGTGACTACTTCTTCAAAACTATAAGAGATATTGATATGGGACTTTTTCTAAAATGATCAGTATGACATGATGTTGGTCCTTGTCGAAAATCGTTTTGATTTGATGTTAAACATGGCTGCCAGTGGCCATCTTTGTTTACATAGAGTTATATAATGAAAACTTGTAGCGACTACTCCTCTGAAACTACTAGACGGATTTTCATGAAACTTCACAGGAATGTTGCTAATAATGTCTTATTGATCCTAGCAAAATTTCAGGTCGGCCGGAAACTCAAGATGGCCGCCACGGTTAAAAATAGATTTTCAAAAAACAAGTCTCTAGCGACTACTTCCTGAAATCAAAATCAATCAGTAGAGCTTCAAGGTCATTGACCTCTTGTTATGTACCAGTTTACTGGTGATTAATTTGTTTATGTCTAATTATGTCTAATTATGTATATGTTAGTGTTCTAAAACAACTGCTGATAACAAACATAATTTTATGTTGAATTATTGATATTTTGTACTTTAAAACGTGTATTTTACTTGTGAAGTAGCTGTGATAACTTCGAATTTTGGAAATAATAATCATTTTAAAGGGACACATGGCAATCTAGAAGTCTTTATCAAGCACTAAAATTAGCCTCGCGATTTATTAAACCAGTAACATTTTGATTTTAAATCTGCTTGCATATAATTAAATACAATTTTGAGTTTTCAAATTGTCTCCGGTATTCTACCATAGGTTTGAATATATCATTGGTGAAATGTAATCAACAGTTAGTAATATGCAAAAACTATTTACTTTATACAATTCTTACAATTAAAATTAATGATTGAACAAATGCAATTTATGTAGAAAAACTAACAGGATGACGGGAGTTTTTAAAAAGTCAAGATTGTCTTGTGTCGCTTTAATATACCTTTTTACAGAGACTTGAATATTTCTGTGTATATTTATTTTAGAATATAACCTCGGAAACTACAGTTATTTTAAATTCCTTTTTATAAATTTGTATAAACTTTGAAAAAACAATGATTTTAGTGTTTCCACCCACATGTAATCCATATTTTGCCTGACCCTCAGATGAAAGCGCCCCCTAACCACTCCTGGCCTGCGCCCGAGGGTCGGGGAGCCCTGCTTGTGAAGAAAGGAGAGTATGACGGTGTGCGGGAAATGTTTATAGAACAGAGAAAGAAAGAGTTTTTAGATTCTTTAGGAAAAAATCGTCAGGTACATGAGCTTGTTGGTGCTAACAAGTTGTGTAGTCTTTATTTAGTTAAAGGGACACTGGACACATGGCAATCTTGAAGTTTTTATCCAGTATTTAAGTTATTCCCTCCATTTATTAATTCAGTATCATTTTGACTTTAAAACTTGTTTGCATATATTAAAATAGAAGTAGTTATACACGGTGTTTTCAATTTTTCCGCATTATTGTACCATAGGTTTAAAATATTATTGGTGCAATATATAATCAATATGCCTGGACGTCAAATATGAATCGAGATTTGTTTTTATTACAATCTCTATGTTTTCATACCTGATATGGTTAGATAGAATGAAAATAGACGCTACAATCTTGCCATAGCATGATCCGTTATGCTTCAGTCTAAAATTCATTTTGACCCCTCTTGTTTACATTGTAATAATTAAAACATGGCGGCATTATTTTTAGAAATTGTCGTCTGCGCATGTCTGTTTCTAGGGTTCGGATGTACCAAATAAAACGTAGGTTATGCAGGGTGGTGGTGTTGTTAAATGTTCAGCACCTCCAGCAATCGATCATAAGTATTTTTTATTTTGGAATGAAAACCATTATATCTAGCAAATAACAGGTAGGTAAATAGTATACTGCGGTTATATATTTTATTATTTACACCATTAATGGTCACTTGATTTTTTAAGTCACCCTACCCCAGAAAAATGGAATCTTCCGCCGTCGCCATTTTGGTTTTCGGCTGTCAATAAAATCACATGTAAACAGTGGGGGTTAAAATGAATTTTTGGCTTTGCAAGCTTTAAGAGGATGACAACGTGAAGATTGCAAACAGATTCAGGAGCGTCTGTTTTCATTCTATTCAATCATATCAGATATGAAAACATATAGAAAGTAATAAAAAAATTCTCGATTGATTTTCAATCTCGATTCATTTTCGACGTCTAGGCACCCTGAAACGCACAGTAGTCATATTCAAAGAAAACTTTCAAAGAAAACTTTTCTTTGAAATATCCAATATTCTTAATAATGATTTGGAATTGTGCAAGCAAGGAAAAACTAACAGGATGCCGTGAGTTTTACAAAATAAAGATTGTCGTGTGTCTTTTAATAATAGCCACTGATTAAACGTTACCATAGTTTATACGTAAATGTAATTTTCTGTTCTAGATGAGTTTTATCATTTTTGTCAAATACGAAATGCTGCACACACACAAATAACTGATTAATACAAGTACAGTCAAACGTTTATTTTTTAAATGACCACTAAACTAAAAATAAACAAGTCTCTTGACACAGGTGGACTCTTGCTACAGGTGAATTTTTAATTTAAAACAATACAATTGGTTACTGTTATGTAACCTCTTAAACCGAGTGTCTACGAGCAGGTTGACTATCTGTGACATGCGGCACAATTTGTTTTATGAAATTGACCTATCATGTAACGAAGGGTACTAAAGGTGAAGTTCATCTGCATTTTTATGTCATGAAAACCTCTAGAACAGAAAATTATATATCAGGAAGAACAGCTTTTTAACAAACAAAAATGTGCCAAGTTGGGTCATGCCATCGAGTAAATTCCACAAAGTCCTGGGCCCTAGCATCATGCAGTTTTATTCTGACCTCAAAGATGCATGGTCTGGAAACCATGCATGCATGGTCTGGAAACCATGCATTGTCTTATATCCATAAGTCCATCAAATGCATTTATTTTATAAAATTTTACTTTCTTTTCGAAACATTAATTTATCATTTAAATACTATTTGCTTAAAAAGATAATATTGATGCTTTCTCACAGCTCTAGGGACACAGTCATGGCAATCTCTACGGGTAGTTGTTTACATTTTTACATACTTAAAGCCACACCAAAGAAAGAACCTTCTTTTGTCTTAATGAACCCCTGAAATTGTTTGTGTGGCACCTGCATAGAATGGCAGCCACTTGGGGATCACTTTATCCGTTGTCCGTCCGTCACACTTTACCCTGCAACTTCACCTTGGCCATAACTTTAAAAGTATTTGACCTATGTTCATGAAATTGCATACACATCTTCATCTTACCTCAGTGTAGGACCTCCTCTTCATGTTCATTTTGTCATTTTTTTATCATGCTCATTTAAGGTTTTCTTCATGACACCGCATATGCAAATGTGGCAACGTGGCTCCATCGTAAATGGAGTGTTTACAATAGAATTTGCAGCAACTCTGCAGTTCTGCAGGTTAGAAGGTTCTAGGCCCATTCACCATATTTTATCTAGATGTAAATGGAGGATGAGCCTGGCATGTTCATTCCTGTTAGGCACCATATAACCTTTCATGTGTTGGTGCGCCATAAAACCCCAATTCAATTCAATTCATCTTACCTGAAGGAATGTCGTGACAGCATGTCCAGTAAATCTGACTCATTTTGTCAGAGTTATGCCCCTTTTCTTGAAACTGCAACCTGTCCTAGCTCATACATTTAAATAAGCAGACGGCAGGTGACACAAGTGTTTCCTAGAACACCTTCTAGTTTATTACAATAATAAAGAATATGTACCCGTAATTATAAAAATAAAATTAAGATTACCAAGCATTTAATATGAATGGCTGTATGGCATGACCCAAAGAAATAATGTTTATTATTTACATGTTTGTTATGTGTCGTTTTGACTTACTCTAAAAACAACAGCTCATAGTTTAAACATCATAATCAGGTTTATTTTTATTTTTTTCTTAATCTCTAACATTTCTAGAAATTCATATTCGTTTAGTATTTCTGGTGCCTGTGTGTTTGATAGTACATAATACGGGTGGTGTAATCATTTAAACCCAGCGTTCGGTACGCCCTACCACCATTATGTGTATACACTGTATCCAGTCAGTATTTTGTCTGCTTCAAGATAAGGGTTTCAGCATTTTGACCAATCACTGATCTTATTTTTACGGGTACAGCTATTAATAGATGCACCAACATTCAAAATTTAACAGTTAGGAATAAAAGTTTTGTTCTAGAAAGTATGGAAAATAAATACATTATATAATTATTTTGATATATCTATATAAAGTAATGTTTAGTGTATTTACATGCCAAATGTTATGGTTTAAAAATGTTTTATTATTTAGAAATTTGTGATTAAACCTCTCTGAGCATCATAATGGATAAAATGATCAGAAAAGTTTCTCTGGGGCCATTTTGGAGTTTTTATACTCAACCCTGGCCTTTAAATGCTTTCTTACTGAACTAACAGTAGAGTCGTAGAAAAACATGTATTAGGAGACCGCTAAAGGGAAAAGCAAATTTGCAAAAGCTTAAAAATTTATATTTGATACAAAAATAATTAGCTCAAAGTTGGATGAATTGTCTCCGTAACCTTGAAACAGGTTTTTAACACTTTACACTTTCACAAGCTGATAACCATTGCTTGGTTTGTTTGTAACTTTATAGCATAACTGATGCTTTTATTATATATTTCATATAAATTAAGTTTGTAAATCACCCTTAATGCTGAGAACTTACGTTGATTTAGTGAAATTTCTGTAACAATACCTATGCATTGTTTTTAATGATAATTTGTAATTTTATTATAATATTGATCTCTGTATGGTATAATGCTGTCATAATGTTTTTCATGTCCAAAAAGGTACATTAAATTTAAAAAAATGTTTTTATCAAGATGGACAAAACTTCAACCAAATACTCGGCCAGGTCAGAACCGAGGCCAATTAAGGTAAATTTGTCATAATGTGCTGCAAAACATATTGTTTGTTGCTGTTTTTTCCTTCTTTTTTTTTTGAAAAAAAATACAACTTTGAGGTGACCTGTGACTACCGGTGATTTTACTTATGATGGCAGAATGCTACCAAATTAGGTACAGGCATGTTCAGAGATTCACAAAATTAATGAAAAAGCAAAATATTAAAAATATATAAATATGTACAGTGACTATCTTTTTGTACAGGACATTTTCATAAGCAAAATGATTGTAAAATAGACACTAAGTCAAAACAGGAACGCATCCAACCAAAAATTTGACAAACGAAAAAACATGAATTTATAAACATTTAAAATTAAAGTATGAAACACCACAAACATACAACGGAGGACATTGAACCCGCCTAACAATAAGTGTATTATTCTACCATCATATACAAATAAACCCTAGAAGTTTTCAATAAATAATCTAATTTTTCGCAAAGATTGAATACTCCGTGCCAGAGCCCCGGGCCCAATCAGAGCCTGCAAAGGTTCGAGCCCCGTACTCCAACCCCATGGTGGAGTCCATGGGCAGGTACGAGGAACTAAGGAAGAAATTTGTACAAGACAGGAGGAAAGATTTCAGACATTTTATTGACCAGGTATCGAGAATCGTCTGCTAACATTGCATGCATCTATGACTCAATAAAAACTGCATGAGGATTAACTTTGGAATAACCATACATGAGGATTAACAGTTGGATTAACCATGCATGAGGATTAACTGTTGGATTAACCATGCATGAGGAATAACTGATGGATTAACCATGTATAAGGATTAGTTAACTATTGGATTAACCATGCATGAGGATTAACTGTTGGATTAACCATGCATGAAGATTAACTTGCATTACCCATTTATGAGGGTTAACTGTTGGATTAACCATGCATGAGTATTAACTGTTGGATTACCCATGCATGAGGATTAACTGTTGGATTACACATGCATGAGGGTTAACTGTTGGATTAACCATGCATGCTTTAGAAAACAGTTTGGCACTGACTAAAGAAAAGCAGCCTGCTTGCTCACATGAGGTGTGCAAAAAATTGGAGTGTTTATAAACAAAATATGAGAAAAAGATATATACCACAGCACCCAAATGCAATGGCAACATAGGTCGCTCTGTACAACAAACTAAATGAATTGAGCATATAAAAATAATCAAAGAACAGGACAATACACAACATAGAGGGTAGCGAAGACAGGTTTTGGTAGAAGCCTTCAGGACAATACACAACATAAAGGGTGACGAAGACAGGTTTTGGTTGAAGCCTTCAAAACTGAACATTCATCATGCTAAAAGCAGCCATGAAATGTTGACGAACATCCACAGCTTGACGGCAGCCAGGTTGGAAAGCTGTGTTTCTGTATCCGAACAACATCCAGCATTGCCCCAAAAGCTTTGTTTCTATATCTGGACAACATCCAGCATTAGTGATTACCCCAAAAGCTGTGTTTATCTGGACAACATCCAGCATTAGTGATTACCCCAAAAGCTGTGTTTATCTAGACAACATCCAGCATTAGTGATTACCCCAAAAGCTGTGTTTCTATTACGACAACATCCAACATTACCCCAAAACTATGTTTCTTTATCTAGACAACATCCAGCGTTACCCCAGCCAGCTTTTCTAACACTAACACTAACTGCAGTATTCATTCACCAGCAACATTTACTGCAACAGATACCTTGGACAGCCTCTCTCACAAAATAGTGTTCATCTTGAAAACATGATCAATTTGGCAGTATTCTCATAATTGTTGGACAACCTCTCTTACAAGATAGAGATGTCACATATTTGGCAACATAATCAGTTTTAACAACTTTAACATCAGCAAGGACAATTTGCAACATTGCCCTCCCTACTCCAGCAAGGATGATGGACAACATTGCCCTCCCTACTCCAGCAAGGATAATGTTCATCATGGCCATCCCTGCTCCAGTGATGGTGATTTGCTCCAAGTCGGGCAAGAGTGAGGATGAACTGCAGTGATGGCTGAACATCAAGAAATACCATACTGATGTCAACTTTTTTAACCACTTACAGATGTGAAATGAGTGCCTATTGAATATACTAATTGAAATTTGCTTTTTGTATTAAAAAAAGTTTGCTTAGACATAATAACACTAGATCAACATCAGATTCAGATGGTTTTTATAAAACAGGAATGCAAATGTAAATTCTGCGCATAATGGCTTCAAATAGAAGTAAAGTAGAAGTAATTCTATGAAGTGTTTAATATTTTTCTTTTTTTAAAGATGTATCTTGTAAGCTTTGTAAATAATATGTACTAGGTATCTTTTTAAAAAATATTTAAATTTAATTATTTAAATTCAAAATGATTATGTGTTTTTTTGTGTGCTCGATTGAAGAATACTTGCTACTTTCATGGTTTTATAAAAGCATATGTCAAATTAGGAATTTGAATTTGCACGTTTTTATGATTACAATTTATGCCAATTCACCCGCTCTGTTAGTTAAAACCGGAAGAACATTTTGGTCGCCGCCTTAGCGAGAGTCTGCCTAGTGTTGCCGGGGAGGAGCGGCCATTGGTCAACAAAATGGGACAATATGAAGTGGAGACCAGGAATAAGATTCGAGAACAAAGACGGAAGGACTTTGCTGATTATAATCAGTTGCAGGTACACACAAGATATGATTAGGAGAGCATCTCGAGGGTCAACGCAAAACTGTTACATCTTGTTGTTTATTTAGTTACAATAGTTTGCATTCACACCTCAATCTATCTGTTCTTTTATAAATCTAACATGGTTTATTAACCCTTAGCTTGCTATAAATGTATAATGGACTGTCCTGTCTTTGAATTTGGACCATTCCATTTATGTTACAAAGGGGTGTTTTGGTTAAATGACTGATGAGCAGCCAGACAGCGTAAACCCTGATCAGCCTGTGAGTTACTCTGGCTGCAAAGGCTGTTGTAGTTGCCCTTAGCAGGCTAAGAGTTAAAATAGTTTATGCTGATTGGTTATTGAGAAGGAATTGAAGTTTCAATCAGTAGTAGTCATGCACAAGCTACTTTCAGATGAAGTACAAATTCTGCCGTGTCCCCGTGGATGGCCAGTGACTGGAAACCAGTTGACCTGGGTTCAAGCCTTGCCAGTGCCAGCGAGTTTCGTTGGTGTGTCCTTAGGTAAAACACTTCCCATTGTCTGTCAAATGGGGTCATAAACCAGGTGGTCCCATATATAGGAGTCAATCCTCGAAGTGTGTTAAACATAGTGTTCCCTTTGTTTTTGAGTAACAGAAATAGTTTTAAAAGTCGGCAGGTGATTTATTGTTCTTTTGTTGTTGTATGGGGGACTAAAAGTAGTCTGTCAGCTAACCAGTGAAGGAAGGTAAATCGTCTGCCTACCAGCTATAAAGGAAAGCCCTGGTTAAAGAACCGTAGAAATATATTCTATAGTAAGAGTATGGCAGGATTCCAGGATTCCTACATATCCTTCCCTTCTATCTGGGATGGCTCAAAATAACCTAAACAATGTTTTGATGATCCGTTAAATAATTCATGATATATATTTAACAGTAAAAGATTGTGATTGCATTTTGACTTTAGCAAAAAGGAACGACACCGCGCAGTACCGTCAAGGAGAATTTAATGCCTCACATAGCCGCCGCGGAAACTCCGCTGGTTAGTCACATGGGACAGTACTCCCAAAACACGTTAAAGCTTAAACAGGAGAGAAATAGAGACTTGCTTGAATTCACGGAGAAGGTATTCGTGTATAGGACTTGTGCGTGATGTGTAAAATATACCATAATAAGATATTGTAGTGTTTGCTTATAATCAAATATTAATTTGATAACAATTTCAGTTTTGTTTTTGATATAAATTTAGTTAAAAAGTCTTGATGTGTGGTTGTTTTTGAAAATATTGTGTAAATAGTCCCAAGCTGAAGTTGTGATAATGTATTTATATATTAGTGTTTTTCAGCCAGCACATGTTTTTAGAAATCAGCTATAACTTTGTCATGATTTCCTAAAGGTTGTTTGATTACCGTAAACATATTTGTGAGACATTCCTGTTAAGAATTCATTTGCATTTTTTTGGCATTTATAAGGTTTTGAAATGCCTGTAGTAAAAGGCAAGTCTCATGAAGAGCGTTAGTCCTTTTTGGTAATAATTACTGAAAAAGGGATCCCTGTGAAGCAACAAACACGTGGTAAAAATGCGTTTCACGACCAATGATTTAAAACCGCATAAACGCCAAAAAAATGTGAATCAATTTTTATACATATTTACATTATTTTTCAGTCACTATAGTACCAAAAATAACGTACTACCGTTGTTTTGAGACAGTTTAATAGCTATTTTCTATCGAAACACATTGGATGTGTATAGTATTGTCTTATAAACAGTCTATTAAATCATTTTAGAATTATTTTACATTAAGAATTTTGTGACTCTTGGTTTCAAGAAACTCATTACTCAGTGAGAAATACAGTTTCTTTGTTTTTTACAGCAATTTATACAATCAGTCAGTTTTCAGAATTAGTGAAAAGATGTGACATCACAATAGTAGAAAGTGATGTCATCATACCAGAAAGTGATGTCATGATGATTTTTTAATTATTGTTTGATTTTTAATTTGAATGAAGCATTCCAATTGGTTTAATTTAGAAAAGTGGAAAGATAGGACTGATCGAGTTTCTACCCTACACTGAGTAATGAGTTTCTTGAAATCAAGAATCACAAAATTCTAAATATAAAATAATTCTAAAATGAGTGAATATACTATTTGTAGTGTATAACTGATGCTGTTATTTTGTAATTATATTGTTATATAGTATTCATTTTGTTTAACATAACCTTTGATAATTGCATTTCTTGAAAAGATATAATTGCATGTAATAATTGTGTGAAATAATTGTGTGACATATTGTTAAATGATATAACTGTGTGATATAATGATGTGATATAATAGTGTGATATATTGTTAGATGGTATACTTGTGTGATATAACTATCAAACAATATCTGTGTGATATAATTATGTGATATAAAGTATGTCAGGTGATATAAGTAATATTTATAGCATAATTGTTTGAGTATATGTGATTTATGCTGCTTCTCGAGGGTTTGTTATTGTTTTTTGATGGCACACAATAGTGCATTGGATTTGTCCAACCAAAACTAGTTGCTGGTTAAGGCATTTAAGGCAGGAACATTTTTGTTTTTTAAAGGGCATGTAGCAGTGTGCTGGAAAAAGCTTTATTACAGCTTTATTACAGCTTTATTAATTACAGTTATGTAAAACTTGAAAAATGGTGAAAGAATGATCAAAATCGGATGATAAACAAAGAAATGACCATTTGAACCTCGTTAATGGAAGCCGACATTTTGAGAACTATGACGTCATAGCTCTAAATTCTCAGATTTTGGCATATTGATAAATATCATTCACAGCAAAGGAATTCAGTGCAAATGAATGCAGAATCCTTAATTAATCATTAAGTATATTATTACACATTATTATACCTATTTTCATACAGCTGTTGCAATTTTCTTTCCTATAAATGAGTAAATTATGATATTAATATATATTATATATATGGTAATTTAGAACTGTTTATATATATTATATATATGGTAATTTAGAACTGACGTCATAGTTCTCAAAATGGTAGTTTCCTTGAACAAACTTCAAATATTCATATCTGCTTTGGTAATTATCCGATTTAAATAATTCTTTTGACATTTTCTAAGTTTTTCAGAACTCTCAATTATAAAGCTTTTCCAGCACAAGGATACATTTCCCTTTGAGATATCAGTTTAGAAGGCGTCTGAAGCAGGTGTGATCACAGACATATTAATAAACAGATAGGAAACTTCCTATCTTAACAAATGAAGTAGCCAAAATAACGCATGACACCTTAACCTTATCTCCTCTCTCAGTTGTTCACTGGTTTTGATGAGAATACAGTCAAAAGATTCATAGTGAATAGTAAAATGGGATTATAATAGTTTATGCTTATTTTCAAAAGAAGAAATTGTATAAAAATATGCCCCCTCTCGGAATTATTTAATACAGCTTTGATCGGTAATAACTTTATATATTTATTTAGCTGAAGATAACTACTTTCTAAAATTGTAAGGATCTTAAAATCAAGGTTTTGACATAGTCAAAGTTTCTGTCAAACTCCTTTTTTGCGCTAAATGTAAGAGAAAGCAAAATACTATTTTTGTAAAGCAAATTAAATTTGTGATGGGATTTGGTATGAATGAAACGTGTATCTGTAAAACTCTTTTGTGTTTAAAGTTGGGAAATATTTTGTAAAATGTGCCATGGAAATTTAGATATTTTTCATAGTGTCCAATCTATTTGTTATTAGGTCTGTGGTGTGATCCATATACTGATGTTTTCCTTCTTGTGGTTTGCAGAATTTGTGAAATTTACAATCCAACACTTATCTCAGTTAATTTTCTATTGAAACAATTTTCTTTTCAGAACTATACCTGATATTTGATCATATTGTGTTTGATTTTATGCAGGATTTGTTTTTCCCACTGACGTCTTAGTAAATTAAGTCTTTATTTTCTAAAAAAACAAAACAGATTTAGTCAAATATAAAATAACGATGGTAAATAAATAAACTATTTTAGAAAAAACAAGAACTGCGAAATCCGTATGACAATTACGTGTTTCCAATGGTTGCGGTTGCCGAGAAACCAGTCGTAGACTATCTTGGTCATGGCTTGGAACAGCGTAAACGGGAATTGAAGGATGAGAGACGACACGATTATGAGCGCTACCAAAGCGAGGTAGATGGCGCTTGCAGAATAACCATGCATGGATTTGTATATAATCCCAACCTTCATGTTATAATCAGTTATAAACTTGCATGTATAATAATCAATGGTTTATCAATTTATTGGAATTTTGCATGGAACTTTTTAATTGTATTGACCCAGTTGCCTTTTCTGTATTAAATCTAATCATTCTGTTATGAAAAAAAACTTTGCATGCACAAATTATGATTTGAAAACCTTTCTGATATCTTATAGCATGCTGTTTTGAATAAGAAACCTAACTCTATGCGTATAAGCGTTTATTTATCCTCGCTGTATTGCACTAAGCATTTTAGCGAGCAGACCTCGGTTTAAAGTCTCATCCGAAGGACTGGTAAGGTAGGAAATACTTTTCTGAAATATTTCGATAATTAACCCAAATTTGATCCCTGGGTTACTAAGCCGCAGTGCTAACCATTACACCACGACGCTACCTTATTCTGACTCTATGCAGATGGACCTGTCATTATAAAGTTACGAACAAGATAGCTTGTACATGGCTTGTATTGACACTTGCATGGATGCTGACATTTCCTTTGTATTTGCACAGTTGTAAGTCATTTAATTGGAAATAACCCTTGTCAGAATGACTGGTGTACTCTGACTACCAGTTATTTCGATAATTAACCCAAATTCGGTCCTGGCTGGGATTGAAAGCACGATCCCTGGGTTACTAAGCCGCAGTGCTAACCATTACACCACGACGCTACCTTATCCTGACTCTATGCAGATGGACCTGTCATTATATAGTTACGAACAAGATAGCTTGTACATGGCTTGTATTGACACTTGCATGGATGCTGACATTTCCTTTGTATTTGCACAGTTATAAATCATTTAATTGGAAATAACCCTTGTCAGAATGTCTGGTGTACTCTGACTACCAGTTATCAGAAGTTAGAATATGACAGACAGAAGAAATGGACATACTACAAAAGCAAATAAAATATGGTCTCATCTCATTGGTTGATTTAAACACCTCAGTGTTATTAAATCAACAAACTCGATGAGACCTTACACCGTCTAATAGATCAACATTTGCACAGTGACGGTACCATATAGACAATGAGGTGTAGTTATTGCTAGTTGAAAAAATACCGAACATTTATCTGCCTGATGTAAGGAGTTAAAAACCTTAACTATTTAAGTAGTGATAGCGCCTCAAAAGCTTATATAAATGCTAGATGTAGTAGTCTGTAGATCGGTAGTGCATACACAAGGTATGCAAGAAAAAAACGTAGCCTTGTCAAAGAGGGGTGGGGCACTTTGTTATAACATTGGCGGATCCGGGATTTCAGATTATGTGTTGTGGGTAAGTTAAAAAAAAATGACAAGGATTAAATAATCTCGCTCACTCTCTTTTTTTTTTAAATTCTTTTTACATGCACTTTTTAGATTTTAGGGAAGGCACCCCCTCCACCATCTGAATCCGCACCGTATAGTGGTGACACAATTGAATATTCTTGACTATTAAAGCATTTTAGATAAAGTTTCAGCATCAGCTTTTGAATTTAAAATGTACGGCATATTCTCCTCTCGTTTTCTTAATATGGTTTTTACTAAGACATCCTTTCTGATTCTGATTTTCTTTTGTGGTGGGTGGGAGGGGGCTTCTGTATAAAATAAATAGAATATTAAACAAGTACAAAATGTCTTGACCAGCCACCCATTCTTTATACTATTTATGGAAGATGTAACTTTCTAAAAATAAAGCTTAGCTCAAATTTCTTAATCATTTAACAGTCTAGCTCCGCAAATTTTTCAGCATCTTCTCTTGGAAACCAATTTTGTTTCAGTTTACTAATTAACTAACCTTTGTTTCAGTTTACTAATTAACTAACCTTTTCAGACATTGATTTTAATTTTAAGAAAAGTGTTATTAGCATTTAAAATGTTTTTAAAAAAATAAGTTAGATATTAGCTATAAAGTAAGTTACAGAAGCGTGTTATAATATCAAAAAGAATAAAAAAAAAAAAAATCTTCAAATGTTCTACAAAAATATCTTCTGTTTAATCTAATTACCGGTAAAATGGAACTTATGGAAAATGTTTGAATATTTTCAGACTTAAACTCATCTTCATTTCTCGACACATCAGTAACTTACATGTATATTTGTCTACTCGTTTTCAGCAGAAACAGAAGGAGCCTCCGCGTCGCCATGACTACATGGACACTGCCGCGGGTCCGTACAATGGTTTATTTCACGGCCTTGGTGAGCATGGTAACAACTCGGACGCTTTGAACAACCAGCGCAAACAAGAATACAATGAAAAGCTGGAGAAGGTAGAGATGGATTTTGTTGTTGTTGTTTGTTGCTATCCTTACTAATCGTGTGTGAGTCGTGTGACCATATTGAGATAGGTTCACATCCTAGTTTTTTCATCGAAACAAGTTTCAGATTAATTCAGGCCAGATTTTTTTTTGATTGTTTTCAGTTTTCCCATTTTCATTTTTGCGAAAATTGAAAAAAAATAATTCAAAATTAACAAATAAATTGGTAAATAAAAAGTATCTGGTATGCCTATTTTGGTTTTCATTTAAAAATTAATGCAAAATCAAAAGGTCATGTTTCTACAGATTTGTTCTGGTCTGTTTGATGTTTTCCGATGTAACTAACACTATTCCAGATACATAAGTAAAAAGTTTTTTTTCCCCCCTACTGTTAAACTTTTTAAGAAAACAATCTGAGAACAAAAAAAACTGGCCTAAATCATTAACATTGTCACTTGATCCCTCGTTGTTCATGGCAAAGTCATAATCATCATGTCAAAGTATACCCAGCACTGCACCATTTTGATTTCTCAGTATATCAACTGCATTTAGGGGCTGGTGTGGCGCAGTAGATAGCATGGTAGACTTAAAAGTCGGAGGACCTAGGTTAAAGCCTAACTGGTGCCACTGAGCTTTGTCAGTGTGTTCTTGGGCAAGACACTTTCTCTTTGTCTCGCGCATCGGATGGGATTTTACCACTTAAAAGTCCCCCGCTTTTGATTGGTTAAGAGCCAAGGTGTACCAGACCATATTACCCGCCAGCACCCGGTAATACAAAAGCCTACTGAAAAATTGAATCAAAATAGCGACAATGAAAGAAACCCCCAATTCAAAATTATTTTTCTATGAATTTTGCTCTATCCTGTTTTATCAGGGTGTACACTCCGGTTTTATTTATTTATTTTCAATATTTGATCATCCGCGAAAACAGATGACACATTTGCAATTTTGTCCATTCAACGACTATTGTTTTGAAAATTCAAATTAAACTGACAATATTTATCATTCTTACCATTTAAGAAGTATGTCAGAATGGTTCATTGATTCAATATAACTCGTCAATCTTTCTTCAAACCGAAGAACACCCGGTGCTCAAGTCACAAAACATTTTTCAGTAAATACAATCTAAGGGAAATAACTTTTTTTTTACTATAATTACAATTATATCTATCAATATCACTTGGAAATCACTTGGAAATGGTGATCATTACGTGGTCCTGCCTTAATTCCATTAAGCGATGGGATAAAGCTGAAATTCAGGTTTTATTTCATACCCCAGCCAACCCCGTTTTCGCTTCTTGGAGAAGGGGTTGGATGGGGTATAAAAGTTAATACTCCGACCATGTAATGTAAATTTGTTACACAGATTTCCAGCTGGGTGTATTCATGTTTAAGTACCATTGGATTCTCAATATCTACTGAACCAAACAGCTAATGCACCAGTAGACAATACCTTTAATATCTCAATAATAACAATCAATTAATCGAAACAAATTTCATTCTGAACGAGACAAATATTTAAAACAATCGTTCAAATCACCGGTCTCCAACGGTACCAGTCAGCATATAATAAGTTCATACATTGAAGATATTGTCTACTGGTGCGTTTGCTGTTTGGTTCAGTATAGTTCAATATGAGCCGCTTGTTCTTCTTTAATGGATCCCCACTCTCACAAACCCAAATTCCCCTTTCTGTTAAAGGAACCACTGCCACCACACAAATTTATAGCTGAAATCCAGCTAAGTTTAATTTTTTGGTTAAATATTTAAGCGTCAATATTTCAACTGGCTTTGTTCATAATTATAGGAAAATAGTGTGAAAAACGGTATCTGGTTACAATTTTTTTTTTTTTAAAACAAACACCAATTTTAGCAAATATACACACCGATTCTAGGTTACTTGTAAACAAAAATTTAGTCAATTGAGAACATTACAGAAGCTGTGCGTAAATTTAATAAAGAGATTACACTCAAGCCAAAATAGGTTGAATGTTTTCAACATCTTCTCGAAGGCGATGATGTTATTGCCAATTGCCTGTTACGGCAAGAGTTTGCTGTACCAAGCTTTATCTAGTGTATCGACATTTTGTAATCATATGGCCTCAGCTATTGTCACGTGATTTGTGTGGTGGCAGGGATTTTTGGCTACAATATCACTGTGGAGGTTGTCACAAACCCAGTGTTCTACACTATTTAGTAATTAAGGTTTTCCATCGTAAACATCACAAAACAAAGAGGTGACATGACTTTGTATACTATAATGGCAGCAAAATTGAGGATAGGCACTCAAATTATAATAAACCCACCTGACCCATGGTTTTTCAGACGAGATTATATCATTTCATGTAAATCATTGGCCTCATTTAGTATTTATAAGAATCTGTAAGTCTTTCTGGTATAATATTTTCTGTCTTTGTTTTTTAATTAAAGGGAATGTAGCAACACAGCCAAACAGCTCTTTCATTGAGAGTTTTGAAAAAATTGCAAAAAGGTGAAAGAATTATCAAAATCGGATTATAAAGAAAAAAGATATGACCATTTAAAGGTTGTTCTAACATGGATATGGGAGCCGCCATTTTGAAAACTATGACGTCATAGTTCCATATGACCATATATTGGAATATTGATAAATATCACTTAAAGGAAAGCAGATCACTGCAAATGAATGCAAACTCCTTAACTGGTAATATAAAGCATTATTGCCATTAAATAAAATTATTCTTCATACAGTTACTTTAATTTTCCCCCTATAAATGAGTAAATTTTCATATTTATCAATATTCCATATATGGTCATTTAAAACTGTGATGTCATAGCTCTGAAAATTGCGGCTTCCATATCTGTTTCAACAGAACCTTCAAACAATCATATGTTCTTTGTTTATCATCCGATTTTGATAATTCTTTCACCATTTTCCAAGTTTTTCAGAACTCTCAATAATAAAGATTGTTTGGCTGTGTCGCTAGATTCCCTTTAACATTCAAAATTTACAATATGCGTGATATTCCTTTCACAGCAGTTCGCAGGCAAAGATCGTCTTTTAGGAAGACCAAACTGGGTCAGGGAGACATTACCCAATGTAAGTGCATGTACATGTATACTGGTATTACAGTATGAAGCAGTTTGTCAGTGCCAGAGGTGGATACGGGGTTGAAGATTACTGTGGGGGTGGGGGTAACAACAGCGAAATTAAATTGTCAAGCGATGTAAAAGTAATGTTCTCAAACCATTTTAAACCTAGCTTTAGGCTTATGTATAAGGGTTTCAAGGCATTTTCTCTCTTCAGCACTCCCCTCCCCCATCACACACATTCCACCCCCAACACCATCCCTCACTCTCCTGCACTTCTCTCATCTTATTCACTAATACCCCTAGCTGTTGGTTGAATGGAGTTTTACATCATGTTTAGCATGTTTAAGGCTATATATGACTATGATTTTTGTGGTGGAGGCAGACAACCCATTTTATTCCTGTTTCAAACCAGTACTGTATACCGGTACCTCCACAGTCTGTAAGAATCAACACTTTCTCACTTGCAATTCGAGCTCCTAGTGGGATTCGAACCCGCAGCGATGAGAGGCGACAAGGTTTCATACGCAGCTTCTTTACCGTCCCGGCCACAGAGGCACCCCTAGCTGTGCTGGTAACATGCTTCATTTATACAGTTCATATTCCTAACGCTGCTGGACCTTCTCACTTGAAGGACAAAATCGTGTGAACAATAAAACAAACTTAAGCAGAATGGGTCCATGTCGTACAGCGTACTACACAATGTACCATGTTTTCTGAGAAACCATCTTTCTCAAAATTTCTTAACAACAAAAAATTTGATAATGTAGTAATGGGAAGACATGCTGGTTGGCTTATACAAGCCAAAATCAAAGGTACAGTGGTGTTATACAGGGCACCATAGTGGTTGGAATTTTTTTCTGAAGGTACATAATTACGTGTATTCACGAGTGTACCCAGGCTGCATAGTGAAAGTCTGAGATGCAAAACTTTTTTTACCGTATTTTATACATTATTTGAACATGGCTGACATATGGAGCTTGATGGCATGACACTGTTTTACTCCGACGTGTAGTAAAAATATCAAAATCTGTAAGAAAATCTGTGTATTTTGGTTCATCATTTTACTACCAAAATACGCCAAAATGTACAATTTGGCATCTTTATTTTTAAAAATACCAGACCCCACTAGCAGGGTCAAACCCAATCTTGCGTAATGTGAAAAAGCCTCCAGGTATGCGCCTGCTCTTGTAGTAACCTGTACAACATGGACCCATTTGACCAAACGTAAATGCTTCTAGGTCGTTCTAGCTTCGCTATCAGTATAAAGGTCGTACATTTACTGAGTTTTAAAGGGGCATACAGCAATCTTACCTTACTTTGACCCAAAATTATAAGTTGCTGTTAGAGTAAAAATTAGAAGTTCCTGTTATAGTGAAAATTAAAACAGATGTTCTATATACTGGTAAGTAGTGATCTTGATTTCATAAGAAGAGATTTCTGTAAAGGTAAATAACTCAGCCAAAATTATTATTCAAATTTTTCTCGTTTTGTTCTCTTTCTTATTTTACACATAATGTATGGCATAGTATAGCCTCTTTATCAATATAAACGACTTAATAACAATATCCAGTTTTAATGATTTTAACAAAAAAAGAAAACATTTTTGTATAGACATTAGACAACATACCTCAAAGTTTATGTTTGTTCCTTGACTGTGATTGTAGAACACAGACCGTGGGAGATCTCCAATGAGAAACCCAGGGGGCGCTCCTCCAGCCGGTGACCACTACCAGCAGATTTTAGAAGAGAAACGCAGGGAGGAGCAGCAGAGAAGGTATGCCACCAAAACATTCTTTCAGGATTATCCGTTTGAGCTATAACAGTTCACCAGCATGACAGTAATGTCAGTATGCCATATTTGTACTAATAAGAGTACCTCCCATAATATCATAATAGTTGTGCCCACCGCCCATCCCCGCTCAACAACCACAAAGAAAAAGGACTTCAAAATTCAATACATTTTCGATCTTTAATATCCAAAAATTCCTCCCAAATTCCTTTGATTTGTTTTGCTGGGGAAAGGGTGGGGTTGGGTAATTTGTGGTATAAAAGATCGAAAACGTATTGCATTTTTAAAGGGAATGTAGCGACACAGCCAAACCATCTTTATTATTGAGAGTTCTGAAAAACTTAAATAAGGGTGAAAGAATTATCCAAATCGGATGATAAACGAAGAAGATATGATCATTTGAAGTTTCTGTTGAAACGGATATGGAAGCAGCCATTTTGAGAGCTATGACATCACGGTTCTAAATGACCATATATGGAATATTTATAAATGTGAAAATTTACTGATTTATAGGGGAAAAATGACAGCAACTGTATGAAAAATATGTAATACTTAATGGCAATAATGCTTTAAATGACCAGTAAAAAAACCCATTAATTTGCAGTGATTTTCTTCGTTTTAAATGATATTTGTCAATATTCCATATATGGTAATATGGAACTATGACATCATAGTTCTAAAAATGGCGGCTTCCATATTCGTTTTAGAATAACCTTTAAATGGTCATATATTTTTTGTTTATCATCCGATTTTGATAATTCTTTCACCTTTTTCCAAGTTTTTCAGAACTCTCAATAACAGAGCTTGTTTGAGTGGTTCTCGTGATATTTTATTCATGAATAGCATTTTTTCTGAGATATAAACCAAATTATTTGTTTTTGAATGACTTAAATTTCAATCACCACAATATAATTAGGTTTTCAATATATATATTATTTTTATTTTTAGTCCCCTACTGGTGTGTCACCCGGGGGGACTATAGATTTGCCCCCTGCCCCCGGAAAAATGCCCGGTAGGAGACGTATATTGCCCTGCTGTACTTGAGCATCTTGTTTTATTATTATTTTCATTTATTTTTAGCTCGACTTACCCGCCACCCCAACCCTCATTGTTTTCTCAGTCATTGAAGGAAGTGGGACAAATTCAAAAAACTAGCCATATCAGAATGGAACAGCAGAGTTATGTTTCTTGAATTATTTAAAAATGTTTGTTCGTACTCAAGGGTTTCATTTCTTCATCCGATCTTTGCCAAACTTGTTCAAAATATAAATTTCAATAAAAGCTCAGAAAAGTTTGAAACTTGTGTGACATATGTGATACTCCATCTCCTATCAGGCCCTAAACTTCCCTCCCTTCCCTCCGTACACCACACACCCAACTGCCCCAACCACCCTCCAATTTTTTTTGAGCATGGATGCCGTTTATAGTTGAATTCCACCAAATTTGTCGGAAGATATTTATCAATCAGGAGTGCGATACATTTAATTGTTGTTGTTTTTCCTACATTCAATAAATAGTTAAAGCATTAGTGTAAGGACAGAGTTTTTAATTTTTCGGTTCTCAAACCCTCCGACCCTAAGTTTTGCAAAAACGAAAAAAAAATATTTAAAAAAACAAACAAATGTTTAAAAAAAAGTTTTCGGTATTAATTATTTGGTCACCCATTTCAAACAACTAAATTATCATGTTTAAAATTAACATAAAATCAGAAATCATGTTATATAAATTTGTTCAGGTCCATTTTATGTATTACAATGTGATGAACACCATTACAAGATACACACTTATAAAGGTTCAGATTATTTATTTTTTTCCCACTTCCTCCTGTGGAACTTTTTCCGAAACAAATCTCAGAACAAACAAATTTAAAAAACTCTGGTTAAAGCAATAGTGTGAGAAATATACATGAAGACTTTGATCATATTCCACGCTTTGAATCTTCTCTAATATTCTCTTAGCCATCTGCTCGGAACTAAAAATCAAGGGAGCCATAAATATACCGGTGTTTGGCTTTGAATAATTAATGATGGCCGTCGCCACAAATTGCCAATAATGGGAATTTGTTTCGTTGGGAAATCACTTGACATTTTCCTTAATTCTCCAGGATTCATATTTGTAATTATACATGTACGTCGCTTAAATTTTAATTTACTCTCAAAAAAAATGCCTTTGTCTTGACGGTAATTATGCTGACAACTAGATCCCTGGGCAAATCTTAGAATCTTCTCAGGATTGATTTACGGCTTCGCAAGGGAGATAATTAAATTGCAGGCATGATTTATTTATTTTTAATACTAAAACTCTCCTGTCAGAGCATGCAGAGTGCAATGTAATAGTTACAAACATAAGTGTGTTTACGCGTGTTTTTGCGCACAATATGACCTATTTATGTGTCGACTTGCCGTAAAACACCATTCATTCATTCAGACATCTTGGTTGTTTGTGGTCTTAGATGACGCTTTTAATGCCTTATTTGTTATACACCCCCGCAAATTGGGGGCATATACTGGAATAACCTTGTCCATCCCTCTTTCCGTAGACGCAATTCTTGTCCAGGCTATTTCTCAATAACTCCTTCCTAGAATTTTCCGAAACTTGCTAGGAAGTATCAATATCGAGTGGACATGCGCATACTGTCATGACGTTCTGGTTCGATAATTTTCCAGTGAGTTATGGTCTTTTTTTGTATTTCCAAAATATATATATATTTATAAAACAAAATTCTTGTCCATGCTATTTCTCTAAAACTCCTTGTTAGAATTTATTGAAACTTGCTAGGAAGTATCAATATCAAGTGGACATGCGCATACTGTCATGATGATCTGGTTTGATAATTATCCACTGAGTCATGGCCCTTTGTATTTCCGAAATATATATAAGGCCAAACAAAATAATGTGTAGTTCAGGTAACACTGGCAAAAAAATAGGGTAGGTAGGTAGGCTTTTTTTCTTCTTTTTTTTCCTCAATAATGAGTTCAATTCTGATAATGAATTTAATATGTTAAATTACTATATATTGAGTTCGATTTTTTTGCATTATCAACAAAAAAAATGTTTGTTTTTTTGTGTTTTTTTCAAATTTTTGCATAAAAAGTTTTAGGGTCGGCCCCTTAAAATAGGTTCTGTCGGGTTACCTGAACCACACATATTTTTTTATGTGGCCAAATGCAAAATTCTTGACCGGGCTGTATCTCTAAAAATCCTTGTTAGAATTTATTGAAACTTGCTAGAAATTATCAATATCACTGTCATGACATTCTGGTTCAATAATTTTCCACTGAGTTACGGCCATTTGTATTTTTAATGCATTTCATACTTGGTAGTCAAGTAGAAAATTCTTGTTTGGGCAATTTTTTAAAAACCCATGTTATAATTTTGTGAAGCTTGCTACAAAGCATCAATATCAAGTGGAGATGCGCATATTGTCGTGATGTTCCGGTTTGATAATTTTCCACTCAGTTATGGCCCTTTGTATTGTTAATGCATTTCATACTTGGTAGTCAAATAGAAAATTCTTGTCCAAGCTTCTTCTCTATAATATATGTCTATATATCTTATAGGAACAAAGTCGTGTATGTTTACCCATGCCCCCAACAAGTTGCCAGCGGTGGGTATTTGTCCGCCTCCAGCGACAGTTCTAGTTTTTTAAAGGGACACTCGGCAATCCTGATTTTTTTTTAAAAACTCACAGCATCCCATCTGCTTTTCTACATAAATTGCATTTGTTCAGTCATTAGTTTTAATTACAGGAATAGTTTAAAGCAAATCATTTTTTAACTGTTTATTATTTTGTATCTATAATATATTTGACCCTATCGTAGAATAAGATGGAAAAAAATGGAAACTCAGCATTTTATTTATTTATATGTAAGCAGGTTTAAAGTCAAAATGATTCCAGATAAATAAATCGAGACACTAATTTCAATGCAATATTAAACACTTGCAATGTTGAAGTAGTTTTCAAGCATTAAAATTATGACCCAGATTTAAATTCCTCCCATGCGCCATGCAAAATGCCAAAGGGCGCTCTTATAAAATGTAAAAAAAATAAATATATTTTTTTTTTATGGGGCTCAATTTTTGGATACAAAAGATTGAAAATGCATAGAATTTTGAAGATCTTTTATTGAGTCGCCTGCATAGCTTTGCAGACACTTAGGGATCCTTTTGTCTGTCGGTCACACTTTAACCTGCAACCTAACCTTGGCAATAACTTGAAAAGTAGTTGACCTATGTTCATGAAAGTTCACGCACATCTTCATCTTAACCCAAAGAATGTTGTTACATGTGTCCAATAAACTCTGATTTTCATTTTGGCAAACTTATGCCACCTTTCAAAAAACTTGAACAAAGTTATTGAGCAACCTAACTAAGCTCATAACTGGCCATAACTTAAGAAGTATTTGACCTACCTATGTTGAAATAAAGACACAAGTGTTCCGTGGAATACCATTCTAGTTTTGTTTTTGTTGTTGTTTTTTTAAAGCGGTTGAGGGGAGTGCTACTATTACGGGAAATATGCTAATTATTAAATACAGATTTGCAAGTATGCAAGTATGCAAGGAATGCCTTGTGCCCTTTAAAGGTGATCATTTATCCATTGTGTTTGTTTGAATTTGTCATCATCATCATCGGGGTGTCCGTGGCCGAATGGTTAGAGTATCTGACTTGAAATCACTGTGGGTTTGATCCCTCAGAGGCCTAGGAATCTTTATGTGAGGAAGCTATCCAGCTGGCTTGCTGAACATCAGTGGTTCTACCCAGGTACCCGCCCGTGCATGAAATTTGCTCGGAGGAGCACCTGGGGTCTTCCTCCACCAATGGAAGCTGGTAAGTCGCCATATGACAATAGCTGTTGGTGCGACTATAAAATCCAATTCAGTTCAATTCAAAAGTAATCATCATCATTCTTTTGTACTGCAGGCGCTTTGATGATCCTGAATATCAAGGGAGGTTAGCATCAAGAGAAAGGGGAGAGAATCAGCCTGTAAGAAAACTTTTTTATATATACAACTATAGTTAGAATATACAAAAAAGTATTGTCGGAAGAGCCTCCGTTGCCTGGATGGTATGAAATGATACCATAATTATTAGGCAAATGTTTATTATAAAATAGTTCCTTGATTACATATGAGATCTTCCATAACCGCTTATAAGATATTTTGATTGCCTATGATTACATAATTATGAGATCTTATAATGATCTATACATTGTTACAAATGAGAATTTTTTTTTCTTTTTTATTACTTTCATTTTTGCAAAGCGTTCTGAGAACCTGAAATCAGAGTACCAAAAAGCAAAAACAATCTGGTCTTATTGACTTAAATGATATTGCCTTTAAGATATTCCATATTTGCAGCAAATTTATGAGATATTTAGATCGCTAATGTGTTGATATGATTTATGTTTACAGAGATACGGCTACTAGGCTACTAGACAGGGATGTCAACCGGATGTTTTCCTAACCTGATTCCATAGCATAGTCGGGGATGTCAACCTGATGTTTTCGTAACCTCATGGCCTTATTCCATAGCATAGCCAGGGAGGTCAACCTGATTCTTTCGTAACCTCATGTCCTTATTCCATATCAACACTTAAGTTCAGCTCTTTAAAGACACACGGCAAACTTGCGACCTAGTGTCCCTTTTAGAAAGTATTCGATTTTAGCGTGTGGAGAAGATGACATATCAGAAGTGCTTCAATTTATAATAAAAAACATGTACTTTGTTTATTTTTTGTTCAAGTTTTAAAAGATGAAAACAACTTTTATCAGAACGATAACATATTTTATTATTAGAATACACATAGTATTGTTTTGAAACAAACTATTTACCAATAACATTTTAATGAAACAATGTGCCTTACTTTTCAGAACCAAAAAATCAATACTTGTTTTCCGTCCCGAAAAGTGCTTATATTCCGTCCATCCGTTGTGTATATTTTATATTGCTCGTATTTGTTTTATCACATGTTACTTTAGTGCTGTCAATTATTTTGTCACGCGAATATAATTTTCTTCAGTTTGATAATCTGGGCCCCATTTTATGAAACAACTTACGACCATTTTGATCGTAAATCAATTTCTTAAATGCTTCACTATAAATTACACTTTTCAAATAAACGTGATTTCATTTCATTTTCTTATACATGTGATACTTCTGCACTACGTGCACACATAGTTGTCGGCATTGAAAGCTTAGGTGAAAAAAGTGAAAGATTTTCAAATGTAAGCCTTGTCGTAAGATGTTTAATAAAACAAGGCCCAGTTGTGAATTAAAAGTGCATATCATATTTTATACAGTTCTTGAGTTATTGATGTAGTATAGATTATTATTAGATGTATTATATGGCATGTGTTTTAACAAGAACATTTGCGGAATAACATTTAATGAAACCATATGCCTTACTTTTTAAAACCAATGACCAGTTCTGCGTAAAAAATGCATATGAAATAAATCATATGCACAGTTCCAGAGTTACTGATTTGTCGATTTTTACGGGCAGATCAATTTTGTTGTTGTTGTTGTTTATGTTGTCACCAGGGGGTAACATGACTGACACATAGGGACAATCTGGTGACAATTCTCATTGGAAATCAAATAAAGAAATGTGTACCATAATGAACATATTTCATATTTATACAATTTGGCAAAATCGTATGTAGTCAGTCAAAATTCAAAAAGATTGAAACAGGCATTACAGCATAGAGAGCATTTAAGTTGCTTTCATGTTTAGTTGAATTAAAAATTTGTATTACATTTTTTTTATACAATTAAGTAACAAATGGATCAGATTGGAAGTCATTACAAAGTAGTGAGGCCTTTATTTTTTATTATTCGTTTTATGAACCATCAAGACAGAGAATTGCTGTAGTAGGAGTGGAAGAAAATAAAAATAAAAATTTGGAAAAGCTGTTTTTTATTCCATGTAAAGGAAAAGAGAACGAAATGTTCGAGTAAATTCTGGGAGGAGGTAAAAGAAACACAATAAAACTATCAAATTCCCTATGGAAAAAATTCCAAATTTTGTTTTGTTTTTTGTCGTAGAAGGATTCGTAAAATGAATTATCAAAAAAATAATGGCCTAATAGTCCCAAGCTTGTTGTATTATATCATATTAAATTAACTTGATATTTATTAACAAAAATATTTATTAACAGAAACTAGCCATTATTACATTATAGTTTGTATTCTAAAATTAATGGAATTTACTGCAGACGACTTGTAACAAATAGCAGCTTTCAAAAATATATAAACGATAACGGGCTTACTTCAAGTCACTTAAACTGTAAAATAAGTGCAATTTTTAACATACATGAGAAGGCAGATTTTTTATTACTTATTTTTTAATTGAATTTTGTATTTTATTGGCTTAGAAAGTATGACAAACTGTAAATAAAGTAAACGTCTGTGATATTCTGTAACATATCAGTGATACATAGACATTCCAATATGTGCACATATGCAAACCTACGCGTATGAACTAAACGGTTCAGCTGAGAATTGATTTGCATTTTTTTCGGCGTTTTGAGGGTTTAAGTAAATTGAAAATACCATGAAGCACTGAAAAATGCATATTCACCGAAAAAATGTGGATCATTTCTCATACTCACATTTACATTATTCACGCTTTTCTATTGCAATTGGAAACATGCGCAGTAGCCACGCCTACTTAAAAACTGAAGTTTATTCAAAAAAAAAAAAAAAAAATTTTTTTTTCGAGGTATCAAGTGATTGTAAATATCTATTACATGAGTGATTATTTTCCTATGTAATATCTCAGATACAGTATGGTGTTCAAAAAACATAGTTTACTTTAATATTTTAAGTAAATATTTAAAATTTGACTGAATGATCTTATTAAATTAAACTTACTTTTAATTAAATACTTGCCATTGCAAATATTGTGTCTGTGATTAATTTTGTAAATATATAATTATCTTTATTGTAGATTTGCTTTTTTTTTCAACTCGATATGAAACAGGATATTAACATGTATTAGAAGCTTGACAAGTTGATCTGTGATAGTGAATCATCCATTTTGATTTTATATTCTGTTTATATTACTGTTACTTATTGTAGATGTACCTATGTTGGTTTCTTCTTCATCCATTTTGTTCAGTTTAAGATCATTGCATATTATTCGTTTGTGTCCCAAAATATGAATGAGAAAGGAAGTTTGCTGAAACAATATCAGAAACATTTTGGACAGTTTAACGTCACAAGATTTGTGATTGGTATTTTTGAACATCATCAACCAATCGGTTTAAAGGATATTTTCACGAGAATTTACGGCTTGACACATGAATATCCTTAGCACTAGTTGTAAATTTATTATAAAGTTATTATATTTGATTAAAAACAGTTTAAAAATTGAATTGTGATAGATTTTCAGAATTTGATACTAATTTTGCATTATGTGGTCCGAGTATTAATTTTCATATCGGATCCAACCCCTACCCCAAGAATCGAAAACGGGGTTGGCTGGGGTATGAAATAAAACCTTAATTTCGGCTTAAAACGTTTGCATATTGTTAAATTAAAACTAATTTTAAACAGGTTATCACATTTTTTCAGTAAAACATGTTTTTAACATGAAATATGTCGAAATATCAGTTATAAAATCCTGCAAATAGAAGCTTTCCTATCGCTTAATGGAATTAAGGCTTGACACCACGTAACGGTAAGTAACGATAATAAAAAGTGAAAGCGGAGACATAATAAACAACTTCTTTTACGATCTCTGATGGAATGATGATCTTTTCTGAACAATGCTATTAACAATATGGGGATTAACGTATTTAAAATCTTCTCCTTTTTTTGTAATGAAGCGAAAAAACCATTTTGAAACAGATTTTTATTGCCAATTGCATTATAACATTATATAGCAAACACTGTATTCAATTAAAAAATAACATAGATGTTTCATATATATTTGTATTACCTTAAGAATATTTTTGTGATATGTCGAGAAATTTCCCATGTATTTCGTGATAGAGAATGTGGCCATATAACATTAGTTTTGTATATCTCTATGTTGAGTGTATTCTAATGTTGTGAAATATTTGAACATTAACACAGAAAAACATTTGTATTAAATTATTGAGATAAAAGAATGTCTTGTTATTTTTAACACCTAAATATAATTAAGCTCTAATTAACCTCCAAAACAATGCACCCATTTCATTGTTTGAATATAACATACCAGTTAAAGTTAAAATCATGAAAAGAAATCCCCTTTAGTGACCTATTGAGACCACCTTTTGTTCATTAGTTAACTTTTTGTTCAACTACTTATCCTCATAAATGATAGGCCAAATATAAACAATTTTGACCAAACGTCATATGGATGATCCTTGAAAATCAGTACCTTTAAAAGTTATAAAAACTAAGTCAACGTGACATCCAAGGTGGCCGCCATTACTAAAAATAGCACAAACCTTAAAATATTTTAAAATATTTTCTCAAGAGCCGCTGAACCGATATTTACAAATGAAGACTATTCACTATTTCCAGGGGAAAAGATGGCCCTGTCCCGAGGGTTCAAAGTTTGTATATTGAGATTTATAGGGAAATGCTAAAAAAAAAGGAAGATGGCTTGTGATAGACTATAAGAAGATAGCTTGTGATAGACTATAAGAAGATACCTTGTGATAGACTATAAGAATCAGTCATGGGTATCCTGTGAAGATTAGGAATTCCAACACGAGGTATAATTGTGTTTATCGGAACCAATATTTATTTTTTTTAATTATTTTTCTTGCATATCTTTACATTCAGTATGTTGACGTCGCTAACTACTAATGTTTTGCATGTTTATTTACACAATGATGTCATGCAACTGTCATTGTTGATATTCGCGCGCAACTTTGATCTGGGACTATGTGTAAGATCAGGTTTTCTTGCATCCCGGATAAGGCTATACGCATTTTAAATGGGGGATGGAAAGTCTTATCTTTATGGGTAAAGATAAAAGTCTTGCAGATAAAAGTCATGCGCGCACCAACATATGGTATGCAGGAAAACGTGCAAAACGTTAGTAGCTGGCGGCGTCAATGCACAACATGTCGCTCATATGCAAGAAAAAGAATCTATCACGGGTATTCGGTTCAGATAGGGAATTCCAACCCTCGATAAAAAACACATACCTCGCGTTGGAATTCCCTATTTTCACCGGATACCCATGAAAGATTATTATATTCCATGACCCATGTAAAACCCAAATAACCTTATCTGGTTTGCAAGAAGACATCTTCTCATGAACTGCTGGACCAACTTTCCACAAATTTCACATGCCTGATCCTTAGATCAATACTTATCAAAATTATACAAATTAGGTCAATGCAAATTCCAAGATGGCCACCATTACAACAAGAGGGCCACCTGGCCCTGAATCCCTCCATTGTAGATACTTGCAACAGTAACAAAAGTGGATTCGAAAATTAATTTTCCACCGGGTCACCATTCAAACAATTTTGTTAGAGGACCATAAGCCCATGCTATATTCAAAATATTAGATCTTTAGCTCTTGTAGTTTTAGAAAAGATGATTTTTGTCTCTCCTTTTCGAAGAAAAATGCGAGACTTCCAGGGGCGAAGGCTACAGCGCCGTCAACGCTTTGTTAAAGTTTTCGGTTAATTTTTTTTTTGGAAGTATATATCTCCAACACCATCAAAGATATTGCTTTGAAGCTGTGTATGAACATTCACTTTCACTAAACCCCACCCCACCAATGACCTTGACCTTGACTTTAAAGACAAAAGAACATAGTAAAATGTTTCTTTCTTTGTTTTTGTTTCTTCTGTATTTCTTTCTTCCTTCCTTCCTTCCTTTCTTTTCTTTAATTCTTTCTTTCTTTTTTTTATTATTCTTAAGCTCAGTAATTAAGAACATGTTAAATTGTAAATCAAATGTTGGTCAGTAATTAAGAACATGTTAAATGGTATATCAAATGTTGGTCAGTAATTAATTACTGATAAATGGTACATCAAAATGTTGGTCAGTAATTAAGAACATGTTGAATGGTATATCAAATGGTGGTCAGCAATTAAGAACATGGTAAATGGTATATCAAAGTTAGTAATTAATTACTGACAAATGGTACATCAAAATGTTTATCAGTAATTAAGAACATGTTAAATTGTAAATCAAATGTTGGTCAGTAATTAAGAACATGTTAAATGGTATATCAAATGTTGGTCAGTAATTAGTTACTGATAAATGGTACATCAAAATGTTGGTCAGTAATTAAGAACATGTTGAATGGTATATCAAATGGTGGTCAGCAATTAAGAACATGGTAAATGGTATATCAAAGTTAGTAATTAATTACTGACAAATGGTACATCAAAATGTTTATCAGTAATTAAGAACATGTTAAATTGTAAATCAAATGTTGGTCAGTAATTAAGAACATATTAAATGGTATATCAAATGTTGGTCAGTAATTAATTACTGATAAATGGTACATCAAAATGTTGGTCAGTAATTAAGAACATGTTGAATGGTATATCAAATGGTGGTCAGCAATTAAGAACATGGTAAATGGTATATCAAAGTTAGTAATTAATTACTGACAAATGGTACATCAAAATGTTTATCAGTAATTAAGAACATGTTAAATTGTAAATCAAATGTTGGTCAGTAATTAAGAACATGTTAAATGGCATATCAAATGTTGGTCGGTAATTAAGAACATGTTAAATTGTAAATCAAATGTTGGTCAGTAATTAAGAACATGTTAAATTGTAAATCAAATGTTGGTTAGTAATTAAGAACATGCTAAATGGTATATCAAAGTAAGTCGGTTATTGAAGGAGAAAAAAAGTCACAGTTATGGCCTGGTCTACAGTTCAATTCAATTCAATTCAATTCAATTTTTATTAAGGCATAAACATTTTACAATGTCCATCGCCATCAGCACGGAGGCGGTAATACATACAAGACATACTAAATACAAATACACACATATATTAAAACATGTTCTGGAGAAGAGCATGAGAAATATTTAGGTATGAGTAAACAAACTTAAGGATAAACAAGTATATATTATTGAAAGTAATTATAGCATACAAGTTGTTCACACTTCACTGGTATGGCTCGAAACGCTATTAAATATTATGTATAGTACATGATCCACCTATGACCTATATAGATAACTCTACAGAGTGATTGCACGAGCTTCACGAATACCAATACCATAACACATATTTGCATTGTAAACATAAGGCATTATGAAAACAGTATTGGATTGTTGGTCACTACATTATTAGAACAGTTATACAATACAATATAATAATACTAATAATAAAACACTTACAAAAACTGCACCTGCGCATTCTTTTTTTAAAGTATATATTTATTCGGTTGCAATTAAGCTCTCATGTTTGGTATTCGCAAGACAAATATATTAGCCTATTCAATAATTTAGAATTATCCGTAGATAACAACGATTCCAACTTTTGTAAACTAGGCCAGCTACAGTAGTATCTAGGTAAACATTCTATTCTTATTTCTCTATAACACGGACAAGCTAAAGTAAAGTGATATTCATCTTCAACAACATTTATATTGCAAAAAGTACACTTTCTTTGATCCCTCTCTATATTTCTAAATCTACCGTCTTCAATAGCCAATTTTTGAGCTGAACATCTTAATCTAGTTAGTGCTATCATGTGCTTATTATTTTGGACACAATTAATATATTTTTCACATCCAAAGTTTGTTTTAATATATTTATAAGTAGATAGTTTGGGGGAAGAAGTTAAGGTGGCAGACCATTTCTGCAAATGTTGATCATAGAGCCTTTCTATGATATGAGTTAGTTGTATCTTTGTAATAGTTTCGTTATTCCATAAAAAACTGAATCCAAGATCATTAAGAAGACGTTCGACATGAGCTGCCCATGATTCATTATCATTATTTTTTATATGATTCTGTAATACCTTATACATTAGTGAATTGGGCGACTGCATAATTTTAAACCAAAGTTTCAAGATTCGTTCTTTGCGTAATATTGCCAAAGGTACTTTACCTAACTCCCCATAAACAGTTGCATTTGGCGTTTGATGCCTAACGTTAAGAATCTGTTTCAGAAACTTCAAATAAATTTGTTCGATGTCGGGGGAGGTATGAAACCCCTATACTTCAGCACCATAATTCAAAATAGATAGAATCATTGAATCAAACAGTTTTATTTTTAGCTCTACTGGCCAAGGGCCAGCAGAGCTTATGGGATGGTGTGTTGTCCGTCTTCCGTCGTCCGTCCGTTAACTTTTCTTCAAACGACTTCTTCTCAGAAACCGCTTGGCTAATTTTGACCAAACTTCACCTAGATGATCCTTAGATGAATGCTTTTTAGATTTGTTAAAATTAGGTCAGCGCTACATCCAGGATGGCTGCCATTACCATATATGGTCGAAACCTTAAAAAATCTTCTTCTCCAGAACCGCTGGACAGATTTCAACAGTTTTTGTTTTAAAATGATCGCCAACGCCTAGACTATCAAGCTTGTTCAAATAAAGTCCCCGGGGTCAAAAATGGCTGTGCCCCGGGGGTCCAAAGTTTGTATATTGAGGTTTTGCATGTTTTTCATATAGACATATAGGAAAAAACTTTAAAAAATCTTCTTCTCTGAAGCCACAAGGCACAGAGCTCTCATGTATTACATGTAGCATCAGCTTATGGTCCTCTACTAAGTTTGTTCAAATGGTGACCCTGGGGTCAAATTTGTCCCCGCCCCGGGGGTCACAGTTTTACATAGACTTATATAGGATTTTTTTTAAAAAATCTTCTTCTCGGAAACTACAAGAGCCAGAGGTTTGATATTTTGCATTTACTATAAGCTTATGGTCCTTTACCAAGTTTGTTCAAATGGTGACCCTCGGGTCACATTTGGCCCCGCCCCAAGGGTCACATGTTTTACATAGACATGTATATGGTAAAACTTAAAAAATCTTCTTCTCTAAAACTGCAAGAGCCAGAGGTTTAATATTTTGCATTTGCTATAATCTTATGGTCTTCTACCAAGTTTGTTCAAATGGTGACCCTGGGGTCACACCTTCCCCCAGCCCGGGGGTCACAGTTTTACATAAATGCTTGTATAGGCAAAAACTGAAAAAAATCTTCTTCTCTGGAACCACATGGCACAGAGCTCTCATGTATTACATGTAGCATCAGCTTATGGTCCTCTACTAAGTTTGTTCAAATGGTGACCCTGTGGTCAAATTTGTCCCCACCCCGAGGGTCACAGTTTTACATAGACTTATATAGGATTTATTTTTTTAAATCTTCTTCTCGGAAACTACAAGAGCCAGAGGTTTGATATTTTACATTTATTATAAGCTTATAGTCCTTTACCAAGTTTGTTCAAATGGTGACCCTGGGGTCACATTTGGCCCCGCCCCAAGGGTCACATGTTTTACATAGACATGTATAGGAGAAAAACTTAAAAAATCTTCTTTTCTGAAACTGCAAGAGCCAGAGGTTTAATATTTTGCATTTGCTATAAGCTTATGGTCTTCTACCAAGTTTGTTCAAATGGTGACCCATTGGTCACATTTGGTCCCACCCTGGGGGTCACAGTTTTACTTAGGCTTGTATAGGCAAAAACTGAAAAAATCTTCTTCTCTGGAACCACATGGCACAGAGCTCTCATGTATTACATGTAGCATCATCTTATGGTCCTCTACTAAGTTTGTTCAAATGGTGACCCTGTGGTCAAATTTGTCCCCACCCCGAGGGTCACAGTTTTACATAGACTTATATAGGATTTTTTTTTTTTAAATCTTCTTCTCGGAAACTACAAGAGCCAGAGGTTTGATATTTTACATTTATTATAAGCTTATAGTCCTTTACCAAGTTTGTTCAAATGGTGACCCTGGGGTCACATTTGGCCCCGCCCCAAGGGTCACATGTTTTACATAGACATGTATAGGGGAAAAACTTAAAAAATCTTCTTTTCTGAAACTGCAAGAGCCAGAGGTTTAATATTTTGCATTTGCTATAAGCTTATGGTCTTCTACCAAGTTTGTTCAAATGGTTTCAAATGGTGACCCATTGGTCACATTTGGTCCCACCCTGGGGGTCACAGTTTTACTTAGGCTTGTATAGGCAAAAACTGAAAAAATCTTCTTCTCTGGAACCACATGGCACAGAGCTCTCATGTATTACATGTAGCATCATCTTATGGTCCTCTACCAAGTTTGTTCAAATGGTGACCCTGGTGTCAAATTTCGACGTGCCCCGGGGTTGACATTTTTTTAATTTGATTTTTTTTTTATTTTTATTTTTTATTTTTTTTTTTTATTTTTTATTTTTTTTTTTTAATTTTTTTTTTTTTTACGTTATCTTTTTAATTACTTGACACTTACTTTAAAATGTCTTGTCGGCGCTACTCATCCTAAATGCCTTGTTGAATTTCGACGAAACTTGGCAGGAAGCATAGGTAAGATGTCCAGTTGTGCATATCACGCTTTTGTTCCAGTTTGCTGATTTTTGACGGAGTTATGGCCCTTTGACATTTTTATTTTAAATTTCTTGTCGGCACGTCTCCTCTTAAACGGCTTCTTGGATTTCTACGAAATTTGGCAGGAAGCCTCAGTATGATGTCTAGTTGTGCAAAACGCGGTATATCAATGAAATCTTGGACAATTTCGAAAACCAGCTAGATGTTGTTAGTAATGACAGAGTTATGGCCCTTGATTTGTTGAAAAATGCTATATTGTATTTTCCTTTGTAGCTATATCTATCTAAATCTATAAGAGCTGTTTTAGCCAGTAGAGCGTCCACAGGCCCTCTTGGGCCTCTTGTTTCGCTTATGTTTAGCTCAATTATTGCAAAGAAAGAGTTAAGTGAAAACAGTGCCCTCATGGCTTGTTCGGAAAGGGCTTTTTGTGTTTGAAAGAAATTTCCATTAAGCATAAGCGTTACTCCTAGGTAGGTAAATTTTGAAACGTTATGTAGTTTCATATTGTTATAATATATATCTACGTTTTGTGTCCTAGTACCTTGTTTACATACCATTACTACAGTTTTATCGATATTAACATTTATTTTCCACAATAATCATGTAGTTTATTTAATAGGATTTGTAGTCCATTTGCTGAACGTGAAAATAAAACAGTGTCGTCAGCGAACAACAGTAGATAAATTTGTAATTCATTCAAAGTTAAAAGTTCTGCATTATCATCATGTAAATGACTAGCCATAACGTTGATAAATATAATAAATAATAAGGGAGACAATACTTCGCCTTGTTTGACGCCCATATAACTTTCAAAGTGATCTGTAAGGCATCCGTGGACTCTTACACATGTTTTGACTGAACTATACATAGCTTGTAACATTTTAACAAATTTCAATGACACACCCATGTTGAGTAACTTAAACCATATTCTATAAATTAAATCAAATGCTTTTCTAAAATCAATAAAAGCGCAATAAAAGCGCAATAAAGTTTTCGCCTTTCATTTTTAATTATTCTATTAATAATAATATGCAAGACAAAAACACAATCGATTGTACTTTTGTGTTGCCTAAATCCGAATTGATTGTCTGACGATAAATGGTTTTCTTCTGTCCATTTACGTAAACGGTTAATTATCTAACACATGTGAAAATATTTTCGAAAATATACTAGTGAGCATTATTCCTCTATAATTATTTATATCGTTTTTATCCACCCGTTTTGGTACAAGTATCAATATACCCTTTGTCCAGGAATCAGGATAGTAACAATTATTATACATGTAATTAAAAAATTTACACAAAACTGGTGACAATATATTATCAGCTTCAATAAATATTTGGGTATCAATAGGTCCTCTCCCCCAATTTTTCTTCTTTTTAAACTTTTAATTGACTTTTGAACCTCGTCTATGCTAAATGCACAGTCAAGTTGTTCTACAACTTTTATATGCAAGTCATTTTGATCTAAGAATGTTTCGACGTCCGCATATATCGTCTGCCGAGAATAAGTCTTTAGAATGGTTAAAAAAGTCATCCACAGAAATATTAGTATTATTCTTATTTTGTTTTTTAAATTTACGAACATAGTCCCAAAACTTCGTTGGTTCGTTTTTGGCAGCATTATGTAGCACGTCTTTTTGATTTTTTTTATATTTTGCTTTTGCTCGCCGTTTTGCTAGCCGGAAAATTCTACGTTTTGTGATATCCAAATTTACAGATTCCGGTGTATTTAATTGTCGATACCTAGTATTCGCTGATCGCAACTCACGTCGTGCACGTTCACATTCATCCGTATACCACGGACAGACATACTTGCGTCTAGTCGTGCAGCTATTGTTATTATTTATACGCTTTGTAACTCCGAATACACTAAAAGCACACGTACTCAGGGTGTCTGCAAATGTATTTGCACCATTGTTTATATCTGCATTTTCGGAAGTTATTTGATCGACAATATTCTTTAACTTATCAGCCTCGATATTTAAGGCATCTTTGTATTGACCTACTTTGTCATTATCCCATTCAATTTTATTGATTTCGATAATTTCCGGAATTGTGTTATTTTGAACGTGTTTAACTTTTAAATTAACTTGAATGGGCGCGTGAGTTGAACACGAGTGTACATCATCAGGGAGTAAGACATCATGTACTATAAAGTTGTCTACCATTTGAAATAAATCAGGAGGCATTAAAACATAATCAATTAGGCTTTTCCCAAAGTTTGATATGAATGTGAATTGACAGTAATAGCCTGGTCTACATTTTTATCTCAAATGTATGCTAATTATTGAGAAAATTTTCAACGCCCAAATTATGGCCTGGTCAAAAACATTTACCTCAATTGAGAAAATGTAAAATGTCAAAAAAAATATACACGTTTTTATCTCAGATTTGTCATTTAGTGAAAAAATGTAAAATGTCAAAATAATATATTGTCTGCATGCTTTATCTCAAATGTTAAGTTACATGCTTTCATCACAAATGTTGATTAATTATCCTGAAAATATAAAATGTAAAAGAACAAAATAAAAAAAAATGCACTGTCCACATAATTTATCTCAAATTTAGTTCTTGAGAACTTGTAAAATCTCAAAATAATGACGTATCTACATAACGTATCTCAAATTTATAATAATAATAATAATGGCCTGTCTGCATAATTGATCTCAAATTCAATCAATTATAGAAAAAAGGTAAAATGTCAAAATAATAATCTGTCTACATCTGAAAGTAATAATAATAATGGCCTGTCTACATAACTGAAATAAATGTTCATTACTGAGAATATGTGAAATGCCAAAACAACGCTCTTGTCTACATGTTTTATGTCAAATGTAAGTAAGTATATGAGCAAACATGAAACACAGTAATCACGGAACACAGTCAATCAAATTAGATGTAAAAGTCGAACAGTAAATGTAGCATTCAAGCATCACAGTTAACCAAAAACATGCATAGAAACGAACGGCAACAACAAAGGTGAATAAAAGCCAAGATATATGACATAACAAAATTAAAAGGGTTGACAACAGGGCCGCCGCTTTGAAATGGTCAGTGCAAAAAAGGCCGATGGGGTTTAGACCCGGTTCTAAGGTTCACCAAACCGCACTCTTACCCTATTGTCATTCCAAACAAACCGGACAGTGTAAAACAATAAATCCTTACCAGTCTCTATTCTCTTAACCAACTGGGCAGCCTAATATACAGTATAAGTAAAACACAAAGATGATCATGTATATATGAATATATAAATAAGAAATCCCTGGACGGTGACAAAGCAAATATATTCAGTGACTTGACAGAACCCAGAAAAACAAGTGAATAAATCGTTAAAGGCGTGACAAGACAAGATAGAAGACAAATATAACGTTGCCATCCCTTTCAGGATTTAAGTAGATGTCATCGTAATGTCCACAATGCTTGTATGTCGGGTCATCACACAATCAAAGAGGAAAGCATACTGGCAAACTGTGTAAATGGGTAAATCACTAAACATGCAATGCGGTGAAAAATGATAAGGTTGTGACCTTTTCTGATAAACTGTCTAACAAGTCTAATAAAGAATGTATGAACGGGATCATGAGCAAGGATCTTACGAAGTTCGTAAATCACGTCACAATAGAAGTCAGGTTGTGATAGTCCTTGTGGTAGAAGTTCTTAATACGAAAGAATGGCAGGTTTTCGAGAATACAATTTTACAAAGAATTGTTGAATTTTATGGTTGCGGTAGCTCTGGTGGAGTAGATTTTAGTTAATACTTATATACACTTACGTATGTTAGGGTCTTCAAACATATTTAAAACTATATTGAAGTAAGTTACTGAGAAAACGTAAAATGTCAAAATAATGCTTCAGTTAACATGCTTAAGTAATCAGTTTCTTATCATTGGGTTTCTTCATAAATACTATATTATGTTACTTACATTGCTGCAGCATCTGATCATTCCAACTAAATATATGATTACCAAGTTGAAACGTAACACTAAACAAATGTCTTTACAGAGGTACGGCCAGAAAAAAAAACCTGTGTTTCTGGTTACCCGACCGTCCCTATTTTTTGGCGCCGCCCCTACAGTTTTTATCATATTTTTTTTTATTTTTTTTAATATTTCCGTGTTATTTGTTGAAAACAAACATGTTTTAAGTTTTCCTGAACAAATGTCCCAGAGTAATGTAGTTATAGACAATGTGTGAAGCTCTCTCTGGTCAACATTTGATACCTAACTGCTTTCATCAATTTTTTCTCTGGCCAAATTCCGAGAATTATCTACAAATCTGGGCTTGTTGGAATCGCAGATGTATGTCATTCTCGAAACCGAAAACCAAAAACAATTCGATCAAACCATTTTTCTGTGACAAGTCAAAATGTTTCGAAAAACGCGATTTCCAATTAGGTATCTACCTGGGCTGATACAGAGAATATTATGTCAGTGCCTTTTACTATCGAGTTTATTAGGCGAGGCTTAGAAAACGAAGAATGACGAGGCTCTGCCGAGCTATTCTTCGTTTTCGTGTCGAGCCTAATAGTAATAAACTTCATAGTAAAAGGCACTGACATAATATTCTATTTATCATGTAGATTATCCACATTTTTTGTATGAATTACTATTATTACCTATTTCTCAGAATGTTACGCTTATCGAGGACGCCGTCATGTTGTTGTTTTTTTGTTTGTTTTATGACGTCAGGCAACGTTGATTTGCTCTATTGGTGATTGCCTAATAAAGCAAAATTTGATAGGTCACCCCTTTATTAGGCAGAAAAGTGCATATCTGCATGATAAAATTATATAAAGACCTGGGTATACATCACGACACTATGAAACAAAATAAAGCACACCGCTATTGGTGGCGATTCCCCGAATGTACCAGTGTCAATCAATTCAATCCGCTTACCTTTTTTAACGCTTACCTTTTTTTAAAATTGCTGTATTTGACGAGAAATCGTCAGTTTACAATATTCAAAAAGCAGTCGTGTATGATCAAGATTCTATTGAAGCAGTGGGTGGAGTGAATATTCTAAACAGACGATTTCTCGCCAAATACACCAATCAAAAAAAGGTAAGCATTATATTTATGTTTATTACTTGTTCCGTTGTTGAAATCACCTCGGATCGAATTGATTGACACTGGTACATTTCAATGGAATCGCCACCAATAGCGGTGAATATGTGCTTTATTTTGTTCCATAGTGATCGCGTTTTTCAAAGCATTTTGACTTGTCACAGAAAAACGGAGACCAGAGAAAGCTTCACACCTTGTCTATGACTACATTACTCTGGGACATTTTTTCAGGAAAACTTAAAATATGTTTGTTTTCAACAAATAACACGAAAAAACAAATTGTGATTGAAGGCAACTATTATTTATATTCCTTTGTCTAGATTTGATTACTATTTTTATGATTCTTTTCATTTGGATACATTGATATAAATTCAGTGATTCATTTTTTAAAAAAAATGACAGGCTTATGTACGACTCGTGTTAATGACAGTTTTAATATTATTAAAAGTTTAGTTTTATGACAGAATAACAAACAGATTGGACACTTTCTTTCTGAAACAATGAAGTGGTCAAACTATCACGTAGCACCTTAACATTTTCTTCGAACATTTCTTTCAAATATTCATAGATTTTGATAAGAATACATATTAGATTCATATTAAAATAAATGGCAATATGGGATTATAATCGTTTTTCTTAAAATTTATTTTCTAAATAAGAAATTGTATAAAAATACCATTAATTTCCGCACTGCCACGTGAAACAGATATACATTTCACAGTATCCTATATATTTATTATTTATAGGTATGTGGTTTTATATAAAAAAATATCCAGAAGACTGAGAAATGGTATTTATTACTAAGCGTAATGTCAAAAATCAAACAAATATTTGCAAATATATAAAAGATGATTTGTGTGCGTCAGTATGATAGGACACTTAGGCTGTGTCATTCTTGAAATAAAACTTAATTAAGCCCCAAGCAAAGATGCTCTATATATTAAAATAGAATCCGATTAGTTTTGACATCCATGAAAAAAAAAAGAAAAAGAAAAAGAAAAGAAAAAGAATACATACCTACCTACCCTATTTTTTTTCAACTGAGTAACCAGAAACACAGGCCTAATTGTCACAATGTACTATCTTTTAGAATCCATAGAAAGAATCTAAAAATATTTTAACAAAGAAAAAAAAAGCTGGAAAAAGTCTTTAAAATCGTTAAATGCTGTGACATTTGTCATGGCAAACATCGAAGTAATCCTCCGCATACTGATACATCACTGTCTCCTCCTCTTTCCACTCACAGTTGTTTAAACGATCCATTTCTCTTAAATAAATCACTACTGAGTCGTACGACAAAGACAACACTTCATAAGAACGATCGTTGATCTCCGATCTCTGCTGTGGTGCTTGTCTAAAACTATCTCCAAACAGTTTAAATCTAGTGTCATTATTGTCGTTATTAGAGTGTTCACTAATTTCTAAAGTGTGGTCATTACGTTCAAATTTTCCCCAAGTATCACCGTTAGAATTTATCACTATATTAGTTCCATCCTCTAACACATCTGCCTTGGCCTCAACGTGGTACGCGACATCTGTTTTATATACCATAATATTATCGGCATCCTCTATTTCGTTACTCAAATCAGCGCATCTAGTGATGGTTATAGTCGGACAGTTGGACCGCAGGTCACTTCCGTCTTCCAGTAATTGTAACACAGTCTTGGTTCGCTCTAGAGCAATTCTGTTTTTATACAGCGGAGCCTGGAACTTATCCCTCTTCACATACTCCGAGTATTGGTAGTTGAGATTCTTTTCCTCATCGTCACTACGAGCGTATTTGACCAGCAAGAGCACAATACTTGTAGCGTAGAAAACTATGACGACCACAATGTAGAAGAAAGCATCCAAGTGAACCTCTTTATCGGTTGGTGTGGGCTTGTAGCCACATAAACACATAGTGTGGTTTATGAGTGTGCCATCTGCAGTGTGATTAAAGTGTATACTGATTGTACAGTTCCCCTCAAAATTAACCGCATTCACGTGCATTATGTGCATGTAGTAGTAGGCAAAGAGACTCTGTAGTACATATCATCGACTTTCCATTACTGTTCGATATCTGAAGAGACATACATCATATATTATTGTCTTAAAAAGAATTGCACTAAAAGCATCTCACAATAACTCTATAATTATAATGATGTAGTCGATCATTAGTGACAGGTTCCTAGCCCTTAATATTGATAGCTGGCTGTCCTAACAAGAGACATGCTATTTACACGTGCTATATACGTCATAAAGCTTCTAACCTAACGCAGATTTAATGCAATTCGGTAGTAACTTTATCGAATATTCATGTAAGGCAAATGTCCATGTTATTTTTCATATTTAGGAAAAGACGATGTTTGCAAATTTACGGGGAAAAGAATCGGCTTTAAAACAAAAACAGAAACAAAAAATAAAAAAATAAATAAACAATAATAATTATAATAATAAATAAATAAGAAAATAATAAAGAATAATAAAATCAATAAACATTTTCTCAATCAAGTAAACTACTATTTTAACATCCGACTGCATAACGAAGAAAGAAACTGTTAGCATTTGTGACATTTGTTAAACAGTTTAGAAACTACATTTTAGGGCGGCGGTTCCAAATGCACCTCGATCACATGTAGCATTGCATTTAGGATTGGCGTGGCTTTAAAATCTCAAGAAGCCACCATTACGTGGGCCGAGTATTGACTTTCATACCCCATCCACCCCTTCTGCAAGAAGCGAAAACGGGGTTGGCTGGGGTGTGAAATAAAACCTTACTTTCGGCTTAAAAAGTTTGCATATTGTAAAATTAAAACATTTAATAGGTAATGTTAAACAGGTTATCGCATTTATTCAGTAAAAAATGTTTTTAAACGTATTTTATTGTCGAAATATCCGTTATAAAATCCTACTAATATAAGCTTTCCCATCGCTTAATGGGATTTAGGCGGGACCACGTAATGACAAGAGCAGATAACCAGATGGCAGCTTATTTAGCGGAGATGGAAATTGTATATCGGCAAGGTAAAATACACATGCCAATGCTGATGCTGTGTCAAGACATCCTGTGACTGAGCTAGATCGATTATCTCTCAAATTTAACATAATAGACGTACTTGTATAAAAGACTCATTTAAAATCATGTTTTGTTATAACAGTATGTTAATATAAACTACTAACGTTAAGGCCAAAAAAAAAAAATACCTGTGTTTCCGGTGGCCCGACCGACACTATATTTAAGGGGCCGACCCTAAAAGTTTTTATTAAAAAAAAAAAAAAAATGAAATTTGTTCTGAACAATGATTTATCACAATTTATCGAGGTAAACTGACATCACAGAGAAACTCTCAGTTGTGTCATCAATATGTAAGGGGTTTATGAGATAAATACATGTAGAATTTCACAATATCTTGCTCCAAAAAAAATAAAAAAATGCCTACATCCCTATCCTAATTTTTCAGAGCATTCAGTAGGAAACACACCTATTTTTTTTTTTGTCTAAGTAGTTTCAATCTTTGCGTTAAACAATCAAGTATGTACACACATATTACTATAAATATGTGTCCTGTCCAGAGAGAGATATTTTTAATAAATCAAAATAAAATTGCGTAATTACAAATAAAATATTTAATAAGAGCTTCTAAAAACAAAGAGTCACTTTGCATATTGTACGCAGAAATAACCGATTCACGAATACGAAAATAAACTAATATTGTGTAAAGAGATATATATATTTGTTAATAACACGAAATACAATTGCAAATTTCAAAGACGTTATGAAAACAAAGATTCCGTTGCCTACCTTTTCGTTGCAGAAGTGTGGAAAACAGAAATGTATACAACGTAATGTTTCCTCTCTGAACTCCTGATATGAACTAACACACAATGACACCGTAAAAGAACGTACTGCATACTGGGAAGAACACTATTTCGAGACACCATAAATCACGAGAACGAGCACCAGCGGGACCATTTAAATTTAATAAACCAACACCACATCTTGTATCAAAACAAGCAAGTCCTGTCGTCGACTTTAAATCATCCCCAAAACTGAGTCATTATTCATTCGCTTTCAGAGACGGTTGCGATAATTTAGGTACTATATTTTATGAAATCTGATATTGGAATACAAAATGTTTAGAACTGTTTGTCTACTATCCATTCAGGCAATTTAAGACTGCCGAGAGTTTTAATAAGTTATTACAAATGCCGGCTTGTCTTAAAGGGAATGTAGCGACACAGCCAAACCATCTTTATTATTGGGAGTTCTGAAATACTTAAATAAGGGTGAACGAATTATCAAAATCGGATGATAAACAAAAAAGATATCTTCATTTGAAGTTTCTGTTGAAACGTATATTGAAGCGGCCATTTTGAGAGCTATGACATCACGGTTCTAAATAACCATATATGGAATATTTATAAATATGAACATTTACTGATTTATAGGGATAAAATGACAGCAACTGTACGAAAAATATGTAATACTTAATGGTTTTAATGATTTATATGACCAGTAAAAAAAATTCATTCATTTGCAGTGATTTTCTTCGTTTTAAATGATATTTATCAATATTCCATATATGGTAATATGGAACTATGACGTCATAGTTCTAAAATTGGCGGCTCCCATATTTGTTTTAGAACAACCTTTAAATGGTCATATCTTTTTTGTTTATCATCCGATTTTGATAATTCTTTCACCTTTTTCCAAGTTTTTCAGAACTCTCAATAGAAGAGCTTGTTTGGCTGTGTCGCTACATTCCCTTTAATTTAAAGATAATTAGGAATGAAATACTTGACATGGCTCGTTTAAAGTGTCCCCAAGTCGCGATGACCAACAATGGAAACCAAGATACGTCACAGCAGTTTGTAGTAATTATTTTACGAGAACATTTGAAGGAAAGCAACTAAATTTTAAATATCTGGCTTTGTGAACATCTGGTCCCAGGGTTCATTGAGTACAGTTTTCATTCACTTCAAAACTTGGTCGGAGCTATGACCATTTTTCAAATTGTTATAAATATCGTGACTGCACATTTGTTATGCACATTATGTTTCTTGTTATATTATGCTGAAGCCATGGCCTTGTTATTCCAATAAATATAAACTAAGTTTAGTATTGAGTCTCTTTCATAGCCCATCTTCAATAATGGGATTTGTCGTTCATCGACATAAATCCTTTTATTTAAGTTGGATTGATAATTTTCATAAACCATTTTCGCAATCCTGCTTATTTGTTTTTTGTTTATTAATGAGAGTGTAAATCGTACGCTACACCAATTATCTGTCTCTAAAGGTGTCAGACCGGTGAAAAACAGCCCATTGAACACAATGCAAACTATGCCCTGTTTGGGGCTCAGTCACACGTCCCACAACATTCGTTCACTTATATACACTTTCATCCTGTGAATCACATATCTTTGGCTCTCAAATTGTCCTATATCCAGGAAAAAACACCGATTCAGTTTTTCAGCAGTTCACATCATTCATTCACAAAATGCGTATTTTGAATTACACACGGTCCAAGCCGCATCTCTACCTAACCTCTGTGCTTATACGCGACGAAGACAAAGTCCTGAAAAACACAGTAAAATACTTGTTATTAGTGACAGCAGACATTACATTTAAACATCAGGGTAAATTTAACTGTGAAATGAAAATCAATTTTGAGAAAAACACATGCAAATGAGACACTTTGGATTTTACATGGAACTATTTCAGCACCCTACGACCCGGAAGTAATTCCTGACTGGTCTGACACCTAAAGATGCGGCCATTTTCTGCAGGTGGTATCAGATGTAAATCGCAAACTTTAGCATGTGTCGTGTTCATTTATGAAAAATACCCTCCCTCCCATACCCTCATTTTATTACCTATGCATATTATTGTTCTGTTTTGCTTTGCCAGTTTTATATACACTTCAGTTACATTACTCGAGAAATGGTGGTTTGGGCACAGCGTATCCTAATACAGATGTGAAGTCCTAAGAATATTAATCCTATTGTCGTGGCTTCAGCGGTGGATATTCCACAGGGTTGGCATTATGTCGCGGTCAAAGCAGTGTGTAGTATTTATTTTACGAGAACATTTGAAGGAAAGCAACTAAATTTTAAATATCTGGCTTTGTGAACATCTGGTCCCAGGGTTCATTGAGTACAGTTTTCATTCACTTCAAAACTTGGTCGGAGCTATGACCATTTTTCAAATTGTTATAAATATCGTGACTGCACATTTGTTATGCACATTATGTTTCTTGTTATATTATGCTGAAGCCATGGCCTTGTTATTCCAATAAATATAAACTAAGTTCAGTATTGAGTCTCTTTCATAGCCCATCTTCAATAAATGTATACCTGTGCTATTCAGTCATGAAGAATAAGCAAGCTTGTCTTGATATAGATGTTGGTGAGTAATTGTGTTAAAACAATAAGTATTTCATACGCAGTGGTAAAAAAGACATCTCATAAGTTTCCATTGGTGATGTTTCCATAACACTTGAACTATCTCTCTGACATTGCAGCTATCTCTTTTAAGAAATCGCTTATTTTTCCCCCTGAAATATTATCCGTGTTATTATTTTGTCAACAAGCAATATACGAATGCCAACTGGTTGATATTTGATGTGTTTTATGTCGTCATGTTGCGTAAATAGGCAAACAAATAGTCCCAAACTCGGTGACGACGATCAAGTTGAGAAAAACTGCAAAGTTCCAACGGGCTAAAAGTCCCTGCCGTCAAGTTAGGCATATTTCGAGAAAGGTTTTGGGCCAGGCTAAATAAACATAACCAGACGTATGGGCGGCCAAACCCATCAAAACATATAACTTACTTAAGATGATGTCTCTTGTCTCACGATTTAACAAAACAACAATCCATTTAATCACTTTTGTCTTTTAATTTAATGTCTTATTAAACATTTTAATGTACTTTTTCATACCGTTCAATATAAGTGTAAACCGTTTGATGAAAACACGAATAGATAATAATAGATGAAACCGTTTAATGAAAGCTTTCGAACCATCTAATAAGTTATAAACTCATTTAACAAAAATCCAAACCACGCTGTAACATGTTTATAACTATGAAACATTTCAATGGGTATCAACTGGAACCATCTAATGACCATCGAAACCGTTTTTTTGTCTTCTGAAATAGTTTAGTAAAAACACATATCATACAACATATATTTTTAAATAGTAAAATTCATTTAGTGAATATTTTCAAACAGTGAAACGCATTGAAACAGTATCAAGTGAAACCATTTAATGACGAAAGAAACCATCTAGTGTCGTTTGAAATAATTCACATTTAACGAAACGCCAAGTAATTTAGTGATTGTATTACGGTGATCAATCGGATTATCTCACTAACTTTTGCAAGATAATGGTAAGATGCGATGGTCGATGGTAAGAAGCGATGGTCGATGGTAAGATGCGATGGTCGATGGTAAGATACGATGGTCGATGGTAAGATGCGATGGTCGATGGTCAGATGCGATGGTCGATAGTAAGATGCGACCATCGCATCTTACCATCGACCATCGCATCTTCCCACGACCATCGCATCTTACCATCGACCATCACATCTTACCATCGCATCTTACCATCCACCATCGCAGCTTACCATCGCATCTTACCATCGACGTATTACACACATGCTACGGCCACTCTTGGTATCGAACTTGACAAAGTTTTCCGTTCCCGAATATTGCAAACAAGTGTTTGTGGGACTTGTTTGCGGGAGAGTGAGGAGTGCATACATACATTGGAACACATAAAACATAATTATATAAAGGAAAGCGGACACATTTCACAATCAAATTTTTAAATGACACTAGTTGATTACACCTATGCATACAACATGCAGTGCCTCACTTTTTAAGGTTAAGCATCCTTAGTTTACTAGTTGCCTGTGGTCTAAAGAAACATTAAGAGCATGTTGGGGGCAGGGGCGGTCTGGAATTTATCTAGTCAATCCACATACAGGGTATTGATCCAGGTTTTAACAAGGATGTCCGTAATTCGAGGTTGGTGAGTATTTTTTAGAGGATTTATATAGGCGAGCGCCCTGCCACCCTTTCTCTCCCCACTGGAACCTACTCAAACCCAGAAACAGAAAGGTGACAATGCCAAGTCTGTTGTACTTTTGAATTCCGAAGTTTGAAGTCTGATAGATTGCACACGTCTATAGGTGAGCTATAATATATACATATATATATATATATAAATATAGCAACATAGCATTGTATTCCCAAAACAGCCTTGATTTTTATATTTTTCTGTTAAGTTGGAAAAAAAGTGCTGGGTTTCACCATAAAAAATAGGTAGGGTCGGGTTACCATAAACACACATAATTGTTGGCAAGGCCTAAGTTGAACGCTCATATAAAATTAATTAGAATTGAACAAAGCAGGTTTTGTTCACCCATATACCAGACAAACCTCCGATTATATTATTTAGAGAGGGAGAGGGTGGGGGTGGGGGTTAATGTAAAATCGTTTGATGAGATGGTCGATGGTAAGATGTGATGGTCTATCGCATCTTACCATCGACCATCGCATCTTACCATCGCATCTTATTATCGACCATCTTATCTTACCATCGACCATCGCATCTTACCACGACCATCGACCTAGGCCAAGTCGATGGTCGATGGATTGGTAAGATGCGATGGTAAGATGGCCCTAACAGGACAGCGTAATACTCACCTCGTTTACCTTTGTTTTGGCGTTGAAACTACCTCGGAAGTGGTGATGGAGCACTATAGCTCCATTGATTACCAGTCGTGTGCGTTGACATTATTATCTAAAAATGACATTATTATCTAAAAAATAGATATGACCTTTTATCTAAAAATAGATATATTTTAACTAATGAATACCAATACTTTTTCTATGTAAAGTATATACCCAAACTGAATTATTAATTTGGTAAAAATAGATACACGAAACAACTGCATGGAAGTGAGTACGCTGAGAATAGAAACCGTAGATTGCAAATCAGTTGTAATGGGGTTATATGGGCTTCTTAACTTATATTTCGTTTACATCCGTATATCTTTGTTTAGTAAATTATTGAGGGTTATTTTAGTATTTTAAACACGTGACACACATGATACTCCAGAAAAGGGCATGCTGATAAAGCTTGATAAGAATTGAAATGTGCACAAACAATGTATACACAATGCCTTATAACCTGTTTTGATTGGAGTTCATGTATGGACAACAGGACATAAACGCATGTATTGAATATTGATCTAGAAGGCATTGTAACGTTAATCTCAAAATGAACATATGTATTTGTTTTTCCTTACAACAAAACAAAACAGGTCGTACTGCTTCTTCTCCACGTAGTACCCGATTCAGGGGAGTGACCGTTTTAATTTGCATTTAGATGTCTAGATTATTGACAATACATGTATCTTGATTGATACCAATTGGATACACATGAATTTCAGATACATTTAAATATTGCAGTCGTGTTTGTATGTATACATGTTTAATTGACCACATAAACTTCACAATCGTGAACTTTTTTTTTAAATGAAAATTTTTCATCCAGTATTTACGACACACCATACAAGGTATGATTTATATACAGATACGTTAACAATCTATCACTATAAGATCCGGAGCGCATGTTGGATAAATATCCGTCAAGTTAACCCGTAACAGTTTGCTTGAGATAACGATGCAAAATAATTAAATGCCACAAACAACCCATTCTTTACAATTATGCGGATGCATAACTCTATAGAAACATTCCAGTTAAACGGAATGTAGCGGTAACCAATTGAGCGGTTGTGACTTTCCAGTCACAAGATCCACATGCGCGACATTGATCTCATTTTGTACATTCATAAGATGAGCTGTCATCTCCGACTCAAGCTCAGCTATAAACTTAATGGTCATGGAATTCTTTGAAACTTTACACAAATAGAGATAATAAAAAAATACAACTGTTCAGAGTTTCAGATGAGAAACAATCATTGAAAAAAAGATTGATAGGCTAAAATAAATATTTAAGTTTTGAGCTTGAGCAAGGTTCGAGAATATGGCGCCAAAGTAAGCGAGACGTACTGGTTCTTTGGGATAGACCTCAATATATGCAGCTTTAAAGTCGACTCCTGCTGAAGGCGATGCTAGCGGGCATCACAGCTGTGGTTACCTCTCATGAACAGATTCAATCAAATCAAGTCTGCTATTTTTCTCTCTTGTTTGTGGCTTCCAATGGATCGCCTTTTTAGTGTGGATTGATTAAAATGGACTATATCATATGTTTATTTAACTACCAATAACTAAGATTTCACATGAGAGAACAGAAGCATGAAGTTCAGCCAGTCAATGAAATTGTTCAGTTGTAGAGATAAAGAAAATTGAATTGTGATGTTATGGGTGGATTTGTTTGAAGGGTTTTAGCACATGTTAGGCCATATATGACAATCGGTTTATGGTAGAGGTAGACCACCCCATTTATCAACAACAACAACAACATACAACATACATGGATAGAACCAGTACTGTATACCTCCCGGCATCCGTAAGAATTGACACTTTCTCACTTGACAAGGTGAGATCCTTGTGCATGGGTGGAAACATACTAATAGATCTTGAAATGTACAAGAGTACACTCATTGGTAGTTCTTTAAAATTATATACTGAAAAAAATAAGTTTAGCACGGTCTTTTGCAGATCTAGCTTAATGAAATTGAATGTAATGTGAAGCATTTGATAACTTTGGCATGTCAGAAGGTGTGCTTGTTTTTCACTTATTATGTGTGCTTCAAAGTATCAGTTATCTCCCATTCATATAAAACAAAAACAAATCACATTAAAAATAAGAATATTATCAAGAACACGGTTAAGCTTTATTAAATAAATATTCTGGGTTTCGAGTGATAAAAAACGCAAAAACAATTGACATTAACGTTGTCATTATAATGAATTACGAACCAGAGTTTTTAAATTTAAAAGTATCTCCCTTTATATTGAAATAAGAACGAAATTATAATTTCTGTAAATCAGGTAAATTAAAACGTGTTGCTACTTTTTTCGCAGATATAGTTTAAAAATAATGTCCTGCATATACTTGTTAATAATGTTGATGATATTGTTAATGACGGCTGAAGCACATATACTTGAATCTGCTCAGTGGGATTTACCATGTTATTTATGTGTTAAACTTATTTATTTTAGTATATTTATTCTTCATCAAATCTCGTTCAATTCAATATTTCCATACCATGACTTAATTTTGAATTTTATTTAATGGCTCAGGAACACATTGATTATGTGTATGGTGCTAATATGTCCGCAACTTCCCGCCGACATATTGGATCACACGTAAGGTCGAATATGTCCGTGTCCGCAGCGAGCGAATATGTCCGCGGCAAATTTAGGTGGTGTCTTTGAAATCTACTAATAATATAGGTGGAACGGTAGATTAGAGAAAATATTTTGCTGACTAGTAGGCTATTTCATGGATAAGGAACATTAACGAAATATACTGAAAGGAAAAAGAAACGCATAATCAAAAAATTGCCTATACTACACTGTTATACACGGCTAATTCCACGTAATATTCCAGATATATCTCGACGTGTTTTGTGCCAAAAGGGGCTACAACTAATAACAGAAAGGGCAACTATGTCATGTAGTTGACCTTTTAATCAAAGTATATATATATACCTTAAACTGTTACACGAAATGCATACATGTTGAAGTTTCGCTTGAAAAAGTCGAGCCATTTCAGTATTGTGTTTAATGTTAAGAGATTGTAACTTTTAAAACCTAAGTTTACTCACCTGCTTGAGCCAAATGAGCATTCTGTCGATAATGAAACTTTAAAGGGGTAATCATTGGTGTGATCAGTGCTGTATAAACCTTCTTACCGAAAGGACAGGTCTAATGTCGCCCTGTACCATTCGATTAACAGTAGCATATTAAACATACAATATATAGCAGAAATACCCATTATGCGTTTCTTTTTCCTTTCAGTATATAAGGGAATGATATAATAAATAAGGATTTAATTTTAATATTAATTGGAATGAACTATTTTAAATGGTAAGTTATGTTGGTAAATAAAACCGATCTGAACGAAATGAAGAAAGAAAAAATGACCAATAAAGGAAAGAAAAATATGGAAGAGCATTAACGCAAACATTTCAGACATGTACATTTGTAAACCAACACATGTCAACTCCAGCCTTGTATAATGTTCACATGCATTCCTGTAACCCAACAAATGTAGACTTCAGGCTTGTAAACCAATATATGTAAACACGAGACATGTACATTGTACATATATATCTACATGTAAATCAGCATGCTTCAGATCGACAGTGTAAAAATATACTCTTCTCATTTTGACATGATGTCCAGGTTTACAAGTCAACATGTCCAGGTTTACAAGTCACTAAACACATCTATAGATGATTTCGCACCTGATGACCTTATCTCGGAAAATGACAGACATGTCCGAACCTCGCTGAAGGTGGCCGCCGGATGTTTATCCCGCAAAGAAGCTAGCCGCCAGACGTATAAAGTATGACCATGTGAGAACACATGTACGAACACATCTGTATCATGTACGGATGTATGTATGTAAGACTGTATCATTGTATGAATACGTTTGTAAATACGTATGCGTTTTATGTGCTTATTAGCACAACTTCATTTCTAGGTTCGCCCCTGGTATGTATACTGTAGATTGACCTTGTGAGCACAAATGTACGTTCGAAAAAGATACAGACATACGTACGTACATCCGTCTGTACATATCTTTACGTACGTCTTATCCTACAGACGTACAGAAAAGATACGTACGTACGTACAGAAAAGATACATTGGTACATACGTCTGTATCTTTACATAGGTACATACGTACGTACGCCTGTATCTTTTTTTTTGTATGTATATACGTAGGTATGCAGGTTTTATTTTTGGTTGATTTTTTCATTAAGAGGTGGGTATGTATGTATCTTTACAGACGTACAGAAAAGATACAGACGTACGTACGTACTACAGAAAAGATACAGACATAGGTAAGTAGATATGTACGCCTGTATCTTTTATGTATGCATGTTTTATTTTTGGTTGATTTTTTCATGAAGAGGTGGGGTGGGGTAGGGCTGGGGAGGATGGAAACAGAAAGACGTTTTCATGGAATATGGTTGTGGGAAGCTAAATAATTAACAACATTACTGTCTTGCTTTGTATGACGGATAAGAGAGTTATTCTTGGAATTGGGTATGAGGGTGGTGGTACTCAGATATTTTCTGAAATATTCTATTGTGGATTTTAAACGTATTAATAGAATTTAGGACTTTTCACCTAAAATTAATCCCTGAAAATATAGTTTTGAATTACACCTCCACCAACCCCCTATTTCAACCCTCCCAGCTTCACAGCATCTCAAGAATTTTTTCATCCCATCCTCGTACAAACATTTTATCCGCTCATCCATCAGGAACTGTTTCGTTCGACGAAATGTTATCCCAAAAACTTGCTTCTCAAGTATGCTCACATACCCACACAAAACTACACCTAAAAGGCACCCCAACCTCCTCCACCCCTCCCCAGATCAAATGCATGTCCTCCGCCCATCACCCCCTGGATTGTTCAACGTTTCATAAATATTAAGATTTTGGAAAAGTTCGGTAAAGATCGGATGCAAATGAAGGTGCTAGAGTGTCGATAATACAGTATTTTTTCATTAAATCAAAGGCTGGTGTTTATTTTCCAATATTCGTGGTTTTCGAACTTGTCCGAGCTTTCATCCATATTAAGACTGACCAAGTTCGGTAAAGATCAGAAGCAAAAAAGAGATGCTGGAGTGTTGACATCAAAACGTTAACGGACGACGGACATCAGACCATGGCATAAGTCCTTGGCCAGTAGAGTTAAAAACACAACACTTTAAAAGGACCAACCACTTGTCTCCAAACCAAATGTTGGTGAAGCTTCTGAATGAATACTGTATGCAGTTCTCAACCAATAGCCATCACACTTACATTTTATTTAAGGCATTGTAGACGTCTTTAAATTTTACAAGAAATTGAGTTAAGTTGATTTTCATTTTATAAGAATACCGATAAATTTTAATTTAAAATCAAATGCAACGTTCCTGTGTTAATTTTCCAAATTAAAATCTACAAATGCAACGTCCCTGTGTTAATTTTCCAAATTAAAATCTACGAAACGAAGATGAGTGTTGGTAAAAAAACACCAAATAATTTAACAACAATCTATTCTGTATATTTTTATTTCTGATGTAAAAATGTTTGAAATTCTTTTCATTCAGTTAACAAGACTGAAATGGAGTGACAACATTTCTAGAATAGCTATTAAATACATGTACTGTAAGAAATTTTAATTTTATTAATTAATAATTTCCACAACAAAATGTGGTTATAATTGACAATGTGGATAAGGGCTATTCTATCAAAGAAAGGTAATTTAATAAATATCTATGGGTGAACGCTATTTTCTAAAATTTGGTTAATTATATTCAATTATGCAACTATGGGTGGGCGTTCAGTTTCAAAAGTACCGTTCTGTGGTCCCATGTATGTTTTAAGGGAACAGCCCTAAACCGATTAATGTGATTTAATACCCTTTTGTAGAGAGTGTTGTGTTTAAATTTGTCATTAAAATACCTGCAGTCTCATTTACTCTGTGGTTAAGGGAAATGAAGGCAAACAGACAAACAATCTTTATTATTGCGAAACTTGGAAAATAATTGTGAAATAATTATCAAAATTATCAAAATCAGATGACAAAGATATGATCCAGTTGAAGGTTCTTTTGAAACGGATATGGAAGTGGCCATTTTGAGAACTATAACATCATAGTTCTAAATTACCAAATATGGAATATTTATAAATTTGGTAATTTACTGATTTATAGGAAAGAAATCACAGCAATGGAATACTAAAGTGTAATGATATAATGATACGACCAGTGTAATTATACGATAAGTAAAGGATTACTAAAGTGTATGATAGGACCTGTAAAGGATTACTAAAGTGTAATTATACTATAAGTAAAGGATTACTAAAGTATAATTATACGACCTGTAAAGGATTACTAAAGTGTAATGATATGACCAGTAAATGATTACTAAAGTGTACGACCAGTAAAGGATTACTAAAGTGTAATGATACGACCAGTAAAGGATTACAGAAGAGTAATGATACGATCGGTAAAGGATTACTAAAGTGTAATGATACGACCGGTACAGTAAAAGATAACTAAAGTGTAATGAGATGACCAGTAAAGGATTACTAAAGTGTAATGATAAGATCAGTAAAGGATTACTAAAGGGTAATGATATGACAAATGACTACTAAAGTGTAATGATACAACCAGTAAAGTTTACTTACGTTTAGGATTACTAAAGTGTAAGGATACAGCAAATGATTACGAAAGTGTAATAGTACGACCATTAAACGATTACTAAAGTGTAATGATATGACAGTGAAGGATTACTAAAGTGTAATGATACGACCAGTAAAGGAATCACTAAAGTGTTATGATACGACCAGTAAAGGATTAGTAAATTGTAGGATTACTGAAGTGTAAGGATACGACCAGCAAATGATTACTGAAGTGTAAGGATACGAGCAGCAAATGATTACAAAAGTGTAATGATACAACCAGTAAACGATTACTAAAATGTAATGATACGACCAGTACATTAAAGGATAACTAAAGCGTAATGATATGACAAGTAAAGGATTACTAAAGTGTAATGATATGATCAGTACAGGATTACTAAAGTGTAATGATACGACCAGAAAAGGATTAGTAAAGTGTAGGTTTACTGAAGTGTAAGGATACGACCAGCAAATGATTACGAAAGTGTAATGATATGACAGTAAAGGATTAATAAAGTGTAATGATACGACCAATAAAGGATTATTAAAGTGTAATGATACGACCAGTAAAGGATTACTAAAATGTAATGATACGACCAGTAAAGGATTACTAAAGTGTAATCATACGACCAGTAAAGGATTTTGCATTCATTTGCAGTGTTGTTTTTTTTGCTTTAAATTGTATTTATCAACATGTCATATATGGTAATTTAGAACTATGATGTCAAATGCTCATATCTTATTTGCTGATCATCCTATTTCGATAATTCTTTCACCTTTTTCTAAGTTGTTCCGACCTAAGCTGAAATCGAGAATAAAATGTTTGAACATGTTTAAGTAGTTTTCTTTCTTTCAAGGTGTATGTGTACCATACAACTGGCAACTGTATTTTTTCTGCCTGTTTTATAGCCGTTATTCAGTCATATCCCAATTCCAAAACATATAGCTTCCCCAATTTTGAGGGGAAAAGAAAATAACTGAGAGAAAAAAAAGTAGCAAAGTGTGACAAGTAGTTAAGTATGAAACACCTCTAAATGTCTCGGTTGACCTTGGTGTACAGTGATCAATAAAATAAAAGACCTCCACATTCTGGTAGGGGGGGGGGGGGGGGGGGGGGGGGGGGGGGGGGGGGGGGGGGCGGGGGTAAACTCGGTGTTTATCGTTGGTGCTAAACTGACTTTAGCCCTTTATAAAACTAGTTTGTCGTGATAATTATATTATTATTACGAAAAAAGGGCCATAACCCAGGAAATAATACAATTGGTTCAAAATTGTGGGAGAAGATACACACAAACTTTTCGGGACAAATGGGCGGACACTCGGACATGGCTAATGCTATATGCCCCCTCACCATTCGTGGTGGTGGGGGCATAAAACACACTGGACATTAGCATATCCATACTTTATTACCACTCATTATCTATACTTAATGTTTTGAGAACTTGTTTTTTTTTTACTTTTCAGAAACAATCTAACAAGTAGAACCAGTACTGTACACCTCCCACCATCCGTAAGAATCTACACTTCCGCACTTACAAGTCGATCTCCCAGAGGGATTCGAACCCGCAGAAGTGAGAGGCGAAGGTTCACAACGTAACCTCGTTAACCATTCGGCCACGGAGACGCTCAACGGGTTGACATGTCGTTATGTAGCGTAAATAGGCAAACAAATGGTCCGAACCTATGTGGCGACGATCAAGTTCAGAAAAAAATGCAAAGTTCCAACGGTCTACAAGTCCCTGTCGTCAAGTTAGGCATCTTTCATCAGTGTTTGCGCACAATATGACCCATTTATGTGTCGACGTGCCGTAAAACACCATTCATTCATTTATTAGGCATCTTTCGAGAAAAGTTTTGGGCAAAGCTTGCACGTACACATACCCACATGGAACTTGCCTTATCAAGGCCAATAAAAAAATAAATAACGAAGAAATAGCAAAGCATACTCACCTCATTTACCTTTATTCTTGGCGTTGAAACTACCATGGCATTTTGCATATACCTCAAACGGAGGTAGCTCCACTGATTACCAGCCGTGTGCGTTGTAAACCCAATATGACATTTTATCTAACTTTTATCTAAACATATATATAGTAATATGATTATCGAACACAATCTGAATAATTTGTTAAAAATAGATACACGAAACAACTGCATTGGACGAGAGTACGCTGAGAATAGAAACTGTAGATTGCAAATCAATTGTAATGGGGTTATATGGGGTTCCTAAATTATATTTCGTTTACATCAGTATATCTTTGTTTAGTAAATTATAGAGGGTTATCATGCATTACCATTTTAGTAATTTAAACACGTGACACACATGCTACTCCAGAAAAGGGCTTGCTGACAACACTTGATAAGAATTGAAATGTACAATCCTTATAACCTGTTTTGATTGGAGTTCATGTATGGACAACAGGACATAAACGCATGTTTTGAATATTGATTTAATAGGCATTGTTACGTTAATCTCAAAATGAACATATGTATTTATTTTTCCTTACAACAAAACAAAACAGCTTCTTCTCCACGTAGTACATGATTCAGCGGAGTGACCGTTTTAATTTGCATTCAGATGACTAGATTATTGTACATGTATCTTGATTGGTACCAATTGGATACACATGAAATTTAAATACATTTAAATATTGAAGACCGTTTGTATGTATATATGTTTAATTGACCACGTACACTTCACAATATGCAAATTTTTCATCCAGTATTTATGACACACCACACAAAGTATGATTCATATACTGTTACGTTAACTATCTATCAATATGAGATCCGGAGCGTATGTTGGATAAATATCCATCAAGTTAACCCGTAACAGTTTACTTGAGATAACGATGCAAAAATTGATTAATTTAACTCATACAATAAACCCATTCTAGCAAATTATGCGGAATGTATAATTATATAGAAACATTCTAGTTAAACCTAAACGGAATGTAGCGGTAACCAATTGAGCGGTTGTGACTTTCCAGTCACAAGATCCACATGCGCGACATTGATCTCATTTTGCGCATTCATAAGATGAGCTGTCATCTCCGACTCAAGCTCAGCTATAAACTTAATGGTCATGGAATTCTTTAAAACTTTACACAAATAGAGATAATAAAAAAATACAACTGTTCAGAGTTTCAGATGAAAAACAATCATTGAAAAATAAAGATTAATAGGCTAAAATAAATATTTAAGTTTTGAGCTTGAGCAAGGTTCGAGAATATGGCGCCAAAGTAAGCGAGACTTACTGGTTCTTTGGAATAGACCTCAATATATGCAGCTTTAAAGTCGACTCCTGCTGAAGCCGATGCTAGCGGGCATCAGAGCTGTGGTTACCTCTCATGAACAGATTCAGGGGCTGGCGTGGCGCAGTCGGTAGCGCGGCGGATTTGTAACCGGAGGCCCCGGGTTCAATCCTCCGTGGTGCCAATGAGTTCCGTCGGTGTGTTCTTGGGCAAGACACTTTACCTTAGCCTCGTCCGTCGGATGGGGACGTAAACCGGGCGGTCCCGTGTATCGGTCTATCTTCCGAGCACGTTAAAGAACCATAGGAATCTATTCGATAATAAGAGTAGGGCAGGTTCCCGGATTCCTATGTATCCTTCCCCTCTCTCTGGGGCGGCTCTAAATAACCTATACTGTGTTGATGAGCCGTTAAACAACATTCAATTCAATTCAATTCATGAACAGATTCAATCAAATCAAGTCTGCTATTTTTCTCTCTTGTTTGTGGCTTCCAATGGATCGCCTTTTTAGTGTGGATTGATTAAAATGAACAACCATATGCTTATTTAACTACCAATAACTAAGATTTCACATGAGAGAACAGAAGCATGAAGTTCAGCCAGTCAATGAAATTGTTCAGTTGTAGAGATAAAGAAAATTGAATTGCGATGTTATAGGTGGATTTGTTTGAAGGGTTATGCACATGTTAGGCCATATGTGACGGTCGGTTTATGGTAGAGGTAGACCATCCCATTTATCATGGATAGAACCAGTACTGTATACCTCCCGGCATCCGTAAAGGCTGGGGGGGGGGGGGGAGGGGTGGGGGTGTTACCCCTCTGCCTTCCCCTCCAACGGGATATGCAGTGGCTCTATTCTTTGCACCGTAACCAAACGGGGCCCCCGAAATCACACGGGGATAATAGATCTTGAATATATCTTGAAATGTACAAGAGTACAATCATTGGTAATTCTTTTAAATTATATACTGAAAAAAATAAGTTTAGCACGGTCTTTTGCAGATCAAGCTTAATGAAACTGAATGTTTATTTTATAATGTGAAGCATTTGATAACTTTGGCATGTCAGAAGGCGTGCTTACTTATTATGTGTGATTTAAAGTAAGTATCAGAGTTATCTCCCATTTATATAAAACAAAAATGTTCACATTAAAAATAAGCATATTATCAAGAACAGGGTTAAACTTTATTAAATAACTATTCTGGGTTTGGAGTGATAAAAAACGCAAAAACAATTGACATTAACCTTGTCATTATAATGAAATAACGAACCAAAGTTTTAAATTTTAAAACTATCTCCCTTTATATTGAAATAAGAACGAAATTATAATTTCTGTAAAGCAGGTAAATTAAAACATGTTGCTACTTTTTTCGCAGATATAGTTTAAAAATAATGTCCTGCATATACTTGTTAATTATGTTAATTATATTGTTAATGGCGGCTGAAGCACATAGCCTTGAATCTGCTCAATGGGATTTACCATGTTATTTATGTGTTAAACTTATTTCTTTCAGTATATTTATTCTTCATCAAATCTCGTTCAATATTTCCATACTATGACTTAATTTTGAATTATGTTTAATGGCTCAGGAACACATTGATTATGTGTATGCTAATATGTCCGCAACTTACCGCCGACATATTGGATCACACGCATGGTTCCCACCCTTATTGGAAGGCCAAATTCAAGGACTTCTCAAGGACATTTTTTTCCAAAATTCAAGGACTAATTTTCGCGCAAGCGACGGTTTATGCCATCTGAAATATTCTAGGAACGCACAACCAATAGCCATTTTTCGGATGCAAAAATCCAGAATTTAAGGACTTTCAAGTACCTTATCAGATTTTCAAGCACTTTCCAAGCCTGGAATATTTTTTGTCAAATTCAAGTACTTTCAAGGATTTCAATGACCCGTGGGAACCCTGGAATATGTCCCCGGCAAATTTAGCCTCAGATTAGTAATCTTTGAAATCGATCAATAAAGGTGGAACGTTAGATTAGAGAAAATGTTTTGCTTACTAGTATTTCATGGAAAAGGAACATTAACGAAATATACTGAAAGGGGAAAAAAAAACATAATCAAAAAATTGCCTATACTACACTGTTATACACGCCTAATTCCACGTAATATTCCAGATATATCTCGACGTGTTTTGTGCCAAAAGGGGCTACAGCTAATTACAGAAAGGGCAACTCTTGTCATGTATTTGAACTTTTAATCAAAGTATATATATACCTTAAATTCAAACTTGTTGAAGTTTCGCTTGAAAAAGTCGAGCCATTTTAGTATTGTGTTTAATGTTAAGAGATTGCAACTTTTAAAGCCTAAGTTTACTCACCTGATTGAGCCAAATGCGCATTCTGTCGATAATGAAACTTTAAAGGGGTAACCATTGGTGTGATCGGTGCTGTTTAAACCTTCTTACCGAAAGGACAGGCCTAATGTCGCCCTGTACCATTCGATTAACAGTAGCATATTAAACATACAATATATAGCGGAAATACCCATTATGCGTTTCTTTTTTCCTTTCAGTATATAAGGAACCGATCTGACCGAAATTTTGAGATGTCCTAAGTTAACATGTCCAGGTTTACAAGTCACAAAATACATCTAAAGATGATTTCGCACCTGATGACCTTATCTCGGAAAATGACGGACATGTCCGAACCTCGCTGAAGGTGGCCGCCGGATGTTTATCCCGCAAAGAAGCTAGCCGCCAGATGTATAAAGTATGACCATGTGAGAACACATGTACGAACACATGTACGAACACATCTGTATCATTGTATGAATATGTATGTTTTATATGCCTATGTTTTCTTTGTATTAGCACAGTTCGCCCGTTGTATGAATACTGTAGTTTGACCTTGTGAGCAGAAATGTACGTTCGAAAAGATACAGACGTACTTACGTATATCCGTCTGTATCTTTACGTACGTACATACGTCTTATCCTACAGACGTACAGACGTACAGAAAAGATACGTACGTATGTACAGAAAAGATACAGAGGTTCGTACGTCTGTATCTTTACACAGGTACATATACGTACGTACGCCTGTATCTTTTATTTTTGTGTATGTATATACGTAGGTATGCATGTTTTATTTTTGGTTGATTTTTTCATTAAGAGATGGGTATGTATGCATCTTTACAGACGTACAGAAAAGATACAGACGTACGTACGTACATACAGAAAAGATACAGACGTAGGTAAGTAGATATGTACGCCTGTATCTTTTATATATGTGTATGTATATACGTAGGTATGCGTTTTATTTTTGGTTGATTTGTTCATGAAGAGTTGGGGTGGGGTAGGGCTGGGGAGGATGGACACAGAAAGACGTTTTCATGGAATATGGTTGTGGGAAGATAATTAACAACATTAATGTCTTGCTTTGTATGAGGGATAAGAGAGCTATTCTTGGAATTGGGTGTGAGGGTGGTGGTACTCAGAAATATTATATTGTGGATTTTAAACGTATTAATAGAATTTAGGACTTTTCACCTCGAATTAATCCCTGAAAATATAGTTTTAAATTACACCTCCACCCACACACACCCTACTTCAACCCTCCCAGCTTCACCAGCATCTCAGGAATTTGTTCATCCCATCGTACAAACATTTTATCCGCTCATCCATCAGGAACTGTTTCGTTCGACGAAATATTATCCCGAAAACTCGCTTCTCAAGTATACTCACACACCCACACAAAATTACACCTAAAAGGCCCCCACCCTCCTCCACCCCTCCCCAGGTCAAATGCATATCCTCCGCCCATCACCCCCTGGATTACCTCACACTTTCAAGAATAACTATCTTATACCCCCGTACATGGCAAGACATTATTTTATTATAATAATTCAATTAGTGTCATTTTTCCATACTTTTGCACATTAGTTGGTATAACAGTCATCTATGAAAGAGATACACAGCATGTCAAATGATTTATTAATTTAAACTTGGACGTCTTCCCTGGGGTTGAGGAGGTGGGTGGTGGGTGGTGGGTGGTTGGGGGAGGGTAACCGAGGGTCAATATATTTTTTAATTATGTCTAAAACAAACATTTTGATGAAGGGATTAGAGTGTATAATCATATGTTTTTCTCCTGGGGGTGGTGGTGGTGGTGGTGGTGGTGTGGGGTCGGGTGTGGGGTTGTGGGGTTGTGAGGGATCTGTGCGAAGAAAACGTGCGATGGCGCGCCGTTAAATTCTTTCTCGTTTTAAATATATTATTGGTGGAATATAAACAGTTTTTAATATGCAAAAACAATTTGCTTTATACTATTCTTATAATTAATATTAATGATTGATCAAATTGCATGTTACGTAGAATAACTAACAGGATGCTGCGAGTTTCCTAACTTGTGTTTAATTTCCCATATCGATGTTTTTCGAAGTTGTTCAACGTTTCATAAATATTAAGGTTCTGGCAAAGTTCGGTAAAGATCGAATGCAAAATAAGGCAAAATACAGTATTTTTTCATTAAATCAATGGCCGGTTTTTATTTTCCAATATTGGTGGTTTTCGAACTTGTCCCGAGCTTTCATCCATATTAGCACTGACCAAGTTGGGTAAAGATCTGATGCAAAAATGAAGATGCTGGAGTGTTGACATCAAAAAGTTAACGGATGAGGGACATCAGACCATGGCATAAGTCCTTGGCCAGTAGAATTAAAAACACAACACTTTAAAAGGACCAACCACTTGTCTTCAAATCAAATGTTGGTGAAGCTTCTGTAGGAATACTGTATGCACTTCTCAACGAATAGCCATCAAACTTTTCGGTTTTAATTTTATTTTTAGGCATTGTAGACGTCTTTAAATTTTACAAGAAATTGAGATCATTAAGTTGATTTTTATTTTATAAGAATACCGATAAATTTTAATTTAATATCAAATGCAACATTCCAGTGTTAATTTTCCAAATTAAATTCTATGAAACAAAGATGAGTTCCGGTAGAAAAACAAATAATTTAACAACAATCAATTCTGTATACATGAGTTTTTATTTTTGCTGTAAAAATGTTTGCAATTCTTTTCATTCTGTTAACAAGACTAAAATGGAGTGACTACATTTCTGGAATAGAGATTCAGTACATGAACTGTAAGAAATTTTATTTTTATTAATAATTTCCCTAACAAAATGTGGTTATATTTGACAATGTGGATAAGGGCGATTCTATCAAAACATACCCGTTATTCAGTCATATCCCAATGCCAAAACATATAGCTTTCCCAATTTTGAAGGGAAAAGAAAATAATTGAGAGAAAAAAAAGTAACAAAGTGTGACAAGTAGTTAAGTATGAAACACTTTTAAATGTCTCTGTTGACCTTGGTGTACTGTAAACAGTATTAAAGATACAATTATGAAATTAATGTTTTAATGTGCTTTTTTTTTGACGTTATTCATAACTTTCTCATGACATCATCAAAATAATTTAACCAATCAGTGATCAATAAAATAAAAGACCTCCACATTTTGGTAGGTGGTAAACTCGGTGTTTATCGTTGGTGCTCAACTGACTTTAGCCCTTTATAAAACTAGTTTGTCGTGATTATTATATTATTATTACGAAAAAAGGGCCATAACCCAGGTAATAATACATGGTCGATTTTGACGCTAAATCGATATGCAATATAGGTAAGCATCCTTTAAAGTTTCGAAACAATTGGTTCAAAATTGAGGGAGAAGATACACACAAACTTTTCGGGACAAATGGGCGGACACTCGGACATGGCTAATGCTAAATGCCCCCTCACTATTCGATGGTGGGCGCATAAAACACACTGGAAATTAGCATATCTATACTGTAGTATCACTCATTATCTATACTTAATGTTTGGAGCACTTGTTCTTTTTTTACTTTTCAGAAACAATCAAACAAGTAGAACCAGTACTGTATACCTCCCGCCATCCGTAAGATTGTACACTTCCTCACTTACAAGTCGAGCTCCCAGTGGGATTCGAACCCGCAGCGGTGAAAGGCGAAGGTTAACGTCGTTAACCATTCGGCCACGGAGACGCTCAACGGGTTGATATTTGATGTGTTCATGTCGTTATGTAGCGTAAATAGGCAAACAAATGGTCCCAACCTCGGTGGCGATGATCAAGTTCAGAAAAAAATGCAAAGTTCCAACGGGCTATAAGTCCCTGTCGTCAAGTTAGGCATCTTTCATCATCATTTTTCATCAGTTTGACCTGTTTATGTGTCGACGTGTACGTACACATACCCAAGCTTGTACGTACACATACCCACACGGAACTTGCCATATCAAGGCCAACAAAAACATAACGAAGAAATAGCAAAGCATACTCACCTCGTTTACCTTTATTCCTGGCGTTGAAACTACCTTGGCATTTTGCATATACCTCAAACGGAGGTAGATCCACTGATTACCAGCCGTGTGCGTTGTAAACCCAATATGACTTAACTTTTATCTAAAAATAGATATATCTGAACTAATGAATACCAATACTTACTGTGTAAAGTATATATAATCGAACACGAACTGAATACTAATTTGTTAAAAATAGATACACGAAACAACTGCATTGGACGAGAGTACGCTGAGAATAGAAACTGTAGATTGCAAATCAATTGTAATGGGGTTATATGGGGTTCCTAAATTATATTTCGTTTACATCAGTATATCTTTGTTTAGTAAATTATAGAGGGTTATCATGCATTACCATTTTAGTATGTTAAACACGTGACACACATGATACTTCAGAAAAGGGCATGCTGACAAAGCTTGATAAGAATTGAAATGTACACAACAAATGTATACACAATGCCTTATAACCTGTTTTCATTGGAGTTCATGTATGGACAACAGGACATAAACGCATGCATTGAATATTGATTTAAAAGGCATTGTTACGTTAATCTCAAAATGAACATATGTATTTGTTTTTCCTTACAACAAAACAAAACAGGTCGTACTGATTCTTCTCCACGTAGTACCAGATTCAGCGGAGTGACCGTTTTATTTTGCATTCAGATGTCTAGATTATTGACAATAAATGTATCTTGATTGATACCAATTAGATACTCATGAATTTCAAATACATTTAAATATTGCAGACTGTTTGTATGTATACATGTTTAATTGACCACATAAACTTCACAATCGTGAACTTTTTTTTAAAATGCAAATTGTTCATCCAGTATTTATGACACACCACACAAGGTATGATTTATATAGTGTTACGTTAACAATCTATCAATATGAGATCCGGAGCGCATGTTGGATAAATATCCGTCAAGTTAACCCGAGACACATACTAGCTACGTAATAAACGAACCTAGATGAACACAAATAGTTTACTTGAGATAGCATGCTTGCAATTTTTGACTCATAAATTCTAAATAACCCATTCTGCTTATGCAGAAACATTCTAGTTAACACCTAAACGGTTTAGAATGTACAGGACTGGTAACCCCAATTGAACGGTTGTGACTTTCCAGTCACAAGATCCACATGCGCGACATTTGATCTCATTTTGTACATTCATAAGTTAATCGAAACTTAAGAGCTGTCATCTCCGACTCAAGCTCAGCTATAAAGTTTTGAAAATTACTTAATGGTCATGGAATTCTTTGAAACTTTACACAAATAGAGATAATGAAAAGAGAGTTTCGCGATGAAAACAATCATTGAAAAAAAAAGATTGATAGTTTAAGTTTGAGCTTGAGCAAGGATCGAGAATATGGGGCCAAAGTAAGCGAGTCTCACTGGTTCTTTGGATAGAGCTCAATATATGCAGCTTTAAAGTCGACTCCTGCTGAAGCCGATGCTAGCGGGCATCAGAGCTGTGGTTACCTCTCATGAACAGATTCAATCAAATCGAGTCTGCTATTTTTCTCTCTTGTTTGTGGCTCCCAATGGATCGCCTTTTTAGTGGGGATTGATTAAAATGGACTATCATATGTTTATTTAACTACCAATAACTAATATTTCACATGAGAGAAAGAAGCATGAAGTTCAGCCTGTCAATGAAATTGTTCAGTTGTAGAGATAAAGAAAATTGAATTGTGATGTTATGGGTGGATTTGTTTGAAGGGTTAAGCACATGTTAGGCAATATATGACGGTCGGTTTATGGTAGAGGTAGATCACCACGTTTATCGTGAATAGAACCAGTACTGTATACCTCCCGGCATCCGTAAGATTTGACACTTTCTCAATTGACAAGGTGAGATCCTAGTGCATGGGTGTAAACATACTAATAGATCTTGAAATGTACAAGAATACAATCATTGGTAGTTCTTTAAACTTATATTCGGAAAAAAATATGTTTAGCACGGTCTTTTGCAGATCTAGCTTAATGAAACTGAATGTTTATTTTATAATGTGAAGCATTTGATAACTTTGGCATGTCAGAAGGTGTGCTTGTTTTTCACTTATTATGTGTGATTCAAAGTATCAGAGTTATCTCCCATTCATATAAAACAAAACAAAATCACATTAAAAATAGGAATATTATCAAGAACACGGTTAAACTTTATTAAATAACTATTCTGGGTTTCGAGTGATAAAACGCAAAAACAATTGACATTAACCTTGTCATTATAATGAAATTACGAACCAGAGTTTTTAAATTTAAAATTATCTCCCTTTATATTGAAATAAGAACGAAATTATAATTTCTGTAAATCAGGTAAATTAAAACCTGTTGCTACTTTTTTCGCAGATACAGTTTAAAAATAATGTCCTGCATATACTTGATAATTATGTTAATTATATTGTTAATGGTGGCTGAAGAACATAGCATTGAATCTGCTCAGTGGGATTTACCATGTTATTTATGTGCTAAACTTATTTATTTTAGTATATTTATTCTTCATCAAATCTCGTTCAAATCAATATTTCCATACCATGACTTAATTTTGAATTATATTAAAAGGCTCAGGAAACATTGATTATGTGTATGGTGCTAATATGTCTGCAACTTCCCGCCGACATATTGGATCACACGTAAGGTCGAATATGTCCGCAGCGAGCGAATATATCCGCGGCAAATTTAGGTGGTGTCTCAGACTCGTAATCTTTGAAATCTACTAATAATATAGGTGGAACGGTAGATTAGAGAACATATTTTGCTTACTAGTAGGCTATTTCATGGATAAGGAACATTAACGAAATATACTGAAAGGAAAAAGAAACGCATAATCAAACAATTGCCTATTCCAAACTGTTATTCACGCCTAATTCCACGTAATATTCCAGATATATCTCGACGTGTTTTGTGCCAAAAGGGGCTACAACTAATAACAGAAAGGGCAACTCTGTCATGTTGTTGACATTTTAATCAAAGTATATATATACCTTAAACTGTTACACGAAATTCATACATGTTGAAGTTTCGCTTGAAAAAGTCGAGCCATTTCAGTATTGTGTTTAATGTTAAGAGATTGTAACTTTTAAAACCTAAGTTTACTCACCTGCTTGAGCCAAATGACCATTCTGTCGATAATGAAACTTTAATGGGGTAATCATTGGTGTGATCAGTGCTGTTTAAACCTTCTTACCGAAAGGACAGGTCTAATGTCGCCCTGTACCATTCGATTAACAGTAGCATATTAAACATACAATATATAGCACAAATACCCATTATGCGTTTCTTTTTCCTTTCAGTATATAAGGGATTGATATAATAAATAAGGATTTAATTTTAATATTAATTGGAATAAACCATTTTAAACGGTAAGTTATGTTGGTAAATACAACCGATCTGAACGAAATGAAGAAAGAAAAAATGACTAATAAAGGATGAAAATTATGGAAGAGCATTAACGCAAACAATTCAGACATGTATAGTGTACACATGTACATTTGTAAACAAACACATGTCAACTCCAGCCTTGTATAATGTTCACATGCTTTCCTGTAACCCAACAAATGTAGACTTCAGGCTTGTAAACCAACATATGTAAACACGAGACATGTACATTGTACATATATATCTACATTTAAATCAGCATGCTTCAGATCGACAGAGTAAAAATATACACTTCTCATTTTGACATGATGTCCAGGTTTACAAGTCAACATGTCCAGGTTTACAAGTCACTAAATACATCAAGAGATGATTTCGCACCTGATGACCTTATCTCGGAAAATGACGGACATGTCCGAACCTCGCTGAAGGTGGCCGCCGGATGTTTATCCCGCAAAGAAGCTAGCCGCAAGACGTATAAAGTATGACCATGTGAGAACATATGTACGAACACATCTGTATCATGTACGGATGCATGTACGTACGACTGTATCATTGTACGAATACGTTTGTAAATACGTATGCGTTATATGTGCCTATGTTTTCTTTGTATTAGCACAACTTCATTTCTAGGTTCGCCCCTGGTATGTATACTGTAGATTGACCTTGTGAGCACAAATGTACGTTCGAAAATATACAGACGTACGTACGTACATCCGTCTGTATATTTACGTACGTACAGAAAAGATACGTACGTACGTACAGAAAAGATACATTGGTACATACGTCTGTATCTTTACACAGGTACATATACGTACGTACGCCTGTATCTTTTTTTTGTGTATGTATATACGTAGGTATGCAGGTTTTATTTTTGGTTGATTTTTTCATTAAGAAGTGGGTATGTATGTATCTTTACAGACGTACAGAAAAGATACAGACGTACGTACGTACTACAGAAAAGATACAGACATAGGTAAGTAGACATGTACGCCTGTATCTTTTATGTATGCATGGTTTATTTTTGGTTGATTTTTTCATGAAGAGATGGGGTGGGGTAGGGCTGGGGAGGATGGGAACAGAAAGACGTTTTCATGGAATATGGTTGTGGGAAGCTAAATAATTAACAACATTACTGTCTTGCTTTGTATAACGGATAAGAGAGTTATTCTTGGAATTTGGTATGAGGGTGGTGGTACTCAGATATTTTCTGAAATATTCTATTGTGGATTTTAAACGTATTAATAGAATTTAGGACTTTTCACCTGAAATTAATCCTGAAAATATAGTTTTGAATTACACCTCCACCCACCCCCTACTTCAACCCTTCACAGCATCTCAGGAATTTGTTCATCCCATCCTCGTACAAACATTTTATCCGCTCATCCATCAGGAACTGTTTCGTTCGACGAAATGTTATCCCAAAAACTTCCTTCTCAAGTATGCTCACATATCCACACAAAACTACACCTAAAAGGCACCCCACCCTCCTCCACCCCTCCCCAGATCAAATGCATGTCCTCCGCCCATCACCCCCTGGATTGTTCAACGTTTCATAAATATTAAGATTTGGGCAAAGTTCGGTAAAGATCGGATGCAAAATGAAGGTGCTGGAGTGTCGATAAGGCAAAATACAGTATTTTTTCATTAAATCAAAGGCTGGTGTTTATTTTCCAATATTGGTGGTTTCCGAACTTGTCCCGAGCTTTCATCCATATTAAAACTGACCAAGTTGGGTAAAGATCTGATGCAAAAATTAAATGCTGGAGTGTTGACATCAAAACGTTAACGGATGAGGGACATCAGACCATGGCATAAGTCCTTGGCTAGTAGAGTTAAAAACACAACACTTTAAAAGGACCAACCACTTGTCTCCAAATCAAATGTTGGTGAAGCTTCTGTATGAATACTGTATGCAGTTCTTAAACAATAGCCATCACACTTACATTTAATTTTAGGCATTGTAGACGTCTTTAAATTTTACAAGAAACTGAGTTGTTGATTTTCATTTTATAAGAATACCGATACATTTTAATTTAAAATCAAATGCAACGTTCCTGTGTTAATTTTCCAAATTAAAATCTACAAATGCAACGTCCCTGTGTTAATTTTCCAAATTAAAATCTACGAAACGAAGATGAGTTTTGGTAAAAAAACACCAAATAATTTAACAACAATCTATTCTGTATATTTTTATTTTTGATGTAAAAATGTTTGAAATTCTTTTCATTCAGTTAACAAGACTGAAATGGAGTGACAACATTTCTAGAATAACTATTAAATACATGTACTGTAAGAAATTTTAATTTTATTAATTAATAATTTCCACAACAAAATGTGGTTATATTTGACAATGTGGATAAGGGCTATTCTATCAAAACATATCCGGGACCCCAGAAAGATAATTTAATAAACATCTATGGGTGAACGCTATTTTCTAAAATTTGGTTAATTATATTCAATTATGCAACTATGGGTGGGCGTTCAGTTTCAAAAGTACCGTTCTGTGGTCCCATGTATGTTTTAAGGGAACAGCCCTAAACCGATTAATGTGATTTAATACCATTTTGTAGAGAGTGTTGTGTTTAAATTTGTCATTAAAATACCTGCAGTCTCATTTACTCTGTGGTTAAGGGAAATGAACGCAAACAGACAAACAATCTTTATTATTGCGAAACTTGGAAAATAATTGTGAAATAATTATCAAAGTTACCAAAATCAGATGACAAAGATATGATCCAGTTGAAGGTTCTTTTGAAACGGATATGGAAGCGACCATTTTGAGAACTATAACATCATAGTTCTAAATTACCAAATATGGAATATTTCTAAATTTGGTAATTTACTGATTTATAGGAAAGAAATCACAGCAATGGAATACTAAAGTGTAATGATATAATGATACGACCAGTGTAATTATACGATAAGTAAAGGATTACTAAAGTGTATGATAGGACCTGTAAAGGATTACTAAAGTGTAATTATACTATAAGTAAAGGATTACTAAAGTATAATTATACGACCTGTAAAGGATTACTAAAGTGTAATGATATGACCAGTAAATGATTACTAAAGTGTACAACCAGTAAAGGATTACTAAAGTGTAATGATACGACCAGTAAATGATTACAGAAGAGTAATGATACGATCGGTAAAGGATTACTAAAGTGTAATGATACGACCGGTACAGTAAAGGATAACTAAAGTGTAATGATAAGATCAGTAAAGGATTACTAAAGGGTAATGATATGACAAATGACTACTAAAGTGTAATGATACAACCAGTAAAGTTTACTTACGTGTAGGATTACTAAAGTGTAAGGATACAGCAAATGATTACGAAAGTGTAATAGTACGACCATTAAACGATTACTAAAGTGTAATGATATGACAGTGAAGGATTACTAAAGTGTAATGATACGACCAGTAAAGGAATCACTTAAGTGTAATGATACGACCAGTAAAGGATTAGTAAATTGTAGGATTACTGAAGTGTAAGGATACGACCAGCAAATGATTACTGAAGTGTAAGGATACGAGCAGCAAATGATTACAAAAGTGTAATGATACAACCAGTAAACGATTACTAAAATGTAATGATACGACAAGTACATTAAAGGATAACTAAAGCGTAATGATATGACAAGTAAAGGATTACTAAAGTGTAATGATATGATCAGTACAGGATTACTAAAGTGTAATGATACGACCAGAAAAGGATTAGTAAAGTGTAGGTTTACTGAAGTGTAAGGATACGACCAGCAAATGATTACGAAAGTGTAATGATATGACAGTAAAGGATTAATAAAGTGTAATGATACGACCAATAAAGGATTATTAAAGTGTAATGATACGACCAGTAAAGGATTACTAAAATGTAATGATACGACCAGTAAAGGATTACTAAAGTGTAATCATACGACCAGTAAAGGATTTTGCATTCATTTGCAGTGTGTTTTTTTGCTTTAAATTGTATTTATCAACATGTCATATATGGTAATTTAGAACTATGATGTCAAATGCTCATATCTTATTTGCTGATCATCCTATTTCGATAATTCTTTCACCTTTTTCTAAGTTGTTCCGACCTAAGCTGAAATCGAGAATAAAATGTTTGAACATGTTTTAGTAGTTTTCTTTCTTTCAAGGTGTATGTGTACCATACAACTGGCAACTGTATTTTTTTCTGCCTGTTTTATAGCCGTTATTCAGTCATATCCCAATTCCAAAACATATAGCTTCCCCAATTTTGAGGGGAAAAGAAAATAACTGAGAGAAAAAAAAGTAGCAAAGTGTGACAAGTAGTTAAGTATGAAACACCTCTAAATGTCTCGGTTGACCTTGGTGTACTGTACAGTATTAAAGATACAGTTATGAAATTAATGTTTTACTGTGCCTTTTTTGACGGTATTCACATATCAAAATAATTTAAAAAGACCTCCACATTCTGGTAGGGGGGGGGGGGGGGGGGGGGGGGGGGGAAAGGGCCATAACCCAGGTAATAATACATGGTCGATTTTGACGCTAAATCGATATGCGATATAGGTAAGCATCCTTTAAAGTTTCGAAACAATTGGTTCAAAATTGTGGGAGAGATACACACAAACTTTTCGGGACAAATGGGCGGACACTCGGACATGGCTAATGCTATATTCCCCCTCACCATTCGTGGTGGTGGGGGCATAAAACACACTGGACATTAGCATATCCATACTGTATTACCACTCATTATCTATACTTGATGTTTTGAGAACTTGTTTTTTTTTTACTTTTCAGAAACAATCTAACAAGTAGAACCAGTACTGTACACATCCCACCATCCGTAAGAATCTACACTTCCTCACTTACAAGTCGACCTCCAAGAGGGATTCGAACCCGCAGAAGTGAGAGGCGAAGGTTCACAACGTAACCTCGTTAACCATTCGGCCACGGAGACGCTCAACGGGTTGACATGTCGTTATGTAGCGTAAATAGGCAAACAAATGGTCCGAACCTATGTGGCGACGATTAAGTTCAGAAAAAAATGCAAAGTTCCAACGGTCTAAAAGTCCCTGTCGTCAAGTTAGGCATCTTTCATCAGTGTTTGCGCACAATATGACCCATTTATGTGTCGACGTGCCGTAAAACACCATTCATTCATTCATTAGGCATCTTTCGAGAAAAGTTTTGGGCAAAGCTTGCACGTACACATACCCACACGGAACTTGCCTTATCAAGGCCAATAAAAAAATAAATAACGAAGAAATAGCAAAGCATACTCACCTCATTTACCTTTATTCTTGGCGTTGAAACTACCATGGCAACCACTTGTCTCCAAACCAAATGTTGATGAAGCTTCTGAATGAATACTGTATGCATAAGTATGAGTTATCTCCCATTTATATAAAACAAAAAAAAATCACATTAAAAATAAGAATATTATCAAGAACAGGGTTAAACTTTATTAAATAACTATTCTGGGTTTCGAGTGATAAAAAACGTAAAAACAATTGACATTAACCTTGTCATTATAATGAAATTACGAACCAAAGTTTTAAATTTTAAAATTATCTCCCTTTATATTGAAATAAGAACGAAATTAAAATTTCTGTAAAGCAGGTAAATTAAAACATGTTGCTACTTTTTTCGCAGATATAGTTTAAAAATAATGTCCTGCATACACTTGTTAATTATGTTAATTATATTGTTAATGGCGGCTGAAGCACATAGCATTGAATCTGCTCAGTGGGATTTACCATGTTATTTATGTGTTAAACTTATTTATTTTAGTATATTTATTCTTCATCAAATCTGGTTCAGTTCAATATGTCCATACCATGTTTTAATTTTGAATTATATTTAATGGCTCAGGAACACATTGATTATGTGTATGGTGCTAATATGTCCGCAACTTGCCAATGTGCGTAAGGTCGAATATGTCCGCGGCAAATTTAGGGGGCGTCTCAGACTAGTCATCTTTGAAATCGAACAATAAAGGTGGAACGGTAGACTAGAAAATGTTTTGCTTACTAGTATTTCATGGATAAGGAACATTAACGAAATATACTGAAAGGAAAAAGAAACGCATAATCAAAAAATTGCCTATACTACACTGTTATACACGCCCAATTCCACGTAATATTCCAGATATATCTCGACGTGTTTTGTGCCAAAAGGAGCTACAGCTAATTACAGAAAGGGCAACTCTGTTATGTAGAAGACTTTTTAATCGAAGTATACTTTGTTACCCAAAATTACAGAAAGGCCAACTCTTGTCATGTAGTTGACCTTTTAATCAAAGTATATATATATACCTTAAATTCAAACTTGTTGAAGTTTCGCTTGAAATGTCGAGCCATTTCAGTATTGTGTTTAATACCCTTATAACTTATATTTATTTGATAGATCTATTTGTATAAAAACTATTGATATATTTCTCACGATTAAAATCACAGCCGAAACACGTTATTATTACGTTTCCATATATCACACGGCACACCTTTACGGAAATCAACGGGAAAAAATCCGGAAAATTACGAGTTTACCCCGAATCTAGGACAAATGCCCCCCTGCTCATTTTTGTATAGGTGGACAAATGCTCCCTCATGTTTTTGCAAGGGTGGACAAATGCCCCCCTGAACTTTTTACAAGGTGGACATTAGCCCCCCTGATATTTTTGCAAGGGTGGACAAATGCCCCCCTACTCATTTTTGTATAGGGACAACTCTTAGTAAAACAAGCCCCCCTGTACGAAACCCCCCTCGGATATGTCTTTTGCAAAATGTTATTTTCATAATTCTTTCGAATTTAAGTAAATTATATTAGATCAAATGTGCTAATTAGTACATGATGTTTTTATATGAAAATATATTATGTGCTATAATAATGAGTTTTTTATTTGGTTGATTGATGTATGACTCAATCAATTATCTCTTATTATCAAATTAAAGGTGACACTTTTAAAACTTGATTGCAAACATATACTTCCTATAATTGTGTGCATGTAATTAATCTGTTTGTGCTGGTCACACTTTTTTTTTTTTATTGATCTGAATACTTACAAACTGGGAATTACCTGTGAATTATGTGATTATTCTTTTGTATGGATTTTTATATTGTGCTGCATATGTATATTGTTTTGCTGTTCTGGACATGTTTAATAACATGTTGAAAATACTGCTACACAAATGAGTAGGGGGGCATTTGTCCGGGGGTGGGGGGGGGGGGGGGGGTGGGGGGGGGCATTTGTCCACCTATACAAAAATATCAGGGGGGCTAATGTCCACCGTGTAAAAAGTTCAGGGGGGCATTTGTCCACCCATGCAAAAACATGAGGGGGCATTTGTCCACCTATACAAAAATGAGCAGGGGGGCATTTGTCCGTATACCGTTTACCCCAAGTCCAACGTCACACAGACGCCCAGATACAATCAACGGATGTTTCAGTTTCCGAGAGTGTACTTTTATTTTCATGCTGATTAAAATTATTATATCTAAAAAAAAATCAATAAATGCTTATCTGATCATGATTTACATGATCAGATTATTGGTTGCTAATTTCACTAATGTCTTATACGGTAAATCAATGCTTTTTTTTAAATAATTATAGTACATGAACCTCTAGGCCAAATTGTTTGACCAGAACAAAGTCATTTTATGACACTGTGTATTCCCAGGGCTTTATATGACATATAAAGCCCTGGTATTCCGTAACAAGTGAAAGAATGGTTTTATGATCCTAGCCATATCCTGTTATCACCTTTCTGTAACACAGGTTCAGTTAGTTTTATGACCCTGCATATTCTAGATTGAGTGGCCAGTAAGGGTTTTATGGCATTTATGGTATTTGCAGTACTTAGCCACTTTTACCCAGCTTATATGGCATCAGTTGTATTACCATGTGTATTTCACCATCAGTGGTGGTGAATTCAGTGCTGTATGGAACAAAGCATAATTAGGACTCACCGGTTTTTTTTGGCTGTTTTTATAGCCGAAATTCGGTCATATTCCCAAAGCCAAAACATATCTTTTTTTCCCAATTAAGAGGAAATTCCCAATTTTAAAAAATAAATACAATATATACCGTATATATATATATATATTTTATTTTTTTTTAAGTGTGCCGATCCAATGATTGGGGTTTAAAAGCTTAAATAAGTGCTTCTGTTTATCTTGGTGGAAAAAAAAAAAGAGTATTAATTTAAAGATATAATTATAAAAGGAATGCTTTACTTTATATTTTTCCGAATTTTGTTAAAAATCGCGCTAAAATTGCCAATTTTATGAAAAATCGCGTTAAAATTCCCAATTCCAGGGGTATGGGTCATGTTCCAAAAATCATGGAAACAAGGCCTGGACTCATTATTTTGTAACCTGATAAACAAACTTCAAACATATATTTGTTGATATCTATCATTTATTACAGGATACAGAAATTGGATTTGGCATAAAATGTTTGAGGTAAGCCCTTCAAACGGGGTTGGTCAGAAACCGGAACATATAATTTTATTGGGCCAAATTTTTTATATAAATAATTAAAAAAAATAAAAAAAAGATTGGGGTAAATATGTGAGGTCTTATTAAAATGCCTGAATAAAGGTAACACATGCTTTGAATTAGCAATACCTGTAGCCCGATTTATTACTTATGATAAAAATAGAGTATTCTGGAGAAGAACTTGGACAGAACATGGAATGGTGATATTTATATAACTCTTACCCTTAGACCACTGAATGACAATTATGCGATCAATGTGTACATTTGTCTAATTCCCACTGTGTATGCCTGCCGCCACCTCAGTGGGGTAAAACGTTGATAGGCGCATAAGTGATATGTTAATAGACACAAACAACAAAGACAAACTATGAAAGTATGCAGTCAGTTAGTCTCATTTATTTGACATCTGGGTTTGTTACAATATGCACCATGTGACTTGCGTTTGAAAAAAAAAACGTGTGGACAATTTCAGACCGTGTGTAAACGTTTCTTGTAAGACGTCACTGCACTGACACCTGTATTTTGCCGTTCAAACAATGCTTAGTACCTATAGATTTAAACTAATGTATTTCATATTATAATGTTGTTGTTGTTATTAACATTTTAGTGTGAAATGGATAACAAATGATCATTTCAGGTAAGTTGTACACTTATAAAAATCAGTGTATCAGTTTATGTCTAGGGCAGAGAATCTCGACGGAAAGTCCACACATTAAAAAGTCAAACGCGTTACGCGTATGCACGTCGGAGGACGGTTCATTTCAAAAATCGTCTTGCCGTTCGTAGATATGTTTTTGATGCACTTGCCAATGGTCAGAGAAAACGTAAAGGCACGGCTTCATGTTATAGGAGAGCAAATCCCTGAACTTCTGTGATGCAACAGGGAGTACGTTATAACGTAACGTACTCCTGGATGCAACAAGCTTTTCTCAGAAATGAGTCTGCAGTCAATAAACAATTTCATCCCTATGTATTTCATACTTTCAGTGACAGTTGCCTTTAATACTTCAAGGAAGTATGATCTAAGTTATCTCAATAAAATATTGAGAACCTGTCTGTGTTGTCAATCTGTCAGATATGGCGCGGCCACTTTATGTGGACGTCACACACCGGAAATCAGCGGAAATCAACCAGAGGCGAATACGGATATTGTATCGGTCAACAGGTGATTTTTTACCTGGCGATAAAAAGCACGGGAGGGCGATATATCACCAACAAGAGGTCAATGACCTTGAAGCTCTACTGATAGATTTTTGATAGCTAGGTCAACATTCCTGTGAAGTTTCATGAAAATCCATCAAGCAGTTTCATAGGAGTAGTGGCTGACAAGTTGTTCATTATATTACTCTATGTAAACAAAGATGCGGCCATGTTTAATGTCAAATCAAAATATTTTTTGACACGGTCAACATCATCAGTAGGAACGCCAGCCCTATGGCGTAGGAATATTTATCAAACAAGGTCACGTGATAAAATCGATAACAAAATGACATTATCAGGAAAAATTGTCACTGGTCAGATTTCTTCACCTCTTATTTCTAAACTGTGATTATAACAAAACACCATCACAGATCGTTGTTAAAGTAATAATATTCACAAACTACATTGGTCGAACAGAATTGGTGTACACTTCGTGTAATTCCCATTAATAGTTAAAGGTATTTTTCAAAGGGATGAATTTAGGTTGTTTTAAGGTTTTAAATTGCCAAAAATGCGCTTTTAAATCAAATCGATTTATTTTGTCATTTTAGAAGCGAGAATAAAAACAAATGCATGTACGCGTAGATAAATCTTTCCTCTGTCCATATGCAAATTTTTAATGAAATCGGAGACAAGTACTCATTTTTTCCCCAAAATTAACTAACCATGACCCACGGACTCAAAGAGGGCATAATGCATATACATTTACAGACGCGACCGGGTACACAATAAATGAAATAATTCCATTATTTCAATACATATATTTCAAATGTATGTATCCATGCATTCCAGATTAAATTTCTGATCTATACATGCTTTTGGTTTATGCCGGAGTGCTCAGAATAGGTTTTAACAAACAAAATTGTAACGGTACGGCGGGAAGGAAATGAGGATTGTGAAATATATGTTGCAGTGCTAATTTCTGAATCCGAAAAAAATGCAAAAAAATTAAGTTTTAACAGCGAGAATGAATTTTTTTTCACGAAAGTGGTTCATTGACATGTCTACTATTAAAAGCCAAAATTTAAAGTCAATCAGAAAAAAGTACTTTTTTCCCCCCAAAATTAACAAAGTACACCGTGTTCGCTAAAATATGAACAATCGCCTTTCGAAGTTAATGTACACGCGGGATATAAAAACCATGAACTTGTGAAATCCTTTTTAAGAGATATATTGATTTCAACATTGTTCTGTATTTAATAAATTATTAGAGTAGAATGTTCACCATTTTTCTCAAGGACCCATCACGGTAGTATCCCTGCAGCCCCGCCCCTCATTCCACCCCCACCACCCCTCCATACCGTATTGATTAGGCTGCTAATGCGCAGTTTTAATCAAATTTGATTTATTTCATCATTTTAGAAGCGAGAGAAAAAAACAAAAGCATGTACGCGTAAATACATCTTTCCCTCTGTAGATATGTAAAATATAAAAAAATCGGAGGCAAGTACTTCCCCCCCCCCCCCCCCCCCCCCCCCCGAAAATTAACAACAAAGTACACCGTAATCGTTTAAATACGCCGAATCGACGTTCCAAAATCTTCGCACGGAATAAAATTGTGGAATTATGAATTCATTTATAAAGATAAATCGATTTCAGCATTGTTCAGTAGTTGTTATATTATTGATGTAGTATGTTAACAGTATTTATGAGAGCAACATTACGGTAGTATCCCGTCCAACCCCGTGGGGGTTTCCCCCCTCCAACCCGTACACACAATACGTTGTGTATTGCTGAGAATGCTCCTTTTATTCAAATCGATTTATTTCGTCATTTTAGAAGTGAGCATAATAACAAAATCATATAGATACATCTCTCCTCTGTATATATGTAGAATTTCAATAAACGGAGACAAGTACTAATTAAGTAACAGGACCGTCCGACCCAAAGACGGCAACATTCATATTCATTAAGGAAAGACGACCGGCTACAGAAACAATTAAATAATTTCGTTATGTAAACACATATATTTAAAATGTATGTGTTCATGTATTTTACACTAAATTTTTTATCTATACATGCTTTGGGTTTTTGTCAGAGTGGCCAATTTATTTTAACAAACAATGTTGCAACGGTATATCGGAAAATGAAATCATGATGGCGGAAACATACGTTGCAGAGTTAATTTTCGAAATCAGAAAAAGCGATAAACTAACATAAGTTTAACAGGCAGAAAGAAGTATATTTTTTTAACTGTTCGTTTAAAACTGAGGGGGCGACTCGAGTTTTAAAGAAAGCAAGATTGGCATGTGTCCCTTTAACCAAGTAAATAAATGACTGACGAGTAACATACATGCTACTGTCGGTAACAAACATGATTATGTGTAGACTCGAAGATTTCATAACATAAACGTGGACATGACATTGTGTCAATGGAGCACTTGCCAGATTTGTGGTGTTGTGAAACACTGTACGCGTGAATCCAAAAAGTGCGGGTCGTTTATATTTATAGGGCATATATAGTTATATATATATATATTTATATATATTATTCTTTAATATTTATATGGTCCCAGAACGCAGTCATACTCACTACTATATTGAAAGTAAATACTGAATATACATGTGCGGTGCGTTACGATTTGTAGTATTTGAAAACAGACATATTAAACATTTCCCTGAACATATATACTATATTCATAGAAGTATTATTTCCTGGAAAAAAAATACATGTTTGTTTTCAGCAGTTGAAATCTACTATATTCTGCGAATATTGCTATTTTGAAAATTTGAATACGTCTGTTTTCATCAAATAGCATGTTTTGTTTGTTTTAATATATATATTTTTTAATTTATGATTTAAAAAAAAAAAATGGATGATCGGAATATGTCTTACACACTGTTGAATCCTGTAATTTAACAACAAGTGGTTTGTTTCACAGGCGACAGTATCGGTGAACAAAACCACTTGTTTTACTAATGTCAAATCAAAATAATTTTTGACAAGGATCTACATCATGTCATACTGATCATTTTAGGAAAAGACGCATATCAATATCACTTATAGTTTTCAAGAAGTAGTCGCTACAAACTTGTATTTTGAAAATTTATTCTTAGCCGTGGCGGCCATCTTGAATTTCAGGCTGACCTGAAATTTTGCTAGGATCATTTAGACATCAAGAGCAACATTCCTGTGAAGTTTCATGGAAATCTGTCGAGTAGTTTCAGAGGAGTAGTCGCTACAAGTTCTTACTGAATAACTCTATGTAAATAAAGATGGCCGCTGGCAGCCATGTTTAACGTCGAATCAAAACGATTTTCGACAAGGACCAACATCATGTCATGCTGATCATTTTAGAAAAAGTCCCATATCAAGATCACTTATAGTTTTCAAGAAGTAGTCGCTACAAACTTGTTTTTTAAAAATCTATTTTTAGATTTGGTGGCCATCTTGGATTTCACATCAACCTGAATTTTTGCTAGGATCAACTAGACTTCATTGGCAACATTTCTGTAAAGTTTCATGAAAATCCATTCAGTAGTTTCAGAGGAGTAGTCGCTACAACAAAAAAGTTTACGGATGGACAGACGCCGTACCACGGCATAAGCTCTGCTGATCTCTGATCAGAAGAGCTAAAAAATGAGTTGCAGTGTGTTTATATAGAGTTCAATAATACATATAAACAAGAAACAAGACGTATAAAAGGGCTCCTTTAATGTTAAGAGATTGCAACTTTTAAATAAGTACTGATAAAGGTGATCCTTTGAGAGCAACTTTTAAAGCCTAAGTTTACTCACCTGATCGAGCCAAATGAGCATTTTGTCGATAATGAAACTTTAAAGGGGTATCCATTGGTGTGTTCGGTGTTTAAACCTTCTTACCAAAAGGACAGGTCTAATGTCGCCCTGTACCATTCGATAAACAGTAGCATATTAAACATACAATATATAGCAGAAATACCCATTATGCGTTTCCTTTTTCCTTTCAGTATATAAGGAATTGATATAATAAATAAGGATTTAATTTTAATATTAATTGGAATAAACCATTTTAACCATTGTTGGTAAATAAAACCGATCTGACCGAAATGAAGAAAGACTAGAAATTGTTATTGTCCATGGGACAAAAACGTATGGCTCCCCCACTCGCCCGAACAGACATAATTGACGACTCTAGGTCCAACTGTTCTTTATTGATCTGAGATCGTTTTGATATTCAATATCCCTGTGACTGTATCTACTATCTGTATCAGTAAGGCCACATAAAAAAATATGTGTGGTTCAAGGAACCCGACCGACCCTATTTTTTTAAAGGGCCGACCCTAAAACTTCTTATGCAAAAATATTTAAAAAAAAAAAAAAAATAAAAAAAAAAAAAAAATAAAAAAAAAAATTAAAATTAAAAAATATTTAAAAAAAAATCTAAATTAAAAAAAAAAATAAATAAAAAAAAATCTAAATTAAAAAAAATAAAAAATCAATAGGGGTCATCTACTGGTCATGACCAACCATCCTTCCAAGTTTGAGGACCCTAGGTCCAACCATTCTCTAGTTATTGATCGGACATAGTTTCACCGCAACCTTGACCTTTGACCTAGTGACCCCAAAATCAATAGGGTCATCTACTGGTCATGACCAACCATCCTTCCAAGTTTGAGGACCCTAGGTCCAACCATTCTCTAGTTATTGATTGGACATCGTTTCACCGCAACCTTGACCTTTGACCCCAAAATCAATAGGGTCATCTACTTGTCATGACCAACCATCCTTCCAAGTTTGAGGACCCTAGGTCAAACCGTTCTCTAGTTATTGATCAGACATCGTATTAATAGTCAAGGTCACTACGACCTTGACCTTTGACCTAGTGACCCCTCTACTTGTCATGACTAACCGTCGTTCCAAGTTTGAGGACCCTAGGTCCAACCGTTCTTTAGATACTGATCGGACATCGTTTTGATAGTCAAGGTCACCACGACCTTGACCTTTGACCTAGTGACCCCAAAATAAATAGGGGTCATCTACTTGTCATGACCAACCATCCTTCCAAGTTTGAGGACCGTAGGTCCAACCATTCTCTAGTTATTGATCGGACATCGTTTGTGACACAGACAGACCTACGGCCTTGACCTAGTGACCCCAAAATCAATAGGGGTCATCTACTTGTCATGACCAACCATCCTTCCAAGTTTGAGGACCGTAGGTCCAACCATTCCCTAGTTATTGATCGGACATCGTTTTGATAGTCAAGGTCACCGCAACCTTGACCTTTGACCTAGTGACCCCAAAATCAATAGGGGTCATCTACTTGTCATGACCAACCATCCTTCCAAGTTTGAGGACCCTAGGTCCAACCATTCCCTAGTTATTGATCGGACATCGTTTTGATAGTCAATGTCACCACAACATTGACCTTTGACCTAGTGACCCCAAAATCAATAGGGGTCATCTACTTGTCATGACCAACCATCCTTCCAAGTTTGAGGACCCTAGGTCCAACCATTCTCTAGTTATTGATCGGACATCGTTTTGATAGTCAATGTCACCGCAACATTGACCTTTGACCTAGTGACCCCAAAATCAATAGGGGTCATCTACTTGTCATGACCAACCATCCTTCCAAGTTTGAGGACCCGAGGTCCAACCATTCTCTAGTTATTGATCGGACATCGTTTTTATAGTCAATGTCACCGCAACATTGACCTTTGACCTAGTGACCCCAAAATCAATAGGGGTCATCTACTTGTCATGACCAACCATCCTTCCAAGTTTGAGGACCCTTGGTCCAACCATTCTCTAGTTATTGATCGGACATCGTCTGTGTCACAGACAGACAGACCTTCAGACAGACAGACAGAAAGCACAAAAACAATATGGCTCCCCTACCACACTTTGTGTGGGGGAGCCATAAAAAGAAATACTACTAAAGGAAAGAAAATTATGGAAGAGCATTAACGCAAAAAATTCAGACATGTATAGTGTACACATGTACATTTGTAAACCAACACATGTCAACTCCAGCCTTGTATAATGTTCACATGCATTCCTGTTACACAGCAAATGTAGACTTCAGGCTTGTAAACCAACATATGTAAACACGCGACATGTACATTGTAAATATATATCTACATTTAAATCAGCATGCTTCAGATCGACAGAGAAAAAATATACACTTCTCATTTTGACATGTCCTAAGTTAACTTGTCCAGGTTTACAAGTCAGCATGTCCAGGTCTACAAGTTACAAAATACATCTATAGATGATTTCGCACCAGATGACCTTATCTCGGAAAAAGACGGACATGTCCGAACCTGGCTGAAGGTGGCCGCCAGATGTTTATCCCGCAAAGAAGCTAGCCGCCAGACGTATAAAGTATGACATCTGTATCATGTACGGATGTATGTACGTACGTCTGTATCATTGTACGAATACGTATGCGTTTTATATGCCTATGTTTTCTTTGTATTAGCACAACTTCATTTCTAGGTTCGCCCCTGGTATGTATACTGTAGATTGACCTTATGAGCACACATGTACGTTCGAAAAGATACAGACGTACGTACGAACATCCGTCTGTATCTTTACGTACGTACGTACGTACGTCTTATCCTACAGACGTACAGAAAAGATACGTACGTACGTACAGAAAAGATACAGTGGTACATACGTCTGTATCTTTACATAGGTACATACGTACGTACGCCTGTATCTTTTGTTTGTATATGTATATACGTAGGTATGCAGGTTTTATTTTTGGTTGATTTTTTGTATGTATGTATCTTTACAGACGTAGAGAAAAGATACAGACCTATGTTCGTACCTACAGACGTAGGCAAGTAGATATGTACGCCTGTATCTTTTATATATGTATATACGTAGGTATGCAAGTTTTATTTTTGGCTGATTTTTTCATGAAGAGGTGGGGTGGAGTAGGGCTGGGGAAGATGGGAACAGAAAGACGTTTTCGTGGAATATGGTTGTGGGAAGCTAAATAATTAACAACATTAATGTCTTGCTTTGTATGAGAGATAAGAGTTATTCTTGGAATTGGGTGTGAGGGTGGTGGTACTCAGATATTTTCTCAAATAGTCTATTGTGGATTTTAAACGTATTAATAGAATTTAGGACTTTTCACCTAGAATTAATCCCTGAAAATATAGTTTTAAATTACACCTCCACCCACCCACCCCCTACTTCAACCCTCCCAGCTTCACCAGCATCTCGGGAATTTGTTCCATCCCATCCTCGTACAAACATTTTATCCGCTCATCCATCAGGTACTGTTTCGTTCGACGAAATGTTATCCCGAAAACTAGATTCTGAAGTATACTCACACAAAATTACACCTAAAAGGCACCCCACCCTCCTCCACCCCTCCCCAGATCAAATGCATGTCCTCCGCCCATCACCCCCTGGATTATTTTTTCCACCCCCACCCCACCACACTTCCAAGAATAACTCTCTTATTACCTCATACATGACAGACATTATTTTATTATAATAATTCAATTAGTGTCCTTTTTCCATACTTTTGCACATTAGTTGGTATAATAGTCGTCTATGAAAGAGATACACAGCATGTCAAATGATTTATTATTTAAAACTTGGACGTCTTCCCTGGGGGGTTGGGGTTGGTAGGGAGGGTGACAGAGTGTAATTTTTTTTAAATCATGTCTAAAACGAACATTTTACAGTGTATAATAATATGTTTTTCTCCTGTATGTGTGTGTGTGTGTGTGTGTGTGCGCCGTCAAATTCGTTCTCGTTTTACATTATTGGTGAATATAATGAACAGTTTGTAATATGCAAAAACAATTTGCCTTATACTATTCTTATAATTAATATTAACGATTGATCAAATTCATGTTATGTTGAATAAGTAACAGGATGCCGCGAGTTTCATAACTTGTTTATTTTCCGATATTGAATTGGGGTTTTAAGGCGCACCAACACATGAAAAGGTTATATGACGCCTAAAAGGCATGAACATGCCAGGCTCATCTTCCATGTACATCGAGATAAAATATGGAAAATGGGCCTAGAACCTTCTCACCTTGAACTGCAGAGTTGCTGCAAATTCTATCGTAGAAACTCCATTTACGCTGGAGCCACGTTATTGTTTTTTTCCGATATTGATGTTTTTCGAAGTTGTTCAACGTATCATAAATATTAAGGTTCTGGCAAAGTTCGGTAAAGATCGGATGCAAAAATGAAGGTGCTAGAGTCCAATATTGGTGGTTTTCGAACTTGTCCGAGTTTTCATCCATATTAAGACTGAACAAATTGGGTAAAGATCTGGTGCAAAAATGAAGATGCTGCACATCAAAAAGTTAACGGACGACGGACATCAGACCATGACATAAATCCTTGGCCAGTAGAATAAAAACACAACACTTTAAAAGGACCAACCACTTGTCTCCGAATCAAATGTTGGTGAAGCTTCTGTAGGAATACTGTATGCAGTTCTCAACGAATAGCCATCAAACTTTTCGGTTTTAAATTTATTTTTAGGCATTGTAGACGTCTTTAAATTTTACAAGAAATTGAGATCATTAAGTTGATTTTCATTTTATAAGAATACCATTTTATAAGAATACCGATAAATTTTTAACTGAATATCAAATGCAACATTCCTGTGTTAATTTTCCAAATTAAATTCTATGAAACAAAGATGAGTGCCGGTAGAAAAACAAATAATTTAACAACAATCTATTCTGTATACAAGAGTTTTTATTTTTGCTGTAAAAATGTTTGCAATTTTTTTCATTCTGTTAACAAGACTAAAATGGAGTGTCAACATTTCTGGAATAGCGATTAAGTACATGTACTGTAAGAAATTTTATTTTTATTAATAATTTCCCAAAATGTGGTTATATTTGACAATGTGGATAAGGGTGATTCTATCAAAACATACCCGGGACCCAAGGAAGGTAATTTAATAAACATCTATGGGTGAACGCTATTTTCTAAAATTTGGTTAATTATACTCAATTATGCATCTATGTGTGGGCGTTCAGTTTCAAAAGTGCCTTCCTGTGGTCCCATGTATGTTTTAATTGAACAGCCCTAAACCGATTAATGTGATTTAATACCATTTTGTTGAGTCTGTGTTTAAAATTTTCATTAAAAATACCTGCTGTCTCATTTACTCTTGTGGTTAAAGGAAATGATGGCAAACAGACAAATAATCTTTATTATTGCGAGTTGTGAACAACTTGGAAAGAAGTGAAATAATTATCAAAATTTATTAAAATCAGATATGATCCAGTTGAAGGTTCTTTTGAAATGGATATGCAAGACGCCATGTTGAGAACTATGACATCATAGTTAAATTACCATATATGGAATATTTATAAATTTGGTAATTTACTGATTTATTGGAAAGAAATTTTATGAAAAACAGGATTGCTAAAGTGTAATGATACGACCAGTAAAGGATTACTAAACTGTAGGATTATTAAAGTGTAACGAAACGACCAGTAAAGGATCACTAAAGTGTAATGATATGACCAGTAAAGGATCACTAAAGTGTAATGATACCACCAGTAAAGGATCACTAAAGTGTAATGATACGACCAGTAAAGGACTACTAAAGTGTATTGATATGACCTGTAAAGGACTGCTAAAGTGTAATGATATGACCAGTAAAGTCACTAAAGTGTAATGATACGACCAGTAAAGGACTACTAAAGTGTAATGATATGACCAGTAAAGGACTGCTAAAGTGTAATGATATGACCAGTAAAGGACTGCTAAAGTGTAATGATATGACCAGTAAAGGATTACTAAAGTGTAATGATATGACCAGTAAAGGACTACTAAAGTGTAATGATATGACCAATAAAGGATGACTATAGTAATGATATGACCAGTAAAGGACTGCTAAAGTGTAATGATATGACCAGTAAAGGATTTCTAAAGTGTAATGATATGACCAGTAAAGGACTACTAAAGTGTAATGATATGACCAATAAAGGATCACTATAGTGTAATGATACGGCCAGTAAAGGATCACTAAAGCAGGGCTTTCCCCAGGTTTTTTTTAAGGAGTGGTGGCATTTTTTGCGTACAAAGGGGGATGGGTGTGGGAAAGGGGGTGGTACCCCCTTCCCGCGTCAATTTTTTTTTTAAATGCCAGTTGATTAGAAGAGATTTGGCGTATATCTGGTATCAGAAGGAATGAATGAAATAATAAAAAAACATCATATTTTATTATATATTTATTTCAAAATCTTTTAATAAAAAATGCTAGAAAATCACTTTCTGACAGAATAAAAGACATCTCATAGCACATATAATCACTAAACAGTTTCTTTAACTTATTTAGCACATACAACGAAACACTTTCTTATACTGTATTCATAACACTGTTTGCTGTTTGCTATATAGGCTAATATTCTAATATCAAATGCAATTGGTGGCAACCTTAATTATTTAATAAAAAAATATTTATATAATTACAAAATCTTCACTGAACTTCAATAAGCAAACTGACGATTTCTCTTTAAAGTTCCCGAAAATATCAATTAATTAGCGTAATTATCAAGATAAAAAATCAGTTAAATATGCAACCTTAATTATTTGATTGAGTTATTATTAAATAATTACAAAATATCTACCTCATTCATGATACTTACCAACAAAGCTGACGATTTAAACGTTGATTAGTGTTTACAAATTCATCTAATACACGATAAACGTTCAATTAAATTATCCATTAAAACCCGTCATTTATCCCCATGCGTTACAAATACCAATCAACGATACTGCTCACCTTTAATCATGACCAAATTGGGCAATAAACCAAATTTAATTAGCGGCACTCACTCCCCCAATCATCTGTTGTTTACATAACACTTAGCATATAACCTGCCAGGCATAACACAGTAACACAAGCCCTGTGTATTGAGTACCACGTGACCGCCTTTACTGCATCAACACGCGTCATAGCTTCAGGCAGTTTACACACAGTCAGGTAATCGGTCAGCTGTTCAATATGGCCTAAGGGAAAATTGTATATTGATAGGATTAAGGGATCGCGGCAACGAATTTAAAGCATCGCGGCTACATTAAGGCGTGGCGGTAAGTCACTTTCTGAGTTGAAGGCATCGCGGCACCGCCACGCCTTAAATGGCTGGGGAAAGCCCTGTAAAGTGAAATGATACGACCAGTAAAGGAATACTAAAGTGTAATGATACAACCAGTAAAGGACTACTAAAGTGTAATGATACAACCAGTAAAGAATTACTAAAGTGTAATGATACAACCAGTAAAGGATTTTGCACTCATTCGCAGTGTTCTTTTTTGCTTTAAATGGTATTTATCAATTTGTCATATATGGTAATTTAGAACTACATCATAGTTCTCAAAATGGAGGCTCAAATATCCGTTTAAGAATAACCTTTAAATCCTCATATCTTATTAGTTTATCATCCGATTTTGATAATTATTTCACCTTTTTCTAAGTTGTTCCGACCTGTCAATACTAAAGATTGTTTGGTATGCCTACATTCCCTGTAAGGACCTGCTCTTAAGAGCTGCAGCTCTCCGCCCACGTGGGTTTGATGTTGGAGTTTTGCACCAACACAAAAAGGTTATATGGCGCTAACAGGAATGAACATTCCAGGCTCACTTTCCATTTACATCTATATACAAATATGCAAAATGGCCCTGGAACCTTCTCACCTGCAGAACTGCAGCAAATTCTTTTGTAAACACTCCCATTTTTTGCTGGAGCCTCAGTGTTTTCTGCCACTATACAAGTAGAACCTGAAACAAATACAGCGATCTTGATGAAGACCTTTATGTGAGCACTGTCATTCAAACATTTATTTATATGTATGCAATCCACATCAAGCTTAACGAAGGCCTGCCAGGAGGGGGAGGGGAGTGGGGAGGTCCTTGTTCCTCGGAAACCTTAATGACCATTGTTCCCCTGAATCACTAAACTTTTTTCTTTTTTTTTTGCATACACTGTTCCCTTGATCCCTAGAATTAAGGTTTTCACCTCTGCATCGCTCAAGTATTTGCCAATGTTCCCAGATCCCTGAAAATAGCCAATTCAACAAAGAATATCAAAAGAGAAATATACCATTATTCTGGGGTAAACATCTCATACGCGCTCATGGTATTTGAATAGTGGAGCTTACAAGAATAAACACAATTTCAGCCTGGGTCTTCCATTTTACCCATCTGTGTCGAGTAATGTCGGGTATATTCGACATTCGTTCAAATTCTTCACTTTTCCTTTGTTTTCTTTATATCTCTCCAATCATAATACATATCCAGGCAACAAATGTACACATTGTGACGTCACATATCAAAATGACGTCACTTACTTTTCCCGCTTATGACACGACGATAATGTAAACAATATCGGAAGTGCAAAAACTACACCATACGGACATATCCTTTGAAAAATCGTTGTTATCGAATAGGGTAAGAAGAGTGTACTTTTCAGGTATCTATATTTTTGTAGTTTTTGTCTATTTTGTTAGCATTCGTGCGTTTTAACACCATGTTACAGTACGTCAGTTGTTGGAAAATTGTGCCACACGTTTCAAAAACCAAGAAATGGTATGAATTATCAATGAATTAAATCAATCGGAATACTAAACACAATTTGTATAATGTGTTTTCATTATTTTTTAAAACTCCATATGGGTGTCGAATTTACACGAAATGTGTCGAATTTGGCCGACATTACCTTATATATGACTAAACATGCTATGCCATTTCTTTTACGATTATGTTCATGGTTACTATATGGAACGATCGGAAATGTTCCATTTTATCATTTGTACATCTGGATGACGGGTAAATTCGACATGTAAATATTATTGTTTGAAATCCTCTGTTAAAGTGTCGAAAATACCCGACATTGCTCAAATATCTTTTTTTTATTTATTTAACAGTGCTCACGGAAAATATTTTTGACAGGCAGGTCCTGAATTAATATTGACAGGTCCTGAATTAATTATATAGTACAATATGGCAAAAAGGGACAAGCCCCAATCAGATTTTGACAGGCCCCAGACTTGGGGCTATCCTATTTCGTGAGCAGATTATATGAATCGAGATTCCATTTTTACCAGTTTAATTATTACAACTGACTGCATTAAATGACGGATCCCAGCAAAAACCTAAGCTGAAATCGAGAATGAAATGTTTGAGCATGTTTATAGTTTTCTGTCTTTCAAGGTGTATGTGTACCATACAACTGGCAACTGTGTATTTTTTTCTGCCTGTTTTATAGCCGTTATCCAGTCATATCCTAATGCCAAAACATATATCTTTCCCAATTTTGAGTGGAAAAGAAAATAACTGAGAGAAAAAAGTAGCAGTGTGACAAGTAGTTAAGTATTAAACACCTCTAAATGTCTCTGTTGACAGTATTAAAGATACAATTATGAAATTAATGTTTTAATGTGCATTTTTTTTTTTGACGGTATGGGTTATCTTTCCAACATATAGAAAAACTAGAAATGTCCATGGGACACGGATGTGCATACTGAAAACAATCAGCAAAAAACGAAAAAGCCATAATCTAGGTAATAATACATGGTCGATTTCGACGCTAAGTCGATATGCATATCTCGATATAGAAAAGCATCCTGTAAAGTTTCGAAACAATTGGTTCAAAATTGTGGAAGATACACACAAACTTTTCGGAACAACCGGGCGGTCACTAGGACATGGCTAATGCTATATGCCCCCTCACCATTCGATGGTGGGCGCATAAAACACACTTGGCATTAGCATATCCATACTGTATTACCACTCATTATCTATACTTAATGTTTTGAGCACTTTTTATTTTTTTTACTTTTCAGAAACAATCTAACAAGTAGAACCAGTACTGTATACGGGAGTAAAAATCGACACTTTCTCACTTGAGCTCCCAGTGGGATTCAAACTTACAGCGAGAGATGAGAACGTTTTAGACCCAGTGTCTTGACTATCCCGGCCATGAAGGCACTACTGTTATCATCATGTTACAAGACTTTTGTTAACTATAAATCTCACGCTCCATTTGTTTTTAGGAATGTAGAGGTAAGTAGATTTATCTGCATATACAGTAGTTTTTGCAATAGCATGACTTCAGTTTACCGTGACCTCATCCCTGCTTTTTTCGCTGCACAGTTTTTACTGACAACAGTAAACAATACTGAACTTCCTTTATCTGTGCAAGAACAACTGTTTCAACTTTCTCGATCGTAGGAAATCAAAAGCTGTACTTCTTACAAGGCATGAAAGCCAATTATTTTGATGCGACTTGGCATTAAATTTCATTTCATATCCATAACACGAGAATTCAACTTCCTAGAACACCATTATTTTTTTTCAAGTTGTACAAAATAAATGGGAAAAATCTAAAATATTGAATCGATCACACTTAAATATTTGCCATAAAACATAAAGCACTAATTCAAAATTAAAAAAATATAGCACAAAAGATCCGAGAGAGAGAGAAATGAATCGAACACTGAAACACTTCCTCTTAGCACAAAATCAGTTTGAACATAAATTATTTTTTTAACCGTAACATATACACTCTCAACCCAAACATTTCATAGGTGTTCTTTGCAACAGCAACCTTTAACGGAACAAGCTACATTGTAGCGAAACAAAACCAACCAACCCTTTCCGCAACCACAATTCATTTAGCGAGAGTATTGTAATACTATTCGCTATTAAACGCAAGATTGACAAAACACCCTCGTTCATGAAATGATAGTTTTACAATGTCCTGTACGAGTACACTTATTTCTGTAATCGACAAAAAATTCATTGGAAAAAATAGACTAAGAAAATTTCATGTATCAGTCGAGACTGCTTCTTCTGGGTCAAGTTTAGCACGCTTCTCTTGCTGATGATCGTCCGATGATGTTGTTTCAAGGTCCCTCTTGCCAGAAGTTTGTGTTTTGAATACGACGATGATGCAGGTCATGTTGTCGCAGCCCGTGCCATCACCCATCGTGTTAGGCGCTAAACAGTGATCGAAAATCTGAAAAAGTTATGTTTATAATACTTTAATGGTCAAGTCAAATGTAAGGACCAAGAATGTCTGATTGTTACAGCAGCCAAAAAAGAATCACATTCTGATTAAAAGATTACTTGTAACTGACCTAACGATCAAATCACAAAAAGAAATCTAAAGTCATAGTCATCAACCTACTATACTGAGGGAAAAAAGTTTAGCAAGTTTTTTTTAGATGCAATAATACTGTATACAAGATATACTGACATTTTGGGACTTTACAGGCTTGACCCCTACGTTCATTTATTCGTTACGTCATTAACATGTTCGACTGTTATTGATTTGTGTTTAATAAAATATTGTGTCTATGGCAGTAGTTTCTTGATTTTACAACCAAAAATGTATTATTTCCAGGGTGCAACAAAAACATGCTAAACTTTTCCCCCTCAGTATATATGCCTTAATCTGACAAACGATGATGTATTACAATTTTTTGTGACAATTATACCAACTACTACACATAACTTTCTGTATCATTTTGTACAATAATGTTGTTTTATATTAATCTATGTACAGCATATCAAGTGACCATTTGCACCTCTTTCACAAAACTTCGGTAAAAAAGACTTCAAGTTTTAACCATAAGTCATCCCTCATGAACGTTCTTGTCAACCCAAACTAGTAAGAAAGAAACCTGTTAGAAGGGCTTTGAAAATTTATTGAGTTGAGTTTGAATTGTGTTTTAAAGATGTTAGAAGGCTTAGAAATGGGTTCTAAGATGCACCAACACATGAAAGATTATTATGGCGCCTAACACTTAAACAGGAATGAACATGCCAGGCTCACCCTTACATCAATATAAAATATGGAGAATGGGCCTAAAACTTTTTTTGCTGCAAATTCTCTAAGAGGCACTCCATTTAGGATGGAGCCATGTTTCCCATTGGCATACCTGGTGTCATGATAAAGACCTTGACAAATTAATATGAAGTGGGGAGGGGGAGGGGGGAATCCTACCTCTCTGTGCATGTGACAGTGTGAGATTGTCTTGGTTGTATTCTACCCCGGCAATCACACAGGGTTGTCAGTTATATATATTAATGTAGATTGTTCATTATGCCCTGCCATGGAGTGGAACAGGCATAATAATGTTACCCTTCTCCGTCCACACACATATGCAGAAAGATGTTTTATATTAAATGCTTTCGTTTGGTACACTTTATTTGACTGACAGTACTAAAGTGAGGCATTCATGTCCAATGGTCACATTTTACAGTTTTGTTTCTTGTCCCAGACAGATGTGTGCCTAGACACAAAGCAATTCATTTGTTTAAAGTTGAATGGCCACCCTTTCTGTAGTATTATCAATTAACACATTTAATTCTTAAACATCATATGAACATTTCTTGATAGTCCTGGAGAGAAACATATATTTAAATCTGCTACTAAGTTGTATGTTAAAATAAGTATTTGCACGACGTTGATTTTACTTTTACCACTGCGTGACTGCACCAGGAAATGAGGTAAATCTCAATTGTATAGCTGCACAACTATTGCCAGATAATTGATACATACATTTATCTGTGGATTAATTTACCTGTTCAAAGTTTTCTACATGTCCGTCATCAAATAAAATCTTATTCTTGCTTTTCACCGATATTGCAATGTGTGAATTGTAAATATCTACTGCTGTGTATTAATTTCGATTTAAACACAAACATGTTCATGAAACAAAACATGGCCGGAGAACTTTAATGTCAGCCTGACTGAATTAAATCCCCCATTTAAACTTAAAAGCGCTGAAATGATTTCAGACAAGTATCAAGTTTACCTCTTCACATATAAGTGAGGGCTTTTTCTGCTTTTCTGGATCCTTCAACTGCTCTCGTACAAAGTCTATCACCTCCTGACTAGTCATAAAGTTCCTGAAATATAAGACCATACATCGTAAACTAGTCGCCCGCAGTGTGCTTATTTCAGCAAGTACAATCTAGCTATAAAGTTTGAAGATAGAGGGTGCAACCTTCACAAATTATGGAGCCTTTTTTTTTTTAAAAAGTTCATGAAAAGAAACATAAATCTGTATTTGAAATTTATAAGGAAGAACTGTATAAAGTTTCATGACCATATGAATTGAATTGAATTGGATTTTATAGTCGCACCAACAGCTAAGGTCATATGGCGACTTTCCAGCTTCCACTGGTGGAGGAAGACCCCAGGTGCCCCTCCGGGCAATTTTCCTGCACGGGCGGGCACCTGGGTAGAACCACCGACGTTCCGCAAGCAAGCTGGATAGCTTCATGACCATATGAAGTTATGAGCTAGGTTAGGTTGCAGGTTAAAGTTCTAAGAAAAGGGGGCATAACTCTGCTAAAATGAAAGTTAGAGTTATTAGACATGTGTAACGACATTTCTTTGGTTAAGATAAAGATATGTGTGAAGTTTCATGAACATAGTTCAAATATTTTTCAAGTTATGGCCGTTTATAAGCTTGGTTAGGTTGCAGGTTAAGGTTATGAAAAGGGGCATAACTCTGCTGAAATGAAAGTCAGAGTTATTGGTCATGTGTAACAATAATATGTGTGGTTAAGATGAAGACGTATGTGAAGTTTCATGAACATAGGTCAAACACTTCTAAAGTTATGGCCAGTTATGAGCTTGGTTAGGTTGAAGGTTAAAGTTTTACAAAAGATGGCATAACTACCAAAATGAAAGTCCGAGTTATTGGACATGTGTAAAAATATTCCTTGGGTTAAGATGAAGATGTGTGCGAAGTTTAATGAATATAGGCCAAATTTTTTCAAGTTATGGCCAAGGTTAGTTTGCAGGTTAAAGTGTGACGGAAGACGGAGGACAAAGTGATCCCTAAGCGTCTGCTGTGCTATGCCGACGACACACCAATTAGTATCTTGATATTGAAGGCTGGTTGGTTGAATGGTGTTTTACGTTGTTTTCAACAAATTTTAGGCTATATATGAGTCAGTTTTGTTTTTTCGTGGTGGACGCAGATCACTCACATTTTCCTGGGGAGAACCATAACTGTAAACCGCCCGCCCGCCACCTGTAAGAATTGACACTTTCTTACAAGTAGAACTCACAGCGGGATTCGAACCCGCGGCAGTGAGAAGGTTTCAAACGCAGCTTTCTTACCATCCTGGCCAAGCAGTGGCTCCCTGATATTGATACTTTGTTATTAGTCATACATGCATCTAGTAAATATGGTATAATATTTTGTTTTCTAAAGGTTAAACCTAGGGGTAACATTATACTATTGAACTGATATTTATCATTAAAATTCTAACATGTAGCTAGTATAACACAATTGATGAGTGGATTTGTTAACATGTTAAAAGCGACCCTTTCTCTCAAATCCTGTATATCTAAATTCAATGTTTAGACGTTTCTATGCAGGGTAACATGCCCAGGAAACAAAAATATACTGGACAGTTCATACAATAAATAGCCCAATTCGAGAAGCACATATTCAAATGTCCCTTTAAAAACTCTTCAGCTTTTGAGATAATAAAAACATAATTTGCTACAATCGTGAATGCTCGGCCAATCCAGTCATTCTTCGGGATCCCGCCTCGTGTGTATCACGGTGCTTCGGTATGTTCAAAATATTGACATTCTGTGACACGGCACAGAAAATAGTGCACTGTTGCTATGTAAACAATATGGCCACTAGCCACACGTGTTTGCGTTGAGTGTTTGTTTTTTACAATGCAGATGAAGGTTTTATCACTGCTTTCATGTAAATAAACTACTGATGAAGCAATCGGCTTAAGAACGTTGCAACATTTGGATGACAACTTTGATTTTGAATGCGAATTTGTTTTGATGATTTTGGCGGAAATCCAAGGCACGATGACGTAACCAATATGGAAGCCTGCGTATTACATTCGAGTAATGCTGCGAAACAGTGTACGAGATGTTGCAAAAAGTATTTGCTATTAAAAAAAGCTGGAAATGAAAACTGCATTTACCGTTAAAGGGAAACAAATCATTGAATTGGGCTATAGGTGGGTGTAAGACACAATTCACCTACCATATACCGTCACAGGCAATCACCATGAACTCGTCTATGGGGCCGAGTGTGGCGGTCTGTATGTCTGGGAATGCCGAGATCATCTGTTCCTTGGCTTCCTTGTCCTGGTTTCTCTTGTACCAATGGTCACCTGAAATATCATCATACATACAGAATATTACTGTTTGACAATATTTTTGGAAAGGGGCCATTTTACTCTTTAAATATTTGGGAAAAATATGGGCATTTGGGAAAGAAAATATCAGTAGTAATTTCGACAAACTGGGAATTTTGCACGATATTGAAAATGTGCATTGGGCATGAGGCCAATACCCAGAAAAAGGCCTGCTAATAGTTTTAAATAATGAGGAACTTTGCAACAAGAGTGGTCCCATATGTTGTGCCTTTTGTTTCCCTTTTGTTAACGGGAAAATATATCATCACAAGTGGATCCTGTCTATGGCCTGTCTAAGTCAACATACTTCCTACTTTGCACAGGAAATTAAGAGACGTTTTGACCACTCACTTTTGCCCTAATCAAATAAAGACTATACATACATATTTCCAAATGACAAGAGATAACTGAAGTATAATTTTATATTGGAAAGCTCAACTTCTCTCACAACGATACAGCCAGTGTGATACCCTTTATAGATCACAAATAAACAGGTTCAGGTATTTTGTCATCAGGCAATATGTTTTTCTAATGCTTTTATTCACTTTCAATTTTTGTGAATCACCTGCGGCTTCCTATCCACCAAAATTCAAAAACTGCAACGTTCACAATATCATACCTAGTGCTCGAGACAGATTAAGGCCTCCGTTGACTCGACCCTCATTTGTTACTTCACCTCCAGCGGCCTCTATCCTTGTTCGCTCGCTTTCATCCTCGGGTTTATGATCAACAGACATATCTAAGGCCTCCCCACCACGACAAAGAACACACCTCGAGTCACCAGCGTTTGCAACGATTACCTGGTTATTTCTTACCACAGCCACCACTGCTGTACACCCGCTGTCTGAGCCGGGCTATAATAAAAAGTAGGTTTATATGATGGACTATATAGACTGGTTACAGTATACAGGAATAATTGCACAACCAGTATGAGCCTGGTTATAAATAATAAGTAGACTGGTTTATGACAGACTATACTGGTATACAGGAATAATTGCACAACCAGTCTGAGCCGGGTTATAATAAAATGTAGACTGGTCATATGAGAGACTATCTAGACTGGTATATAAAAATAACTGCACAACCATTCTGAGCCTGGCTATACAATCACTTGATGACCTTGGTGAAGAGGTAAACAAGTTGAACAAGCTTATAAATTAACTGATAACTGTTTAACCAAAATATCACCATCAGCGCACGCGACAACTCGTGTTTGATCCTGGTCACGGCACCAATATCTTAGAGGGGTAGGTTTGGAGTAAATGAAGCAAACACATTTTACAAAGTTTGAGTGCAATCAGCACGAAGGCCTAGTAAGAGCTGAGCACACATTTGTCAAGCTTATGTTTACAGTTCAAGGGGTGATATCTCTGTTACAAATAGTCTCAGTTGCAAATCTTTAAAGTATGAACATCTTCAGTTGGAAATAATAAAGATGTGCTGTTGGTGAGGAGGATATGCTGTTGGTGATGTGCTGTTGGTGATGGGGATGTGCTGTTGGTGATGTGGATGTGCTGTTGGTGACGAGGATGTGCTGTTGGTGATGAGGATATGCTGTTGGTGACGAGGATGGTTGTTGGTGATGAGGATATGCTGTTGGTGATGTGCTGTTGGTGATGTGGATGTGCTGTTGGTGAGGAGGATATGATGTTGGTGATGTGGATGTGCTGTTGATGAGGATGTGCTGTTGGAGATGAGGATATGCTGTTGGTGACGAGGATGGTTGTTGGTGATGAGGATGTGCTGTTGGTGATGGGGATGTGCTGTTGGTGATGAGGATGTGCTGATAGTGATGAGGATGTGCTGACGGTGATAAGGATGTCCTGTTGCTGATGAAGATGTGCTGTTGGTGAGGAGGATGTGCTGTTGGTGATGTGCTGTTGGTGATGTGGATGTGCTGCTGGTGATAGGGATGTGGTGTTGGTGATGGGGATGTACTGTTGGTGATGAGGATATGCTGTTGGTCAGGAGGATGTGCTGTTGGTGATGTGGATGTGCTACTGGTGATAGGGATGTGGTGTTGGTGATGAGGATGTGCTGTTGGTGATGAGGATGTGCTGACGGTCATGAGGATGTGCTGACGGTGATAAGGATGTCCTGTTGCTGATGAAGATGTGCTGTTGGTGAGGAGGATGTGCTGTTGGTGATGTGCTGTTGGTGATGTGGATGTGCTGCTGGTGATAGGGATGTGGTGTTGGTGATGGGGATGTACTGTTGGTGATGAGGATATGCTGTTGGTCAGGAGGATGTGCTGTTGGTGATGTGGATGTGCTACTGGTGATAGGGATGTGGTGTTGGTGATGGGGATGTACTGTTGGTGATGAGGATATGCTGTTGGTCAGGAGGATGTGCTGTTGGTGATGTGGATGTGCTACTGGTGATAGGGATGTGGTGTTGGTGATGGGGATGTACTGTTGGTGAGGAGGATGTGCTGTTGGTGATGTGCTGTTGGTGATGTGGATGTGCTGCTGGTGATAGGGATGTGGTGTTGGTGATGGGGATGTACTGTTGGTGATGAGGATATGCTGTTGGTGATGAGGATGTGCTGTTGGTGATGAGGATGTGCTGTTGGTGATGAGGATATGCTGTTGGTGAGGAGGATGTGCTGTTGGTGATGTGGATGTGCTGCTGGTGATAGGGATGTGGTGTTGGTGATGAGGATGTGCTGTTGGTGATGAGGATATGCTGTTGGTGAGGAGGATGTGCTGTTGGTGATGTGGATGTGCTGCTGGTGATAGGGATGTGGTGTTGGTGATGAGGATATGCTGTTGGTGATGAGGATGTGCTGTTGGTGATGAGGATGTGCTGTTGGTGATGGGGATGTGCTGTTGGTAATGGGGATGTGCTGTTGGTGATGTGGATGTGCTGTTGGTGATGAAGATGTGCTGCTGGTGATAGGGATGTGGTGTTGGTGATGGGGATGTACTGTTGGTGATGAGGATATGCTGTTGGTGATGAGGATGTGCTGTTGGTGATGAGGATGTGCTGTTGGTGATGAGGATATGCTGTTGGTGAGGAGGATGTGCTGTTGGTGAGGAGGATGTGCTGTTGGTGAGGAGGATGTGCTGTTGGTGATGTGGATGTGCTGTTGGTGATGAGGATGTACTGTTGGTGATGAGGATATGCTGTTGGTGAGGAGGATGTGCTGTTGGTGATGAGGATGTGCTGTTGGTGATGGGGATGTGCTGTTGGTGACGGGGATGCGTTGTTGGTGATGTGGATGTGCTGTTGGTGATTGGGATGTGCTGCTGGTGATGTGCTGTTGGTGATGAGGATGTGCTGTTGGTGATGTGGATGTGCTGTTGGTGAGGATATGCTGTTGGTGATGGGAATGTGCTGTTGGTGATGTGGATGTGCTTCTGGTGATGTGGATGTGCTGTTGGTGATGTGGATGTGCTTCTGGTGATGAGGATGTGCTGTTGGTGATGTGGATGTGCTTCTGGTGATGAGGATGTGCTGTTGGTGATGTGGATGTGCTTCTGGTGATGTGGATGTGCTGTTGGTGATGTGGATGTGCTGTTGGTGATGTGGATGTGCTTCTGGTGATGTGGATGTGCTGTTGGTGATGGGGATGTGCTGTACTTACGAAGTTTTATCACAACTGACACAAAATCCTAAATGTTAGGCTCACAAGCTTATTTTCACAGAAATTCAAAGTTACAATTCTATACGGCATGCTTGATCAGACCTCCTTCCTATTCAGATTCCCCTTCTTCGAAGTGGGTTATAATAAGTATAATGATTTGAGAATTACAAGAGCTGTCAAATGTCAGCATGCTCGTCTTTTCGAGGTCTTGTCTATTTACTGGGTAACTAAGTTGAAAAAGGGGCATAATTCTGTAAAAAACATAACAGAGTTATGGCACTTGTTTGTAGGAGTTCTTCTTTAATGACAGTGAATGTGGAAAGTTTTTGTCAAGCAGTTTCTAAGATATGAGCTTACCAAAAAAGGTTAGCAAAGAAATTGACTAAATACAAAAAGGGGCACAACTTTGTCAAAATAGGCGGCAGAGTTATGGGACTTGCGCGTAGCTTACCGCAAAACTTGAACTAATTGTTAAGATAATGCTGGCGCGAGTAGAATAGCTTGCCATTTCGTGAAAAGCCAAGCTAAAAATTTTCATCTAAGGCTATGATAAACAAATAGACCCCTGTGATTTAGGCAGAAATAGGGCCATCCTTAAAAAAATATTTGTTTGCTGTGCTCCGACCCTGAATTTTTTAAGTGGGTAGGTAGGTAGGTAGGTAGGTAGGCCTTTTCTTTTTCTTTTTTTTGCCACAGTCCTGGTTAAGCGTTTTTACAAATCATAATTTCCTATCTCAATGTATTATAATGCAGTCTGTGGATAACCTCATTAATATTTCTTTACGAATAATTTTTTAGTAAAAAAAATAAATTCTGAAAAGGCTAAAAAAATATCGGTCGCTGCCTTTTTAGACGGTCGGTCGGAGCACAGAAAACAAACACTTTTTTAAAGATGGCCTAGTTGTTGTTGTACGACATATTGCTTTGTAGTTCAGAGAAGACTTTTTAAACTTTAGAAAAATTTCCCTGTAAGAGCTCTAAAACCAATGCCTTATCGACTGAACTACTCCAGGGGTGGAGATTTGAGACAACTCAGAAAACTAAGTAGAACCACCATCTGTCTGCAAGTAACTGGCAAACTTTCTCACATATAAACACAAGCGGAGCGAGTCGGATACAAATCCGGGACCATAGCGCTGAAAGATCCATGTGAGCTTGAGATGACAGCGCAGGGTTCTCCCCACCAGAACATTGTGAAGGCATGTTGTTTTGACATTACATTTAACAAACTGGGCTTGAAATTTATTCCTGGTTTTTGAAAAAAGTAGTGCCTTATGTAAAATATCATTTTTCTTCTTTTACATCTGTTATTCATGAAAATTAAGACGTGACTGAAGGCATGTTGCTCTGATGAAGGCATATTGTTTTACCTTTCTTTTCCAGAAGGCATGTTGCATGTGACATGCCTAATGACCCTGGGGGAAACCCTGCAGCGCCCTTTCATACTGGACCACGGAAACGCCATTCCATAATAATGTATTAAAATTACCTCTTCGTTATGCTCTTCGTCAGCAACAGAGGACACGGTTCTCACGCCGAATACACCACCTTGCGTACCCTCTTCCTCATCTTCCTCTTCCTCTTCTTCATCCTCCTCCTCCTCATCCTCACTAAAATAACAATGTATGATATATAAATATCACATTCATGAGAGGGTGATAGTAAGAATGTTCACCCTGAAGATATGATTATCGCCAGAGGCTTCTCATGAATGTGATATTTATTTTATTATACCGAAAAACCCTCGGGCAAAAATAAGATTCATTTTCAGTACAGATTTCACTTTGCCCGACAGACTGTTCCACTGCTTGTTGGAGAGAAACGGGACATGCGCAGCAAAGCAGTGTATTTGCCGCAACCATTTTTTTCCCAAAAAGTTGCTACGAAAGTCATATCGTTGGATTGGAAATAACTTAACTAAGAAAATGTGTCGTAGTTTATTGAAATTGGTCAAGTACTTTTGAAGTTATTAGTTAAAAAGAGCAATTTCACCTTACTGACCTGATGGCGTCACCGAAACAGCGCGCACGTGATCATTTTTTACTATCACCCTGTACTATCACCCTCGTGTAAGATAGCAAGAAATTACACATTGGTGTCTATGGGGATTTAGCATGGGCATTTTATGTGAAAAATAAATAAGTACTACTGCTACTAAATTTTACAATTTTTCACATTGCATGATGTTAGGACAAATCATAACTGACATTCTGCTGCAGATATAAACACCTACATACAATATACATTCAATGATGCGACAGTATTTCTTTTGTTTATAAACACAACCAGAGTTCCTGAACACAACTGCATTTCATTACAAAAAGTAATAATTTACCAAGTCAGGAGAGAATGATTTGACTTAGCCCAAAACACAACTGAATTAGATTAAATTAAATTATTAAACCATAAAATCAGCCCGCAAAATTTTAATAAATTTTTGTTTACTCCATCCATTCCAATATCTTCTGAAAAACCCTAGCTTCAGTACTTCGCTCTACTGGTCAAAATTGCAGCTCAGTGGGCCAAACGAGACATGTGGCCCCACTACAACACTAGCCAGCAATACTTCGGTGTCAGGCAGTCTAACCTTGAATATTACCAACATTGAAGTCCTACTGCCCATAGGTCAAGTTCCCACATAGGTCATGTGCTGCACATGTGCTTTTCTTAAAGGTGTAAACTTTCAATTGGCTCAATTCTCTAGCAGATATAAGCCTGATCGATAGATTGGACCCAAGTATTCAGGGCTCAAATTTAGCAACAATCTGGACTGGCAACATTTCGCCAGTAGCATTTTTTGTAACAGGCAACACGAAAAAGTTACTTGCAATTTGTACGGTTGTGTGTGTAAGTACAAATATGTAACAAATAAGTAAAAAGCACAAGATGATTCATCATTCGCAAACAAGGCATTCTGGAAATGTCACTTGCATTTTGCCAGTACGCCAGCTTAAATTCGAGCCCTGAGTATTACCCTTTCCGACCACATGACATTCTGTATGGTACGAACCTGTCGTCATGACACCCTGTATGGTACGTACCTGTAGTCATGACACCCTGTATGGTCCGTACCTGTCGTCATGACACCCTGTATGGTACGTACCTGTCGTCATGACACCCTGTATGGTACGTACCTGTCGTCATGACACCCTGTATGGTACGTACCTGTCATCATGACACCCTGTATGGTACGTACCTGTCGTCATGACACCCTGTATGGTACGTACCTGTCATCATGACACCAGGTATGGTACGTAGCCTGTCAACATGACACCCTGTATGGTACGTACCTGTCATCATGACACCCTGTATGGTACGTACCTGTCATCATGACACCCTCCCTGTATGGTACGTACCTGTCATCATGACACCCTGTATGGTACGTACCTGTCATCATGACACCCTCCCTGTATGGTACGTACCTGTCATCATGACACCAGGTATGGTATGTACCTGTCATCATGACACCCTCCCTGTATGGTACATACCTGTCATCATGACACCCTCCCTGTATGGTACATACCTGTCATCATGACACCCTCCCTGTATGGTACATACCTGTCATCATGACACCCTCCCTGTATGGTACATACCTGTCATCATGACACCCTGTATGGTACGTACCTGTCATCATTACACCCTCCCTGTATGGTACATACCTGTCATCATGACACCCTCCCTGTATGGTACATACCTGTCATCATGACACCCTCCCTGTATGGTACATACCTGTCATCATGACACCCTCCCTGTATGGTACGTACCTGTCATCATGACACCCTCCCTGTATGGTACATACCTGTCATCATGACACCCTCCCTGTATGGTACATACCTGTCGTCATGACACCCTGTATGGTACATACCTGTCATCATGACACCCTCCCTGTATGGTACATACCTGTCATCATGACACCCTCCCTGTATGGTACATACCTGTCGTCATGACACCCTGTATGGTACATACCTGTCATCATGACACCCTCCCTGTATGGTACGTACCTGTCATCATGACACCCTCCCTGTATGGTACGTACCTGTCATCATGACACCCTGTATGGTACGTACCTGTCGTCATGACACCCTGTATGGTACGTACCTGTCATCATGACACCCTCCCTGTATGGTACATACCTGTCATCATGACACCCTCCCTGTATGGTACGTACCTGTCATCATGACACCCTCCCTGTATGGTACATACCTGTCATCATGACACCCTGTATGGTACGTACCTGTCATCATGACACCCTCCCTGTATGGTACATACCTGTCATCATGACACCCTCCCTGTATGGTACATACCTGTCATCATGACACCCTCCCTGTATGGTACGTACCTGTCATCATGACACCCTCCCTGTATGGTACGTACTTGTCATCATGACACCCTCCCTGTATGGTACGTACCTGTCATCATGACACCCTCCCTGTATGGTACGTACCTGTCATCATGACACCCTCCCTGTATGGTACATACCTGTCATCATGACACCCTGTATGGTACATACCTGTCATCATGACACCCTGTATGGTACATACCTGTCATCATGACACCCTCCCTGTATGGTACATACCTGTCATCATGACACCCTCCCTGTATGGTACGTACCTGTCATCATGACACCCTCCCTGTATGGTACGTACCTGTCATCATGACACCCTCCCTGTATGGTACGTACCTGTCATCATGACACCCTCCCTGTATGGTACGTACCTGTCATCATGACACCCTCCCTGTATGGAACGTACCTGTCATCATGACACCCTCCCTGTATGGTACATACCTGTCATCATGACACCCTCCCTGTATGGTACATACCTGTCATCATGACACCCTCCCTGTATGGTACATACCTGTCATCATGACACCCTCCCTGTATGGTACGTACCTGTCATCATGACACCCTCCCTGTATGGTACATACCTGTCATCATGACACCCTGTATGGTACATACCTGTCATCATGACACCCTGTATGGTACATACCTGTCATCATGACACCCTCCCTGTATGGTACATACCTGTCATCATGACACCCTCCCTGTATGGTACGTACCTGTCATCATGACACCCTCCCTGTATGGAACGTACCTGTCATCATGACACCCTCCCTGTATGGTACATACCTGTCATCATGACACCCTCCCTGTATGGTACATACCTGTCATCATGACACCCTCCCTGTATGGTACATACCTGTCATCATGACACCCTCCCTGTATGGTACGTACCTGTCATCATGACACCCTCCCTGTATGGTACATACCTGTCATCATGACAGGTATGTACCATGGTACATGGTACATACCTGTCATCATGACACCCTGTATGGTACATACCTGTCATCATGACACCCTCCCTGTATGGTACATACCTGTCATCATGACACCCTCCCTGTATGGTACGTACCTGTCATCATGACACCCTCCCTGTTTGGTACGTACCTGTCATCATGACACCCTCCCTGTATGGTACGTACCTGTCATCATGACACCCTCCCTGTATGGTACATACATGTCATCATGACACCCTCCCTGTATGGTACGTACCTGTCATCATGACACCCTCCCTGTATGGTACGTACCTGTCATCATGACACCCTCCCTGTATGGTACGTACCTGTCATCATGACACCCTCCCTGTATGGTACATACCTGTCATCATGACACCCTCCCTGTATGGTACATACCTGTCATCATGACACCCTCCCTGTATGGTACGTACCTGTCATCATGACACCCTCCCTGTATGGTACGTACCTGTCATCATGACACCCTCCCTGTATGGTACGTACCTGTCATCATGACACCCTCCCTGTATGGTACGTACCTGTCATCATGACACCCTCCCTGTATGGTACGTACCTGTCATCATGACACCCTCCCTGTATGGTACATACCTGTCATACTCAAATTCCTCTTCCTCATCTGCACTCGAATCCTCGCTGTCAAACGTTTCATCCACAATTGTCAACGTTCCTTTGGTGCCTTCCCCAGAAGAGCCTACCCCAGATCCAGAAGGGCCCGAGGACATACATGACCCACCTTCCCCAGAACCGGAGGGAATCGATGACAAGCCTGAACCTCCTGCCTGCAATCATAGAGAATACTTAATTAACAAGAGCGAAGCAAACAGCATATAATACATTCCTAATAAATAAAGTAATTGTGAATAAGAAATATCTATTCGACCAAAGCTCAGAATTGTACGGAATCTAAGGTTCATACAGTACAGCTCACGTGACACTTTACCCGATTCCCCGAATTTGTGGGTATCAAGTGCCGCGCGAATATAAGCCAAGTCGGTGTTTGGACTCTGAGCAACCACTTTGCAAAACTATGGCATTATCGAGTCACTCCGAGTGGAGTGTGGAGTTACTCCGCGCAAAATCGCCAGAAAAAGTACAAACAAGAGACGCCGAGTGCATCTTTTCTTGCAAAGTTGACAAGACTGATAAATACAATGAATACATTTTTAAACAATTAAGTATTTCAAACGTTTAATGCATTTAATCACAAGCTATGTTAATTTTTTTTGTCCAAAAGTCAGTTTTTCAACGACATAAGTACCCATAATCCTTGGCCATGTATACACCTTTTAACAAGACGGCACTAACAACGGATTTATGACCCAGAATTCTTTACATTTTTTCCAACCAAAGAACCCATCGATGTTTTAATAATAAACAGCAGACTAGTAAAAACCTGTTACAAATAACGATTCATTAAAATTATAATTTCCAGTATTACTAATTGAATTTTATGTTCAGTCACCACTAAGCCAGTAATAGGAACGCCATGTAACTATCCTGACCTAGAATCCATAATTGTCTTCTGCTTCCATTTTTTTCCCTAAAAATAGTTAATAATTATGTCTACGCGTAGCTGATTGCTACTCCAAGTAGTTTTATCATCAAAACTTCACATATAAAACTAAAGTGTCCATAGGGCATGGAAGCCCCATTTTACCACTGTCAGTCCCCCATTATTGCCTTAACTTTCTTAAATTAACTAGACGGGTGTTCCGCAGAACACGTCTAGACGGGTGTTCCTTGACAAATGGCCTAAGTATTTAACCAATATAATGACCTTCTGTCTGACCTTGACCGTTATATTTTAGTACAGCCATGTCGATGTTGTCATGATAAATAAATATTGAAACTTTGATGAAGAAATATCAAGAAATGAGAAAGATATAGAAAACGGTGAAGAAAACAAGAGGCCCAAGAGGGCCTGTGGACGCTCTACTGGCTAACATGGCTCTTATAACATCAATGAAGAGAGTGACTGCCATTAACGTTTTTTTTAAAGTTTCTGGCAAAAAACAGCTTTTTAACTAAATCAAGGGCCATAACTAAAAACAAGAGGGCCATGATGGCCCTATATCGCTCACCTGAGTTAATTTGAACCAATAAAAGAGGGCCAGGGCCAAGATGGCCCTAAAGCGATCATCTGAGTACTGGCACATTATCGAACTTCTTCGAAATCTTATGGTCCTATACAATCTGTGCAAGTTTGGTTAAGGTTGTTCAAGAAATGTGGGCTCTGTTGTGTATAACAACATTGATATAAACAGTTTAAGACACTGACAAAGTTTGGAAAAGATTGAATATAAAATGAAGGTGCTAGAGAATAACACCTTGGGCAGAGCCAAATGTGACCCCAGGGCTACATGTAATATATGAGAGCTGTGTGCTTTGTGGTTTTAGAGAAGAAGATTTTTTAAGTTTTTCCCTATACAAGTCTATGTAAAACGTGACCACTGGGGTGGGGCCAAATGTGAACCCAGGGTCACCATTTGAACAAACTTGGTAAAGGACCATAAGAGTATAGTAAATGCAAAATATTAAACCTCTGGCTCTTGTAGTTCCAGAGAAGAAGTCTTTAATGTGTTTCCTATATAAGTCTATGTAAAACTGTGACCCACGGAGTTGGGTCAAATTTTACCCCTGGGTCATCATTTGAACAAACTTGGTAGAGGACCATAATCTAATAGTAAATTCAAAATATTAAACCTCTGGCTCTTGCAGTTCCAGAGAAGAAGATTTTTTTCAGTTTTTCCCTATACAAGCCTATGTAAAACTGTGACCCCCGGGGCGGGGCCAAATGTGGCCCCTGGGTCACCATTTGAACAAAATTGGTAGAGGACCATGAGCTTATAGCAAAAGCAAATTATTAAACCTCTGGCTCTTGCAGTTTCAGAGAAGAAGGCTTTTTAAGTTTTTCCCTATTCATATCTATGTAAAACTGTGACCCCCAGGGCGGGGACAAATTCGACCCCAGGGTCACCATTTGAACAAACTAAGTAGAGAACCATAAGCTGATGCTACATGTAATACATGAGAGCTCAGTGCCATGTGGTTCCAGAGATGAAGATTTTTTAAGTTTTTCCCTATACAAGCCTATGTAAAACTGTGACCCCCGGGCAGGGGCCAAATGTGACCCCTAGGTCACCATTTGAACAAACTTTGTAAAGGACCATAAGCTTATAGTAAATGCAAAATATCAAACCTCTGGCTCTTGCAGTTTCCGAGAAGAAGATTTTATAAAAAAAAATCCTATACAAGTCTATGTAAAACTGTGGCCCCCGGGGCAGGGACAAATTTGACCCCAGGGTCACCATTTGAACAAACTAAGTAGAGGACCATAAGCTGATGCTACATGTAATACATGAGAGCTCCGTGCCATGTGGTTCCAGAGAAGATTTTTTTTCCAGTTTTTCCCTATACAAGCCTATGTAAAACTATGACCCCCGGGGCGGGGCCAAATGTGACCCCTGGGTCACCATTTGAACAAACTTGGTAAAGGACCATAAGCTTATAGTAAATGCAAAATATCAAACCTCTGGCTCTTGCAGTTTCTGAGAAGAAGATTTTTAAAAAAAAATCCTATATAAGTCTATGTAAAACTGTGACCCCCGGGGCAGGGACAAATTTGACCCCAGGGTCACCATTTGAACAAACTTAGTAGAGGACCATAAGCTGATGCTACATGTAATACATGAGACCTCTGTGCCTTGTGGTTTCAGAGAAGAAGATTTTTTAAAGTTTTTTCCTATATGTCTATATGAAAAACATGCAAAATCTCAATATACGAACTTTGGACCCCTGGGGCATGGCCATTTTTGACCCCTGGAACTTCATTTGAACAAACTTGATAGTTTTTCTTTTAAAATGAGTCTAGACGTTGGCGATCATTTTAAAAGAAAAACTGTCGAAATCTATCCAGCGGTTCTTGAGAAGAAGATTTTTTAAGGTTTCAACCATATATGGTAATGGCGGCCATCTTGGATGTCGCGCAGTGTTTTATCTACCCCTGCGTCATGCGTCAAATACGCAGTATTTTCCGATTTGACGCACACATATTGTTGCCGAAACGTACATGGACGCAGCCGAAAAAGGAGCCGTAAAATAAACGTAGTCATAGGCGATGTTCATGATATAAGTGTAATTTACGCTCACTTGTCGCACAATGAAACAACGATTTTCATTGGCTGAATTGTATGCAATGTCCAATCAAATGAGTTGTTTTGAGATGTTGTCAGCATTCTACACAAAATGTCAAAAAATCAAAAGCAGATTCAAAACAAACAAAATTACAGTTTGGACCGCGTTTATGTCGACAATAATGTCGAGTCCCAATCAGCAAAGGACGAGGTAACGATAACCCGCAAGATAAACATATTAACTTCGTCCCGCAATGGTTGAGAACGTACAGCTGGCTACGTATAGAAAAAGAATGCGATGAATTTGGAGGATTTATGTTTTGCCATGACGTGTGCACAGAGGCCAAACTTAAAAACCTCTTTTTGTTTTTTGTATGAAAATAAAATAAGGCTTAGTTAGTCCAGTGTTTTATCTTCAATTGGCTACCTAAAATACTTTGAAAGGTATTTTGTGTAAATAAAACAATAAACAAGAGGTCAATGACCTTGAAGCTCTACTGATAGGTTTTTGATAGCTAGATCAGCATTCCTGTGAAGTTTCATGGAAATCCGTCCAGTTATTTTAGAGGAGTAGTCGCTACAAGTTTTTACTAAATAATTCTATGTAAACAAAGATGGCCGCTGGCAGCCATGTTTAACGTCGAATCAAAACGGTTTTCGACAAGGACCAACATCATGTCATGATGATCATTTTAGAAAAAGTCCCATATCAATATCACTTATGAGTTTTCAAAAAGTAGTCGTTACAAACGTGTATTTTGAAAATATATTTTTAGCCATGGTGGCCATCTTGAATTTCCGACCAACCTGAAATGTTGCTAGGATCATTTAGACATCAAGAGCAACATTCCTGTGAAGTTTCATGGAAATCCGTCCAGTAATTTCAGAGGAGTAGTCGCTACAAGTTTTTACTAAATAACTCTATGTAAACAAAGATGGTCGCTGGCAGCCATGTTTAACGTCGAATCAAAACGATTTTCGACAAGGACCAACATCATGTCATGCTGATCATTTTAGAAAAATTCCCATATCAATATCACGAGTTATCAAAAAGTAGTCGCTAGTCTTGTTTTTTAAAAATCTATTTTTAGATTTGGCGGCCATCTTGGATTTCACATCAACATTAATTTTTGCTAGGATCAACTAGATTTCATGGGCAACATTTTTGTAAAGGTTCATGAAAATCCATTCAGTAGTTTCAGAGGAGTAGTCGATACAAAAAAAGTTTACGGACGGACAGACGTACACCGCACCACAGCATAAGCTCTGCTGATCTCTGATCATTGAGCTAAAAATAAACATTTTTTTAAAAATGATCAGAATTGATCACCAGTTTCATGTGACGCATATATTTGGATTTTGGCGCATTGTTTTTTGCCTGGGTGTGTCAAATGACTCGCATGTAACCAATTGTAGATAAAACACTGGTCGCGCTGACCTAATTTTAACAAATCTAAAAAGCATTCACCTAAGGATCATCCACGTGAAGTTTGGTCAAAATTAGACAAGAGGTTTCTGAGGAGAAGTTATTTGAAGCAAAAGTTAACGACGGACGACGACGACGGACGACGGACGAAGAGTGATCCCAATAGCTCACCTTTGAACCTTCGGCTCAGGTGAGCTAAAAATCAAGGGCCATAACTAAAAAATCTGGTAAAGTTTGGTAAAGATCAGATGAAAAATGAAGGCCCGACCGTATTGAGGCAAAATATAGCATGTTTAACTAAATCAAGAACACCTCTGTTACTGATCCGACTGGTCGAACATAGAGGTAAAAAAAATCAAAAATAATTCAAAAAAAAATTCAAACAAGAGGCCCAAGAGGGCCTGTGGACGCTCTACTGGCTAACATGGCTCTTATAACATCAATGAAGTGAGTGACTGCCATTTACGTTTTTTTGAAAGTTTCGGGCAAAAAAAAGCTTTTTAACTAAATCAAGGGCCATAACTAAAGAATCTGGTAAAGTTTGGTAAAGATCAGATGAAAAATGAAGGCCCAACCGTATTAACGAGGCAACATATAGCATGTTTAACTAAATCAAGAACACCTCTGTTACTGGTCCGACTGGTCGAACATAGAGCTAAAAAAAAAAAAAATTCAAAAAAAAGAAGATATTTAAAAAAAAATAAAAAAAAAAAAAAAAAAAATATATATATAAGTCTATGTAAAACTGTGACCCCCGGGGCGGGGATAAATTTGACCCCAGGGTCACCATTTGAACAAACTTAGTAGAGGACCATAAGCTGATGCTACATGTAATACATGAGAGCTCTGTGCCTTGTGGTTTCAGAGAAGAAGATTTTTTAAAGTTTTTCCTATATGTCTATATGAAAAACATGCAAAACCTCAATATACAAATTTTGGACCCCCGGGGCACGGCCATTTTTGACCCCGGGGACTTTATTTGAACAAACTTGATAGTCTAGGCGTTGGCGATCATTTTAAAAGAAAAACTGTTGAAATCTGTCTAGCAGTTCTGGAGAAGATTTTTTAAGGTTTCGACCATATATGGTAATGGCAGCCATCTTGGATGTAGCGTTGATCTAATTTTAACAAATCTAAAAAACATTCATCTAAGGATCATCCACGTGAAGTTTGGTCAAAATTAGCCAAGCGGTTTCTGAGGAGAAGTCGTTTGAAGAAAAGTTAACATACGACAGACAGACAGACAGACGACAGACAGACAGACAGACAGACAGACAGACAGACGACGGACAACACAGCATCCCATAAGCTCTGCTGGCCCTTGGCCAGTAGAGCTAAAAACAACAAAAAAACAAAAAAAATAATTATAATACAAAAAAAAGAAAGTCGTACAATATGGTAAAGTTTGGCAAAGATCAGATGCAAAATGAAGGCCATATCGTAAGACGAGTCAAATTATAGCATTTTTAACAAAATCAAGGGCCATAACTCCGCTGCTACTGGTCCGATCTGTCCGGTTTTCGAACTTGACCACGCTTTTATTGACATTAACAATCTGATAAAGTTTGGTAAAGATCGGATAAAAAATAAAGTCTTAACGAGGCAAAATATAGCATTTTGAACTAAATCAAGGGTCATAACTCCGCTGTTACTGGTCTGATATGAATGGTTTTCGAACTTCTCCGAGCTTTCATTGATATTAACAATCTGATAAAGTTTGGTAAAGATCGGATGAACAATGAAGCCTCTATCGTCTTAACGAGGCAAAATATAGCATTTTTAACTAAATCAAGGGCAATAACTCCGCTGTTAATAGTCCGATCTAGCTGGTTTTCGAACTTGTCCGAGCTTTCATTGATATTAACAATCTGTGCAAGTTTGGTAAAGATCAAATAATAAATGAAGGTGCTATAGTGTTCACAAGGCTTAATATGGCATTTTTCAGCAAAACAAGGGCCATAACTCCATTGAAATTATTTCTATCTTGCCGGTTTTCGAACTTGTTTGAGCTTTCATTGATATAAAGACACTGGCAAAGTTAATTAAGATCCGATTAATACTGAAGGCCCTAGAATGTTCACAAGGCAGAAAATAGCATTTTCCAGAAAAGAACAAGTGCCACAACTCCGGTGTTACTGATCCGATTTGGCTGGTTTTCGAACTTGTCCGAGCTTTCATTGATATTAACAATCTGTGCAAGATTGGTAAAGATCGAATAATAAATGAAGGTGCTAGAGTGTTCACAAGGCTTAATATGGCATTTTTCAGCAAAACAAGGGTCATAACTCCGGTTTTCGAACTTGTTTGAGCTTTCATTGATATAAAGACACTGGCAAAGTTAATTAAGATCCGATTAATATTGAAGGCCCTAAAGTGTTCACAAGGCAGAAAATAGCATTTTCCAGAAAAGAACAAGTGCCATAACTCCGGTGTTACTGATCCGATTTGGCTGGTTTTCGAACTTGTCCGAGCTTTCATTGATATTAACAACCTGTTAAAGTTTGGTAAAGATCGGATGATAAATGAAGGCCCTAGAGTGGTAACAAGACAAAAGTTAACAACGGACGACAGACAACTAGCCATCCCATAAGCTCTGCTGGCCAGTAGAGCTAAAAAAAAAAAAGAGTATTTAACCCATATAATGACCTTCAGTGCGACCATGACCCAGGGCACGAAAATTCCACTTGTCCGCTCATATTGACGAGTGAAATTCGAATCCGGACGAGTGAAACCCATGAATCAGTTGTCCGAGAGGAAGAGTAACATTTCAGTAGAAAACAACAACAAAGAAAATAGTTCTTAAATAGTTTATTAAGCGATTAAATGAAGTAAATAGTCACAACTCTGTTAATTCACCGATATATTGCAATTTAAATGTCAACCGGATATTGGGAAATTGACGCATTTCCGTTTTGGGACATACTAAAATGCGGCTCCCGTTCTAATTTCACGGAGCACGAATGTTACGGTATTTGATGTTATACAAATAACACTTTCACGGGGGAAATCTTTAAGGGAATTTGTCAGCTTTTAGGTTACCGAGGCCAGAGCCTTCAGGAAGGGGAATTGCAAAAAGTATGCTGTTTTCCTGTATGTTTAACATTTTCTAATAAAAAAAGTGTGTGTTTTTTTTAAGAGGGGAATTTTTCACAGGAAAAGGGGGAAAATATATACCATGTATACCATGCCAGAGTAACTGTATTGGCCATGATCAGACTGTAGTGAACTATAGAATATGAACATAGTCATCTATAATACTGGTCAAAGTTTCATAATTTTCATTGATTTATATAAAGAAAAAAACAACACATTATGATGTTTCCCTTTGTTTTATTTATATATAATAGTGTTAAATGATGGTATCTGACTACTTTGACTTATGAACTTTTACAATCAGAGCAGGACGAGTAAACATCCTATAAAGACGAGTAACATATCAATGCCACTCGTACAGGACGAGTATACAGTAAAATATATTTCTTCCCCTGTGACCTTTATATTTTAATAAGGTCATGTCGATGTTGTCATGATGAGCATATATTGAAAGTTTGATGAAGAAACATGAAGAAATGATAAAGTTATAGCCAATGTTAAGTTTTCGTGACGGACGGACTGATGGACGACAAAGTGATCCGTATGTATTGCATTTTTCTTCGAAAGGGCGACACAACGAAGTGCGAAAGCTAGTTCAAGGTCATTCATATCATTTAATAGGAGCATGGCCGGCAAGAAATTGTATTTGTAAAATCTATTTTTAGCCGTGGTGGCCATCTTGAATTTCTGGCGGACATGTATTAATAACTTGTCATTAAGGGCAACATTCCTGTGAAGTTTCATGAAAAATCTGTTGAGTAGTTTCAGGAGTAGTCGCCACAACAGTGCTCCAACAAAATTAAAATTTGGGTCTAACCCAGGGCAAGTAAATTTCAAAAGTCCACTTACCCCGACTGAAAAGTCACTAGCCCTGACCTTTTTTTTTTTAACTTACCCTGAAACTGCAACTAACAATGAATAGTTGCCGATAAATAATTTTTGTTGATATTGAATATTTTTTATTTTCACTTTGTTTTATTTATATTTTCACATTTTTAGGATCGCGCCGCAAATCATGCAAAAACTGTACAGGATCCTGCAAATTAAACCATCCAAAAACAGGTGCGCAATCCCAGTGTTATTTGTGAATAAACGTCTGTTGTAAAGTATTTTTAAGATATAGACTTGCTAAAATGAACGAAAAACGCTAAAAATATTTAGGGTCGGCGGTGAAAGTAGGGTCATTTGGGAAACCGGAAACACACATATTTTTTTGTTAGGCCCTATGCACTGGATGCTGGATAGAATATTATCACCTGCTGCCTAATAAAAAAAATTCTTCTGGTTGACTTCAGGCTTAACTCACCTGTTCTCCAGACCCTGAGGGCTCTGAACTGGATGATGATGACACTGAACTAGATGGTGCAGACGATCCTACCACTTCAGAAGACGACGAGGACACTGCTGTCTCTGCTTCCGACTTCACAACATCCTCGGCTGTACTATCGGCTTCCATTGTCTCAGTTTTATTAACTGCTGTTCCACCATTTTTTGCTGATGTCTCTACCTTACTAACCTCCGAATCCAAAATGTCTGAATTACCTATAGCATTTTCATTGTTATTTATATTATCCGTCACTTTAACCAGATTATTGTCCGATTTGTATTTAAGGTCACTAACTTTACTGTCACTCTGAGATACGGCATCGCGGAGTTCCTTTTCCACGTTAAGGTTATTGTCATTATCTGGCTGACCATTTTCCAGCTTATCCTCCAGTCTAGTGACTAGTGGGTCTGATGAACTTGAAGCACTGTTGTTTATGTTTATATCTTCATTTGAACCCTTACCTGGAAACAAAAAAACATAATATTAAAGGCCGTTTCTCACGATTTTTTCGAATCGAGCTAAAAATCTGAGTTACCATGCGGACACGATGTTTCATGATTGAGTCAGCCTTAGTACTGAACCCAAAATGAATACAGCCTAAGTACTGAACCCAAAATGAATACAACCTTAGTACTGAACCCAAAATGAATACAGCCTTAGTACTGAACCCAAAATGAATACAGCCTTAGTACTGAACCCAAAATGAATACAGCCTTAGTACTGAACCCAAAATGAATACAACCTTAGTACTGAACCCAAAATGAATACAACCTTAGTACTGAACCCAAAATGAATACAACCTTAGTACTGACCCCAAAATAAATACAGCCTTAGTACTGAACCCAAAATGAATACAACCTTAGTACTGAACCCAAAATGAATACAACCTTAGTACTGAACCCAAAATGAATACAGCCTTAGTACAAAACCCAAAATGAATACAGCCTTAGTACTGAACCCAAAATGAATACAGCCTTAGTACTGAACCCAAAATGAATACAACCTTAGTATTGAACCAAAAATGAATACAACCTTTTTTTTTCTTTTTTTTTTTGGTGCAAGATATTGCGAGATTCTACATGTAGCCTATTTATCTCATAAACATCATACAAGTTGATGATACAACTGAAAGTTTCTCTGTGATGTCAGTTTACCTCGATATATTGTGATAAAAGATTGTTCAGAACAAATTAAATATTTTTTTATTTTTTTAATAATTATTTTTCCCATAAAGTTTTAGGGTCGGTCGGCTCCTTAAAAATAGGGCCGGTCAGGCCACCAGAAACAGGTATTTATTTTTTTGGCCTTATCAGAAATATGATGCAACATTTTTGTACCTTAGTAATAAACAAATAAAATATGAAAGTAATTTGTGAAAGCATTTTAAAAATACGAGCAACAACTGACAAAAAACCGGGGGCATAATAAAGTAACTAAAAAAAAAAGCAAAAGCTTAATAGTGTCATCAAAGCAAGCTATTTTGTTTTCAGTTATCTAATATTTTACCTTCCCAAACTGGTACCCGTTTCGCCCTGATCATCGGTGAAGGATTTTTCTCTGTATTTTGCAGACGTTTAGTTTGTGGCAAGATGGGGCCACTCTGACCTGCGTATTTCGCTCTCAATTCTTCTATTGGCATATTTGCTTCTTCCACCAACATGTCAGTCTCAGTTCTACCCATCAGATTGCCATCTGCAAAGGTGATCATTTAAACGAGTTTTTATTTAAACCTACACATGGTGAGGAGTGAAAGCGCAACTATTGTATCTATACTGAAAGAAATAAGTTTAGCATTGTCTTTTGCATATCTAACAAAGAAACTGAATGTTTGTTTTATAATGTGAAGCATTTGATAACCTTGGCATGTCAGAAGGTGTGCTTGTTTTTCACTTATTATGTGTGATTCAAAGTAAGTATCAGAGTTATCTCCCATTTATATAAAACAACATTTTTCACATTAACAAGAGGTCAATGACCTTGAAGCTCTACTGATTGATTTTGATTTCAGGAAGTAGTCGCTACAGACTTGTTTTTTGAAAAATTATTTTTAGCCGTGGCGGCCATCTTGAATTTCCGGCCGACCTGAAATTTTGCTAGGATCAATTAGACATCAAGAGCAACATTCCTGTGAAGTTTCATGAAAATCCGTCAAGTAGTTTCACAGGAATAGTCGCTACAAGTTTTCATTATATAACTCTATGTAAACAAAGATGGCCGCTGACAGCCATGTTTAACGTCGAATCAAAATAATGTTTGACTCTGATAACCATCATGTCATGCTGATCATTTTACAAAAATCCCATATCAATATCACTTATAGTTTTCAAGACAGTCGCTACAAACTTCTTTTTTTAAAAATCTAATTTTAGCTGTGGCGGCCATCTTGAATTTCTGGCCGATCTGAAATTTTGCTAGGATCAATTAAACATTAAGAGAAACATTCCTGTAAAGTTTCATGAAAATCTGCCAAGTAGTTTCAAAGGATTAGTCGCTACAAGTTTTTACTATATAACTCTATGTAAACAAAGATGGCTGCTGGCAGCCATGTTAACGTTGAATCAAAACAATTTTTGACAAGGACAACATCATGTCATGCTGATCATTTTACAAAAAGTCCAATATCAATATCACTTATAGTTTTCAAGTAGTAGTCGCTACAAACTTGTATTTTGAAAATCTATTTTTAGCCATGGCAGCCATCTTGAATTTCTGGGCGACCTGAAATTTTGCTAGGATCAATTAGACATCAAGAGCAACATTCCTGTGAAGTTTCATAAAAATCCGTCCAGTAGTTTCAGAGGAGTAGTCGCTACAAATTTTCATTATATAACTCTATGTAAACAAAGATGGCCACTGGCAGCCATGTTTAACGTCAATTCAAAATAATGTTTGACTCTTATAACCATCATGTCATGCTGATCATTTTACAAAAAGTCCCATATCAATATCACTTATAGTTTTCAAGACGTAGTCGCTACAAACTTCTTTTTTAAAAATCTATTTTTAGCTGTGGCGGCCATCTTGAATTTCTGGCCGATCTGAAATTTTGCTAGGATCAATTAGACATTAAGAGCAATATTCCTGTAAAGTTTCATGAAAATCTGTCAAGTAGTTTCAAAGGAGTAGTCGCTACAAGTTTTTATTATATAACTGTATGTAAACAAAGATGGCCTCTGGCAGCCATGTTTAACGTTGAATCAAAACGATTTTTGACAAGGACCAACATCATGTCATGCTGATCATTTTAGAAAAAGTCCCATATCAATATCACTTATAGTTTTCAAGAAGTAGTCGCTACAAACTTGTATTTTGAAAATTTATATTTAGCCGTGGCGGCCATCTTGAATTTCCGGCCGACCAGAAATTTTGCTAGGATCAATTAGACATCAAGAGCAACATTCCTGTGAAGTTTCATGAAAATGCGTCAAGTAGTTTCAGAGGAGTAGTTTCTACAAGTTTTCATTATATAACTCTATGTAAACAAAGATGGCCGCTGGCAGCGATGTTTAACGTCGAATCAAAACGATTTTCGACAAGGACCAACATCATGTCATGCTGATCATTTTAGAAAAAGTCCCATATCAATATCACTTATAGTTTTCATGAAGAAGTCGCTACAAACTTGTTTTTTAAAAACCTATTTTTAGATCTGGCGGCCATCTCGGATTTCACATCAACATGAATTTTTGCTAGGATCAACTAGACTTCATGGGCAACATTTCTGTAAAGTTTCATGAAAATCCATTCAGTAGTTTCAGAGGAGAAGTCGCTACAAAAAAAAGTTTACAGACAGACGGACAACGGACGCCGCACCACGGCATAAGCTCTGCTGATCTCTGATCAGTATAGCTAAAAATAAGAATATCATCAAGAACAGGGTTAAACTTTATTTATTGTTATTGTTTTATTATTGTTTTGATTTTTTTATGAGCGCTGTGGTCTAGTGGTAGAGCGTTGACCCATGATCCAAAAGTCGTGGGTTCGATTCCCGTCATTGCCATATGCGTTGTGTCCCTGAGCAAGACGCTTTATCTGCATTGCTTAGTACTGGTTCTACCCAGGAAGACATCGAGAGTGATTCAAATAAGTTCATAGAGCTTTCGTTACAATCGATGTAAAATAAATAAGTTTAAACTAAACTTTATTAAATAACTATTCTGGGTTTCCAGTGATAAAAAACGCAAAAACAATTGACATTAACCTTGTCATTATAATGAAATTACGAACCAAAGCTTTAGTTTTTAAAATGATCTCCCTTTATATCGAAATAAGAACGAAATTATAATTTCTGTAAAAACATGTTGCTACTCTTTTCGCAGATAGTGTTTAAAAATAATGTCCTGCATAAATTGTTAATTATGTTAATTATATTGTGAATGGTGGCTGAAGCACATAGCATTGAATCTGCTCAATTGAAATGGGATTTACCATGTTATTTATGTGCTCAACTTATTTCTTTCAGTATATATATAAGTGAAGAAAATGATACACTAGTTTTGACCCCTTGGTGTAATTTTGAGTGAATAAATGACTAAAGAGGTTGGCAAATTTAAGATCTTTGGCCTATCTCCATATTTTATTTTCATTAGTTCTCTTTGAATTCAGTTTGAAATTTCATCATTTTCTATGCTGCTAACGACTTAAAAGTAAAGAGAAAAAGTGAGAACATGTGCCGAATTATTTGAAAATCCGTCCAGGCATGCAAAAGTTATTGACCACAATTTGACCTTTGACCTCTAAGTGTGACCTTGACCTTGGGGCCACAGACCTGGATTCTGTGTGCAACACATCGTCTTGTTGTGGTGAGCACTTGTGCCAAGTTATTTGAAAATCTGTCCATGAACGCCAGAGTTATTGACCGGACACAATTTGACTTTTGACCTCCAAGTGTGACCTTGACCTTGAAGACCTGGGTTTTGGGCACAACATCGTCTTGTTATGGTGATCACTTGTGAAAAGTTATTTAAAAATCCCTGCATGTGTTGTGTGACGTTACAGTCCGGACACGAAATTGCGTACCTGTTTTTGACCTATGAACTTCAAGTGTGACCTTGACCTTTGAGGAATGGACCTGGGTTTTGCGCGTGACACATTGACTTGTTATGGTGATCACTTGTGCTAAGTTATTCAAAAATCCCTGCAGGGGTTGTGACGTTACGGTCCGGACTCGAAATTGCATACCTGTTTTTGACCTATGAACTTCAAGTGTGACCTTGACCTTTGAGGTACAGACCTTGGTTATGCGCGCGACACATCGTCTTGTTATGGTGATCACTTGTGCCAAGTTATTTAAAAATCTCTGAAGGGTTTGTGACGTTACGGTCCGGACACGAAATTGTATACCTGTTTTTGACCTATGAACTTCAAGTGTGACCTTGACCTTTGAGGTACGGACCTGGGTTTTGCGCGCAACACATAGTCTTGTTATGGTGAGCACTTGTGCCAAGTTAATTAAAAATCCATGCAGGGGTTTTGAAGGTAAAGTCCGGACACAAACTGCGGAATGACGGACGGACGGTGCGATTACTATATGCCCTCGAAACCTTTTCGGAGGGGCATAAAAAGTAATCGCAAATATTTTTGTTGTTGCTGTGATCTTGGACGTAGCAGGAATTTAAATTTTATTTAGGTCATCACCTGCAATGCCCCTGTGAAATGTAATCTAAACTTTAGCCTTAAAGGAACACTCAGCAATCTTAGAGTTGTATTCAAAAATTAATTAGCCCCTCGATTTATTAATATCGTCTCATTTTGACTTCAAAATTGCTTGCATATAATTAAATAAATATTTCAGATTTCCCCGGGCAAGTGGATTTTGGGTGCGGGCAAGTGACCTTCGTAAATCTGGTTGTCCGTCACTTGCCCGATGGACGTCAACATTAGATAAAAATCATAGGAAAATTTGCCTTTACTATGAAGTTCGCCGATAATTGCGTAGGAATTAACCACCCATCTCTTTCGCCGCGAGCAATTACTGGTAAGTGCACAAAACTGACCTGTGTTGTTCGTAATTGTTTAATCCCTCCCACTTGATAGTTCATCAAAATTTGATTGGCCGAGGAAGGTTTGGGGTGCCAATCTTCAATTGAAGACGCGCAGCGTTAAGAATTTGTATACCTTGTGAAATATACTCCCATAACGAGCCTCTCGATGCAGGAAGTAAGTCACGTGCCAGGTAATTGTGAAATACACATCAATGTGTAAATCAGTTCAGTTGGTGTGTTGTAGCGACCCAAGGTAATCTTCTGTTCAATAATTAAAAATCATGACGCAACACTTGACCTAGTACTGTTTCCATATTATTCAATCAAATAACCAATGTATTTTTATCAGCCAATGAAACAACTCCTGTTCACTACCACGTTAAAGTGAAACAATGGCGATTCAATCACACCAATTTGTAAACAAGCAGGGCAATTAAAAGATTATGGCAATTTGACGAGCAAAGAGACTATCGACGCATGTCGCAACGTATAGGTTTGCATCTGTTTTTATTTCAAAATGCCATGTTCGTTTTGAATGAATCCGAGATCAATGACGTAATGGCGTGTTTTTGTTTTGAAGCAGGTTTGCCATTTTATCCAAGATTTGCTTCGACCTTGGCTAACTGTGATAATTATTCGAAGAATTGGCATCTCAAAAAGATATTAACAGATAAACACCTGTAACATACCCGTCAGATTTAGGCATAAACCGTGCTAATAATTTCCAACACAGAAACATGAGCTTGCTGATTTATCTACGTGATGTCTATAATGAAAGTGAAAGTAGGAAAAAACTTCTGTTTGACCTAATGCGTCTTTTTTCCTTCTTTTTTTCGTGTAGTCTATAACAAAAGTAGAAGTAGAAAAATGTTTTGTTCGACCTAATAAATGCTTTTTTTTATTTTATATCTGCCTGCCCTTTTGCAATTCCTGCACTAGGAGCATCATGTACATCTTAATTCCACAGGGTCTACCAATATCTAATATTACCGTACCGGTACCAGGTTCATCTAATTCCCTACCCCATATTCATCAATGATGTCTTATCCTCTGGATATACCCGCTGACACCCCCTCCCCCTCTCCCACCGTTGGAGGAAAACACTGATATATGCTTAATGGTAAGGCCAAATAAAAAAATATGTGTGGTTTAGGTAACCCGACCTACCCTATTTTAAGGGGCCCGATCCTAAAACTTTTTATGCAAAAATTAAAAAAAACAAAAAAACAAAAACATTTTTGTTAATAATGCAAAAAAATCAAACTCAATGTATGGTAATTAACATATTAAATTCATTATCAGAATTGAATTAATTATTGAGAAAAAAACAACAAAAAAAACAACTTGGTACCTACCTACCCTATTTTTTTGCCAGTGTTACCTGAACCACACCTATTTTTTTGTTTGGCCTAACAACCTATTATAGCTCTAATCCTTTCTAAATCTAAGTATAGTTTTCAAGAAGTAGTCGCTACAAACTTGTTTTTTTTTTTTTTTAGCTTTGGTGGATTTCTTGGATTTTCATATCAATTTGAATTTTTGCTAGGATCAACTAGACAGACGGACGCAGACACCGCACAACGGCATAAGCTTTTCTGATCTTTGATCAATAGAGCTAAAAACAGTTATAGAAAAGTTAGCGCACGGTCTCAAAAAACAAGGCTTGTTACAAGACATAGCTTAATTTTCTGGCAAGTGACTTTTGAAATTGGGGCAAGTGACATTTTGGGGAGGGCAAGTAGATTTTCAAAATATTTCCAGACCCCTGAAGTTATGCTGACACCCTGATTTTTGAACAAATCAAGATTGCCGTGAGTCCCTGTAAACTGGTGGAAAACATTAAATACCTTCCTCATCCTCGTCCTCATCATCGAGGCCAGCTATCACCTTCAGTTGCTGTATTACACTGTCCTCCTTCAATGTCGCATCAAATCCTATAAATGCATCCTGTAAGGCCTCTGCTAGCTTCCCTTCTTTGTAGAGTGAAACAGTTTTAATGAAATCTGGAAGTTGCTGTGAACAGTACTTCGCAACTTCAGCCCCTGGAAGTATTTTACAACCATTTGACAACTTAGGTTATACCATAATCAGGTTGGAATAGGGAATGATGATAAGCAAAACATGACCTTCATATTAACCATATTCTGCCCCTTCCCCTAGCAAAACAGACTATTTTCCCCCATGTTTGGCTGAAAAATGTCCCCCTTTTTTTGCTTAACATTATTTCCCCCTCTAACTTTCTCAACATTCTTATGTTTGGGATTCATTTATAGAAGAGAATTTATCTAAAATGAACCTCTGTTGCATATTTGCACACCCAAATCTTCAATTTCTGCCTAATAAACTGTTCCCCCTATATCTCGAAATTGCATTATTTTGCGCTTCCCCCAACCCGCCCCCATTGGAGGGCATGGGCTTCTTCCCGCTATTTCCGCAAAAAAGCCCTGATGACAACAATGGAGATGATGGCTGGAAATAAATAGATTCTCAATTCCAATTCAACTCAAAACCAGACTCTTCATTCTTCATATAAGCTTTACGTCCAATTTACGCATATATACAATTACGCATATATACAATGAAAAGTCAACTGAGACATGATTGTTGATCTTCAAGTGCTGCCCACCAGGTATTAATCTGGACACAGACATATTAATAAACAGATAGGAAACTTTATCTTAATTTCCTATCTTAACCAATGAAGCAACCAAAATATCTCTCCTCTCTCAATTATTCACTGAATTTGATGAGAATACAGTCAAAAGATTCATAGTGAATAGCAAAACGGGATCATAATAATATATGTTTATTTTGAAAATAAAAAATTGTATTAAAAATTGTTTAAAGATAAAAATGTCATAGTTTTTCGCTTTTCTCTTATAAATCAAAGTATTGACATGGTCAAAGTTTCTGTCATTCGGTCATCACATCCGACAAAGGTGTCTTTAGAGGATATACCATTCTGCAATGTTTCAACACAAGATAGAATCATCATTAATCAACTACTAGCGATAAAAACATATATGCGGAAATAGTTACATATATATCATGTACGGATTAAATAGTATTATGAAAGACAATATACTTAGTCAGTAACATATGTGAGATCCCGATATTATTTCTAATATATCAGTCAGGTAGTCTATGAACATAAACAGCCGTATAGTGAGTAAAAGAAACTGCTTTTTTTGCTCTAAATGTAAGACAAAGAAAAATAATACCATTGGAAAGAAAATTAAATTTGGCATGGGATTTGACATAAAGGGAACTTGTATCTATGAAACTCTTCACGGTATGTGTATTTAAAACTTGGGAAATAATCTATGAAATGTTCGCACTGTGCCACGTGAAATTTAGATAAGTTTCGTAGTGTCCAGTCTATCTGTTATTAGGTCTGTGATCTGGGACAATACAAACATGTAATTATTTTATTTCTTTATTTCTGGTTATTTCACTGCGCCAGTTACTAACAACTTGCATTGCCTCCTGACTTACCACCATGCCCGTCATATACAGCAAATAAAGATGTCTTGCAGTCCGGATCAAAGTCATGCAGACAGTTATGTGAATCCTGAAAGAAAAGTTGCAGTGTTAGAACCCTGTCAAAATGTCACTTGCAAGCAATTTAAAAACAAAAGCTCACTGAAAGTAAGCAAACTTGCAGTACTACAAAAAGATCATTTATTACAATTGTAATCAAAACAGAAGTTGAAACCTTCTAGAAATGCATTGTTATATCTCACGATAATCATAATAATAATTAGTGTCATTTCTTGATGTTACAAACAACGTAAACACTGATTACTAATTTAATTTTTAAACGAATTAAAAAAACCGGCAAGTTCACTTTCGGAAAATCTTGTATCCATACTGATTTTTCCGCATCTAATTTCACTTAAACTGAGGCTTAATTGATGTTCCTCCTTAGTCAGAGAAACTCTATTTATAATGAAGCTTGGATAATAAAATAGCTCAAACAACAGGTTTATCACCACTAATTACATGTAAGCCTCCAATGTGTAGTGGAATGTAGTTCCTATAATAAAAAGGAAAACGGGCATTATAAGTAGGGGAAAACTGATTTTATGGTTGTATGTATAAGAAGTGTATTAATAAGTTTTACTGGATCACTGATGAACATTTTCGAAATTTCGACTCTATGCTTACACTATGTGAGCAAAGAAAACAGTCAAGCAATGAAAACAGCTGTACCCTTGACCTGTTTAGTAAACAAACAAGAACTTTCTTACATGTCTTGTGACCCCACCTATTCTGGTGATTTTTGAAGTGGAAAATTAGTTTTCTATATGAACATTACACTGCTGCATTATCCATACTTGAGTTGAATCTGCAGCAAATCATAAATATGTGACACTTTAACATTTGTGTCTATGGGGAAAATAATTAGTGGTATAATACCTATAAATTCGTCACAACTAATTAGTCATGTGTTTTCGAGTTTCGGGGCTATCCATTTATTTTTTTGTCTTAGAGGTAGGTATGTAAGAAGTAGGAACTTGCAAATGCATTAAACCAATTACATTTGTAAATGTATAATGTATCTGACGTTAAGATTAAATACGTTTCATTGAACTATTTAAAAAAAAAACAAGATAACAACCAAACCTCCTGTGTCATTCGCCATCCTTGCATTGAGGAGACTCCATACGTGAAATTATCGCATTTCTGATCGCACGATTCCTTCTCAGTTACTGGGGCTGACAAATATACTCCCATTGTAAAGGGTAAGTTACATAAATTGCCACAAATTAAAATTTAACACACGTGAAGTGACTACACATCCTTTCGCGGTTTTTCCCGGAAGGTCATGTGACCTCAATACCGCACCAAAAGTTGTTGTTGTTGTTGTTGTTGTTTTGTATTCCTATTTTCCTCCTTTTCACCCTTACCATAAAATGACCCGATCTCACAGTTAAAATATTCACCAAGTCGTTTAAATTGACCGCTACACGCTACTATTTGGTACTCCCATATAAGACCTTTCTAAATCCCGCGGAGTCATCCATATCCCCAAGTCTAAAACACCCATAGACACTTCATACTACCTCCATACTACAAAACTCAAAGCAACAACATCAGCAAAATATCTTGGCGTTGACATTTCAGACGATCTAACATGGAACACACACATAGACAGAATCACCAAGAAAGCAAATCAAACATTAGGATTCCTTCGCAGAGACATCAAAGTACACTCAGAACCACTTAAATCTACGGCCTACAAAACTTTAGTCCGACCGCAGCTCGAGTACTGCTCCAATGTCTGGTCTCCCTACATAAACCAGATCAAAACTGTCCAACGCAGGGCAGCTCGACGGGCAAAACATGACTATGGACAGACTTCAAGCGTCACAGAGATGCTCCACTCCTTGAAATGGAGAATACTTGACCAGCGACGTATAGATAGTAGGCTCTCCCTCTGCTACAAGATCACCAACAGTCTTGTAGCTATCCCACTTGAGGACTATATGACAATGACGAACTGACGATCTAGACACCTACACCCACTTCAATTTAGAGTAATAGGCACGACATCCGACTACTATAAGTATTCGTATTTCCCCAGAACAATAGTTCACTGGAATGCCTTCCCTCAGATATCCCCACCCTACCCAATATAGAGCTGTTCAACTCTGCAGTAAGCATAGTGGAACATGACTCGCCATAAGTAGCCCCAGAGTTGGACAGACAGACAGACAGACAGACAGACAGACAGACAGACAGACAGACAGACAGACAGACAGACAGACAGACAGACAGACAGACGGACGGACGGACGGACGGACGGACGGACGGACGGACGGGCGGGCGGGCGGGCGGGCGGGCGGACGGACGGACGGACGGACACACACACACACACACACACACACACACACACACACACACACACACAGACACGCAGACAGACAGACAAGGTCACGGGCAAGTAAAACTAGTATTGCAGGTCAAGGATTTATATAAAAATATTGATACATGTGTATATACGTTGATTCTTGATATAGCCGTCTCCGCCACCTGCACCTCTAGAAGGGTAAAGAAATATAAAAAGATCGGACAGGGAAAGTAGCATTCAAGGAGGACAGTCAACCACAAAACACAGAAAAACACACGCAAACAGACAAACAAGAAGGCAAAAGTAATAATAAATGCAATCAACATCACAGACACAAAAGGGTTGACAATAGGGCTACCGCCTTGGAACGGTCAGTGAAAAGTAGGCCACTGGGAGTTTAAACCGGTTCTAGGGTGCACCAAACCTCACACTTACCCTACTGTCATCCCATTAAAACAGGACAGTGTAAATAAAGAAATCCCCGCCATGACCTAAAGTAATCTCTAACCAACAAGGCAGCATCAATAGGCAATATAAGTAAAACACAAATATGCTCGTGTAAATATAATACAAAAAACAACAACACAATAGCCTAGAAAGCCACAATGAAGGTACTCAATGACTTGGCAGAAGCCAGAGCAACAAGAGAATAAACCATTAAGGGCACGACAAGAAAGATCATAAGTCTAAACAATTTTGAAATTCAGTTGTCATGAATTTAAAGGCTTTAAACAGTCAGTCAATTGTCAACAAGAAGGCTGAGCTGTATGCATTACTCGACATGCACCTTCTTCTTCTCCCGGTTAAGGTCAGGATTCTCGAGAGAATGTACAGATGACATGTGATAAACCAGGCATTTATGTAGGCACTGATTTAATGCATCTAGACAAAATCAAAGGGTTATACTCAATTTAGAAATGATAGTCACAAACAGACATTGCGGTACGTGGTGTATTCATCCTAGTAAAGGACAACATCATTTCCTCCAAACAGGGAAGTTTAACACTGTTTGCAACATTGTAAGTGTCAAAATCGAAGTACCAACAAGCACCATAAATACATTATGCATATCGTCAAACTGTAGACTACCTGAAACTGATACTCACCGTGTAGATGCGGTCAGGAGATCGCTAAGAAAGCATAAAAAATAAAAAAGGTCATATTTGGGTACGAGGCGATTTAATTATCCCAGACTTAACTGGGACACTGTATACCAGAACCAAGATTGGCAAGCACGCCCCCCCCCCCCCCCCCCCACCCCCCGACTTAATTATTCCAGACTTAACTGGGACACTGTATACCAGAACCAAGATTGGCAAGCCCCCCCCCCCCCCCCCCCCCCCCGACTTAATTATCCCAGACTTAACTGGGACACTGTATACCAGAACCAAGATTGGCAAGCACGCCCCCCCCCCTCCCCCCCCCCCCCCCCAGAACTGTACATGTATACAGAAAATCAGATTAGAAAATTAATTCCTACCCCCAGAACTGTACATGTATACAGAAAATCAGATTAGAAATTAATTCCTACTGTCCTACTGAAAAACCCGACACTCAAGTCAACCTCCGTGGATTACAAGCGTCACATAAGAGAGAAAGTTATTTCATAAGCAGAATAAATCAGGTAAAGCAACAGACAGAAAACATGTTAAACACATAGTGAGACAATAAATTTTGCTACCTCATAACAAATAGTTAGAAGACATCCATTGAAGTATACAAATAGCAACACTATGTATACAAAGTAAAAACATCACACGCGCTGAACAAGCATTTTCACTATGTATTCACTCCAACTGATGGCATACCAACACATATTTTAGAAGAAGACATTGCACCACAATTTAAAAATGAGTAACCATGCATGCCTGACATACAATTCGACTTAAACGGTTTACAGAAACTCCTATCAAATATTGTAAAACCAGATAAAGCGACCAAACCCGACCAAACCCGACCAATTAAAACCTGTGATACTGAAACAACTCAGCAGTACCCTTGCACCTATCTTAAGTATATTCAAGTATATATAAAAGTCTAAATGTAACATTTAATGACAACAGTCAACCAAAAATACGCATAGAAACAAGCAATACTTACAAAGATGGATAAAGGGCAAGACATGACATCACAAACATAAACGGATTGACAATAGGGCTACCGCCTTTGAGCGGTCAGTGGCAAACAAGGTCGCTTCCATTATGATGGAATGTCTCAGCACAATATCCATTATGATGGAATGTCTCAGCACAATATCCATTATGATGGAATGTCTCAGCACAATATTCATTATGATGGAATGTCTCAGCACAATATTCATTAGGATGGAATGTCTCAGCACAATATTCATTATGATGGAATGTCTCAGCACAATATTCATTATGATGGAATGTCTCAGCACGATAGTGTTTAATCCACTTTAATAACATATATACAACAATATATACAGATGATACACAAATAGTGCTATACTCAAATGAGTATTAGAGAGGCCGCACGCTGACTGCTGTGTACCTTAATATATGACAATGCTAGAGCATTGTGGGAAATATCAAGTAACATTGAATCATACATGCTAATGTTACATCATGAACAGGCAATACAAATGGTCATGTATATATAAATATGAAAAATAAAAGCCTAGAAAGCCACAAAGCAAGTACTCAATGTCTTGGCAGAAGCCAGAACACAAGAGAACACACCGTTAAAGGAACGACAAGACAAGCTTTAAATGCTGAATTTTTACTTTGAATGCTGAGCTAGCGAGCACTTCTTCTTATCTGACTACACCTCTGCTGGAGACGGACATTGTTTCCCAGCATGTGACCTTTATGGAGACTATAAAGGTTTCTGTAATTAGTAAGCAGATGAAGCTCCCTACAATGTACTAGATACCCAAACTTCACACAATTTCTTACAAAGCACGTTTTATCGCTAATTCTAGTTCATGTTCCACGACCAATATATCAAAACTATTGACTTCCTGACTTTCCGCGATTAAAGAACATATTGTAAAATATTGCGAAAAGGCCTTCGAGAACTCAGGAATCAATCTGTTTTGGTCTATCAAAAACTCTGGAGAAGTTCTTGACAAACTACGGTGTAAGCATTTTCATGCCTCTTCTCTAAGCACCTACGACTTTTCTACACTGTATACTACACTACCAAATAATCTTACCAAAGAAAAATTGCTTCAGCTTATTTAGAAGACATTTGCTAGGGAAGGTACAACTTTTCTAGCTTGTAATAATGTCAGGGCTTTCTTTACTAACGCCCCCATTGATAAGTATAATGTGTGGACTTGTACTGATGTTTGCAGAGCCTTATCTTTTCTTCTGGATAACATCTTTATAAGATACGGTAAAACTATTTACCGCCAGGTTGTTGGTATTCCTATGGGTACTAACTGTGCGCCACTTGTTGCAGATTTGTTTTTGTACTGCTATGAAAGAGATTTTATGTTGAGTTTGTCACCTGCTAGCCAGGGTGAAATTATTCATGTCTTTAATAATACTTCTCGGTATCTTGATGACATACTCAATATTGATAATCCGTTCTTTGCTCATATGGTTACTAACATTTATCCACCAGAGCTCACGTTGAATAAAGCCAACAGTTCGGATACAATAGCAGCATTTCTCGATCTTCATCTCTCGATTTCAAATGATTGTATTCATACTAAAATCTATGATAATAGAGATGATTTCAATTTTAACATCGTTAACTATCCACACCTGGATGGAGATGTACCTCGTGCTACCTCATACGGGGTGTATATATCTCCCAGCTCATTCGATTTGCTAGAGCGTGTAATGATGTTATAGACTTCAATGATCGAAATCAAGTTATTACAAGTAAACTTCTTCAGCAGGGTTTTCGTTATCACAAACTACGTAGATCTTTCTCTAAACACAACCCTCATTTTATGGAGATGTTGTCTATAAACTTCGAAAGTTAAAGGGGTCTGACGGGTTTCCTGACCGCTTTACAAATTTAATCAGGAAGTTCGTCAGAAAAGGATATAACCCTTTGGCTTTACAGCGCACTGCATGTTTAGTGATTAACCCCTCTACAGCCAGTCATTACGCTTCACTTTTCACTTGTGCGAGGACTGGACTACTTCTTGGGACTCTATGATTGTACCTACTGAAACCCCAACTAAGGGAGGTGGGTGTATGAACTTTCGTCCCTCGGGTTTTCTGGTCGTACCCTAGATTGGTTTTCTCTTTAGCTGCTACTACTATGGTTGTTCAGTACGATTATGGATACATCCTAAGATGTTTATTATTTTGTATGTGTTTCTTTATAATTAGTTAGTTTCGCAGGATGTGGACTTTATTGTTAGAGAATTCCTTTTGATGGGATGTTGTTTACACTGTCTTGTCTATTTGGGCGCTGAAGACAGGATAATAGCGAGGATTTTGCGCATATAAAATCGATTCAAGCTAACCAGTAGGCCTTATTGCCTACTGACCGTTCCAAGTCGGTTACCCTGTCTTCGCCTTCACCACCCTTTCTGTGTTTTTTTGTCTCTTTCATTGTATTTTCAGTCCTTGTTTGCAGTACAGTGCGGACCTACGATGCCATTGCGCTCGGACGCTGTGGTTTCTATAGGACCCTATATCTCATTAAGACAAACATCAAACGCTACCGTCCTTTGATGATTTAGATATACGTCATCATAGAGTCCCCAATCTGTCGGGTCATCGCACAATGAAAGAGGAAAACATAGTGGCGAACTGTAAATAGGTCAAACACTAAATCATACAGTGCGTTGGGTCATAACCAATTTTGCTAAATTTTTCAAGATTGTATGGAGGGTAGGTTTAAAACGCGGACTAACACACGCGGACTGCGGACCAGTATGGTATAAAACGCGGACTGGTATTTTGCGGACCATGTAAATAGATGGGACAAATAATACAAATATTTTGGGTAGCAAATATTAAAGTTAAACAAAATAAGTATGTGGTGAATGGTAATGGTCATTTGAAAATAGATTTGCATGAAAATAAATAGTCAACTGCCAGTTGTAATTAGGTTCAATTGATGTTTAAAGCAAAATAATTTACAAAAGTAAAGGTTCAAAACGTGTTTAATTCAAAATTACAATTTAGCGCTAAAGAATGCGGATTCTCTAGTGTACGAGATGACCGCCAAGTGAAAAATTTTCAGGCAGTATTAAGAAATTCAAAGAAACTCAGTCATGATTCTTTATATAATTTACACGAAATCTATTATCATTTGGAAGGGTATATTTCTGATGTGAAACTCGCGCCAGATGTATATGTTATAATAGGTTTAAAAGAATCAATAGATGAATTTGACAAATTGTTACAGCTGAAAACTGATGAATCTGTTAGCTTGTTTTATGACACTACCTTTGACTTAGGTGACTTCTACGAATCAACTCTTTCTTTCCAACATTTAATGTTTACTGAAAATCCCGTTATCCCAATTGCACATATTATTCATATAAGAAAATTCCAAAAAAATACACGAAACTTTCTTTCAATATATCGAAGAAAAAATACCTAGATTAGGGAAAAAGAACATTCCAATTGTTACCGATAGAGAACAGGGGTTAATCAACGCTATACGTAATGTGTTTCCAAATCTAACTAATCTTCTTTGCTGGAATCACATAATCAGAGATGTAAAAGAGTGGTTAAGACGCAAAGTGGAATTAAATGAAAACATATCTGTTTATGCAAAACAAATAAAGAAACTTCTTGAGTGTGGTAGTGAGAAAGAATATGATAACTTACTTACTAATCAAGACTCTGTTGATGATAAAACAATAGGATATAGAAACATGTGGTCTCAGTTGTTCGTTGAATATTTTGATAAACATATAGATCCGTCCATTCGGAAATCAGCGGTTAAATGGGTAGTGGAATCTTTCGATTTGTTCAATCCATTTTCAGGAATCACTAACAATGCTGCAGAGGCTAGCAATGCACGCATTAAACGTCTTTTAGATTTTAAAGAGATATTGATACTATAGTGTTATATTTTTACTACTTTCAAAATATTGATGTGAACAGGATCTTAAAGGGGTTTTGCAACATGGGGGAATTTCATTTGAGAAAACACTATACCTATGCAGCTGTAGACCCAGAAGATGTTACTCTTAATAATGTGGTTCATCCTGATGCTTTAATTTATTTGCTTCGCGCTAAACTGGAACTTGAAAAGCAATCTAATATAGAAACTTCATGTTCAATTAAGATCGAAGCAAATCAATCAGAGGAGAATCTTGAATGTGTAGACACAGATACTGCAACTAAAGCCAGTCGATCCAAAACAATTGCACAAGAGTCTTTAGCAAATAAAGTTCTTCTAGATAAAGGTATAACTCTTGTTCCCGAATTAGGAGGTTTCATGGTTAAGGGTCATGAAAATAGATTATATGCGCAGCAGTTACTTTTTTCCTGTAGAAACGTGCCAATGTCCGTCTGCAACGCGGTGTTATCATGTAATTGCTGCTATGAGGAGTATTGGAATGCCTCTCCATGACAAAAAGAAGAGAACAATAAACTTATCTAAACTGAGAAAAAGAAGTAGGAAAAACAATGATAAACTTTAGACGAAAGTGTTATTGTTCCTGCACCAGACTCTATTTTAAGTACAAGTAAATGCACTTATGAGCAGGATTTAAACGATACATTTGAATCTCGTGCAAATATTTCATTAGCACATGACGAACTTATTGATGCACACGATCTTAACAAAAACACAGAAAACTCTACTCCAAACTCCATCATAAAACATACATCTTCCACACCTAAAACACCAAAATCTATATTGAAAAAAGAAATGACTCCAAAAAAATCGGGAAAATCGAGAAAAAAATTACGATTTATGAAAAATGAAAAAAAGATGTCTCTGTCTGATGATCTAATTGAATTAAATATTTCAAGATCGTTCGAGTTAGATGAACACAATTCTAACAGTGAAAACGAGATTTGGAATGAAAAATTACACTTAAATAAAACTGATCGTGACGATATTATTAATGATGCAAAATTGAATTCTAACCACGTTGTATTACTAACCAACTGCATTGGTCACTACTTTTCTTAATATTTTACTGAGTATTTATTTTTATTTTTTATTCTTTATCAAATTAGAGGTGCCATCCTTAGGTCACAAGCAGGGGTTTAGGATCACTGGCAGAAAGGAAATGTAAAGAAAAAATTAAATATGTACATTCACACCGTTTTGCGCATGCGCAGATTAGTGTTGCGAAGATAAACAAAAATGGACGAAAGGTTTTTACATTTTCTCATTTTCAAAACCGATTATTGATTTATCCTCTTATTAAAGACAGTGTTTAGCATCGGTATCACAAATTCAATTCAATAAAAGACTACTTGAAATTGCACTATATCTCTAATTGGATTCAGTTCAACCGACAACCGAGAACTAAACATGACTGAACTTCATTACGAGTAAAGGATTGTCCGTACTGTTGCTAGTTCGTACTGGGAGATTCCGTACAACTTTCTCGGAGATTTCGTGACATATTTAAAATATATAGCTATATTCTGAAACTGCAGCACCGGCTCACGGGGATTATGTGCACTTCGCACAACTTTCTAGTAGGTTTGATGCACGCAGAGTTTCTCTGCGTCTGCATGAGACATAAACAGTCAGTTTAAACTGATACACTGAATTTTATAAATGTACAACTTTCCTGGAGTGTAGAATGATCGTTTTATATCCTTGACCATTATATTATGAGAATTAACTCGAAATATTCTAAGTTCTACTCCCTTAATATTCACATCCTCCAACAAGTCAAGGAAAACCCCAACCTTGGTTAGGTTCTACCCAGGTGCCCCCATCCCCAGTGCATGAAAAATGCCCGGATGGTCATCTAGGGTCTTCCTACACCAATGGAAGCTGGAAAGGTACCATGTACATGACCTTAGCTGTTGGTGCGACTATAAAATCTAATTCAGTTTAATTCAATTGACTGAACCTTAAAAATACCACACATGCATGCACAAAACATCCCTCAAATCACTAGAGCAGTGGCAGAAAAACAATAAACGTGGCTTTAGCATAAAAGGAGTGTCTACAGTAGAATTTGCAGCAACTCTGCAGGTGAGAAGGTTTTATGCTCATTCTCCATATTTTATCTCGATGTACATGGAGGATGAGCCTGACATGTTCATTCCTGTTAGGCGCCATATAACCTTTCATGTGTTGGTGCGCCTTAAAACCCCAATTTAGTTCAATCCATGAAAGAGAAATAGTGCAGATCTAGCTATTTCTTTTGTACATTGTATATTTTGACAATATATATTAATGTTTTCATTTTGAAATATTTTGCTCTGGTATGAATTCTTGTTCTGTTTTTGGAAACTTATCCCTGCCTAACTCATGAATACAACTGACACACACACAAAAAAAGATTGAACACGATAACTGGAAAAAATATCGAACAAGATAGCTGGAAAAGAAATATCAAACACGATAACTGGGGAAAAAATATCGAACATGATAACTGGAAAATATAAATATCAAACACGATAACTGTGAAAAATATTAAACACGATTACTTGGGGAAAAAATCGAAGACGATAACTGGAAAAAATATCGAAGATGATAACTGGAAAAGAAATATCGAACGATAACTGGAAAAAACATTGAACACGATAACTGGGGGAAAAAATCGAACACGATAAGTGGAAAAAAAAATCAAACACGATAACTGGAGAAAAAAAGCTGGAAAATAATATCGAAGATGATAACTGGAAAAGAAATATCAAACAATAAATGGAAAAAAACATCGAACACTATAACTTGGGGAAAAAACGAACATGATAAATGGAAAAGAAATATCGAACACGATAACTGGATAAGAAATATCGAACACGATAACTGGAGAAAAAGTATCGAAAAATATCGAACATGATAACTGGAAAAGAAATATCAAACACGATAACTGGGGAAAAAATATAGAACACGATAACTGGAGAGAAACAAATCGAAGATAACTGGAAATAATTATCGAACACGATAACTGGAAAATGTCATGTGAATCCTCAAGCCTATAAACTGAATGCTTTGATATATATCATACAACCTGTATATCATATATCAAAAGACAATGTATGCACTCTTTCTTTCTTTTTCAGTAAACCAATTATATTTTCGAGAGCCCACTTGCTGATAGAAAGAGAGTATGAACATTTTAAAAAGGCGTCTCCGTGGGTATGATTCTTTATTTTTAAATTATCAAGGCTTGAAGAAATTTAATGTTAAGCCTCCTTTTCAAGAATACACCTGCTCTATATTATTGTGTGTACATGTTAACCCTCTATTACCGTATTTCCCCTATTAGTAGCACCATCCCTAATAGAAGCGCCCCCACCTGTTTTAAGAAACCTTACATTCTTCAAAAGTTCCTAAAAAACACAATTTTTTCGTCTTTACCGCTAATGGATTTGTTCACAGGAGTTTTTTTACTATGACACCGGTATGGTCTATGACATAAACCTTAAAGCGCTAGCATCATTAATACAAATTACCGCTTTTATTTATCTCCTTTCTTTCAATTTACTATTTAGTTTATCTTTTATTATTATTTCATTCATACGCAACCAACTCCTTTTGTAATCGTCAAGTTCGACAGAAATGTGTATCACAGATACAGAGTGATGACAGTGATATACTCGGTATACAGTCGGGTTTAGTTTTAGTCAATACCGGTGTCATAGTAAAAGAACGACGTACAGTAATTCTATAAGGAAACAGTCAAAAAAAAGAGGGGAAATATATTGAAAATTTGAACCATAATAAGAGCGCCCACTTTGCGTAGCGCCCGTGTGATACTATTAGTGGAAGTATGGTATTCTAAAACTTGCAGTGATGTTAAATTTTATTGGATTCTGACCATTTTAAACGATCGTGTTTAAAAAAATATGTTCAACAAAACACCTATTTATACAGCTGATTATTAAATAAAATGCCTTCTTATTTAACAGGGTATTGAGGCAAGCCCTTTGTCAAAAAACAACATATTTGAATGGGTTGCAAAGATAAAAGGGCTGAAAGACACAGTTTGGGAAGGTAAGATATTGTTTTATTTCAGTAACATCACATATTTATGGTTACTTTTTCTTGATTAAGAAAAATTTGATCAATCAAATAAAAATGGAGGTATGGTTTAATTTTAATTCATACAATTGTTGAGCTATTTAATGCAAGGTGTTTTGTTCCCTTGAGTTAAACTTGTATGAATATACTGTTAAAAACATTTTAGAACTTCTTTTTTTGTTGTCTATTTTAGTACACAATTATTGGCACTCAGTTTTGCAATGGTAAAAATTATGAATAGACAAACTGTCACAAAAGAAAAAAGTCATTATTATGCCCTATGCCAAAATTGGTGGGGGCTATACTGTTTTGGCCCGGTTCATCCGTCCATGGTTTTTGCTCATGTTCTCAAAATGCTTTCGCAAATTACATTCATAATTTATTTGTTGATTACTAAGGTCGTACAAAAATATTCTGTCATATTTCTGATCTCCTTTGACCACTAGGTCAAGGTCACAGACTTCAAAGTTTCGCATTAAGGTCTGCTTTCAGTAAACAATTTATTTTTGATAATATTCTCAAAATGCTTTTCCCGAATTACTTTCATATTTTATTTGTTGATTACTATGGTTGTACAAAAACATTCCATCATATTTTTGATCACCTTTGACCAAAAGGTCATGATCACACAATTGGAACTTTTGTGTTAACGGGGCCATTAGTTGGATATCCAACATTTCTAGTTTTTGACAGTTTTACTGCCAAGCACATTGAAATAAATCTAAATGATGTCAGTTTTTTTTGATGATTTTATGTCATATGATTTGATTTGTGGCGGGTTATGCACTATTTAATAGTAAGACATGTTTTAATGTCATCCAATAGCATTGCAGGATTTTTACCAAGTTCGTTAGAATGGATATTATGTAAATCAAAAGGACAAGGTATGATAATGGGGTATTTTGGCCTCCAATATGTTCAAAATGCAAACAAATAATATTTACATATAATCTGTTGTGCATGTTTTAAGTAAATTGATCATATTCTATCTTCAAAATATATATTTATTTATTTTATTTATCTACAAGAATTAATAGGGTATCAAATTTCTGAGCAAATTTTTGATCCTAAAAATATAGAGCGCACCTCCGAGCAAGCACAGTTTTTTGATTGATGATGCATCCCTATCAAGTACCTGTTTCAATAAAAAAAATCAGCTGTGCTCAAGGGTGCGCTCTGTATTTCCAAGACAAAAAACTGATCGAAAACTGCAGAAAATGAACAAAAATGTCATTTTTTGAAAGAAAAGGCCTTATTTGTGAGGGCACTTAAACTCATTTAGAGCCTTCAAATGTACTTGTAATGAGTTCATTTGTAGCTAAACTTGATATTCAAAATTTGTGCATTAAAACTTTCAATATTCGGGGCCAATTTTGTCCCTTATCATACAAACAAATACAAAAACATCGAATATTGTCAGTAATATATTCATTCATTATTTTACAATCTTTCATTGAAGGAGGCACTTTCACCATTTATTTGAAATTTGATGAAAATTTCAACATAAGGCCACCAGAAGTATGTTTCCACACCATTCCTTTCCACCCGAATGGTAAGTATAGAGGGCCTCAAGGAAGATTAACCTAGCAAAAACATAACCCTCTACAAATAAATTGTGAATCCAACTTGGCTTGATATACAGCACAGTTAATGACTGCCTGCTGGTACTTCGGCTCTTTCCGTGACCGAGAAATATACGGAAATTACCGAAGAAAAAAATGTTTTAATTCTCTAATACACGTTTGTTTGCTGCTTCATTGTGAATATAACACATTTAATCAAACAATGAAAGAAGTAACTATAGACAGTCTCGTTAAAAATAAGTAAATAAAAACAATTACAAATAATAACGAACTGTCAAGTGGTAAGTTTATGATTCTTATGGCTCCTTATGGAGCTAGTAGAGTAGTCCTATGTTATCCAGCAGAATATGAATTCATGTTTTTGTAGCTACAAAGCTTACAGGGTATACCGTGGTACGTACCTCGGTATTTGCTAAAAAACACGGTATACCATGGTACTTTATTTTTCGTGGTACCCAACTATACTACATGTAAACATGAAAATTCAAATTGTGTCTCTCCCTTCTATGGTGACTATTCACTAATATTAGCCATATTTGTAGATCTACTGCATTATGTTAAAATACATGTTCCTTGCTCTGACTTCTCGAAGGGGCGTTTGTGGTTAAAGTAGTTTATAGTGTCTCTGACTTGAAATCACTTGCCCGTCATCACTGTGGATTCGAGACTAGTCCTCATGGGAATAGAAATTTTTATGTGAGGAAGCTATCCAGCTGGCTCGCAGAATAAAGGTGGTTCTACCCAGGTGCCTGAACATTGCCCGGAGGGGCACCTGGGGTCTTCCTCCACCAATGGAAGCTGGAAAGTTGCCATAATGTTTGACGTTAGCAGTTGGTGCGACTATAAAACCCAAAATTTCTTGATTTAGCATAAATAGGATTAGTTGACCTGTTAATAATTTACAGGTAAGCTATAATACGAATGTCTGTATGAACGAATGCGATTTTACTGATTTCATCAGAATCCTGTAACTATGTTATCTAAACATTAACTGTGTTTTCATAAAACCGAGTATGCTACTTTCCTCTCTTGTTTGTACTCATTGCTACCAATGGATCCCCTTTTTAACAAAATACGACAAACCATTCTATTAAAGAGACACGTGTCAATCTTGATTTTTGGGGGAAAAAAAGACGGCGTCCCGTTATGGTAGACTAAGATGAAAACAAGGAAACTCAAGATTTTATTTACATATGCGACCAGGTTTAATGTCAAAATGACACTGGATAAATAAATCGAGATGCTAATTTCAATGTTTGATAAACTCTTCAAGATTGCCGTTTGTCCCTTTAATAATGACAGTATAAGAATGCATGAATGTTGTGTTTTTCAGTTGATATGGTAACAGGGAGACCCTGTATAGATTTTCTCGATGACTACACACAGTGGAAGGAGTCGTACACCTTAACAACGATTCTACTCACCATACAGGTACACCAGTTTATTCAATTTAACAAAAGTATGTATATGGTTTAACGTCACTGTTAATGATCTTTCAGTCATATCATGATGGCGTCTGCTTATAGCAGTGGGCTCAATGCTTAACTTTATCGTACCGCCACACTTGAATATCAATGACGTAATGTGGCGTTAGTGGTAGAGTGATAGAGTGATGAACTTGAGATCAGAGGGTCCCCAGTTCGATCCTCCTCCCATGTTCGTTGTGTCCTTGAGCAAGACACTTCACCCACATTGCTTAGTACTGTTTATAATGGTACAGCATCTGCCTGACACGTGGGAGGTTGTGAGTTCAATCGCCAACCAGATGCTACCAAAGACCTCATAAAACTACTTAAAATAGCCCCCTTGCTTGACGTTCAGCATATAAAGGGTAGTCCTAGTCCTAGGACTGGTCGGCCCGGTGTCAGTATAATGTGACTGGCTGGGGTATCATGTATCCTGGGCGGCTGAATGTTTAAACAGAACAACTAATTTATAAACACTTGTATCTCACACCTGGGCAGATTTATTTAACCAAAAACATCATTCAGTATACCTTATCGAATTGTATATTTATAAAACATATGATGAACTTCAGAAATAGTACAAGTATTTTCAGGGCTTTCAGATATAGGTGACGTTTTAAATAGTTGGGTGGGGGAATGTGTCTGAGGGAAACCCAATGACGGGATGGATGATGCGCCAACTTATGAAAATGAAGCTTGCGAAACAAGTCTTTAGTAGGGCCCACCTAATTATTGAACCCATGGCCTCCTGCATGCAAGGCGAAGCTCTACGGTACCATTAGGTCACCCGGCGGTGTAAGGGTTAAAAGAAAAAAATGATAAAAAGACAGAACCGTTGGAATAACAGAATATCTCGATTTTGTTGTTAAAACCATATCGATCCATTCGTACAGAATCTACTGGCAGTTCCCGATATGAAGAAGCCCATCAACCCGGAGGCCGCGGAGATGATTATGCGGTCGCCTCACTCGTACAGGCAGATGGTGCTGGACTGTGTGGCAGCCAGTCAGAGGGTTGAGGGCTCGTTGAAGGGCATGGACCCAGCTAAATATAGTAAAACTTTGTCTCTTTATAAATCCAAGTTAAAAACAGATTTTAAAAAAATCATTGTTACTTGTATACCAAGCAATGCCTTATTTAATAATTTTCAGTTTTCAAACATTCTGTTTAATGTATGACGTTCTGTCAACTTTTAGTTGCCCTGTATTATTTCTCTCAATTTATTTGTTTAATCTTCTTCATTTAACCTATCCTATTGATCTTAACATCCGAGCAAAATGTTAAATATGGGACATAATGTAGCCGATTTTAATGATCCAGCTGTATATATTTATTTACCTTTTTACCGTCAAATCGTGCATAATACTGGGCAATTACTGTGAAATCATCATATTTCGTGGGGGATTTAATTTTGCCTATTTCGTGGTTGACCCAAGCCGCAACATCAAATTCCCACGACAAATTTAAAAAACAACAACGGGAACATATCACCCGCCAAGTAAGTGTGTTCAGTGTTAGGTGACCTGGTTTAATTGTTTATTTGACATGTGATAGGACAGGTCTGACGTAATCGCCAGACAGCTCTGCCAATACGTAGCTTGGGGACGTGTTTGCACTTACAAATCTGGGTCAAATTTATCGATAATCCATTTCAACAAACAGTGCTTTTTTTAGTTTTTTTTTCCCAAAATCAGAAATGCGCGAAATTACGTCCCCTCCAAACTATCTTTTTGGAAAGAATCACAAAATTTAATCCCTACGAAATAAAATTATTTCACAGTATTGTACACTGGCATACCACACCATATATCATTCTCCAAACCCTCTGTTTTGAATTACGAGTCATCATATCAAATTATTTTTCAGTCAACATGACACCTCACGCGGAACTCGAATCCCGGGTACGATTCATCATCCCCGAAGACCAGAAACCCAGCAGAAAAGTTGAGACAGTGCGGACCTCACAGAAAGTTTCAAAACTGTCGTTCGAAGATTATCACATTACGTGGAGTGGTATAGCAACATCAAAAGCTAGACATGATCTAAAAAATCCTCGTAAGCATCGACTTTATTCCATATCTATTTCATATGAAATTAAGAACTAATATAGCGTGTGTAAACTTCGCCAGATCAGACACAAATTGAATAAAGTCTGAAGGCCTTTATGTTAAATTTGTGTGGGTTTCTGCGAAGTTTGAAACACACATAAACACCATAAGAAATCAATTAAATCCTTATAATTCAAACCTTTCAATTATCATTTTAAGATTGAAAAACCCATTTAAGATATTAAAGATAATAAATATATAAACTGTTAACATCAGTTTACTTCAATAGTTTTGAGAATTACAAAATGACAGGATTTCCCCCTGAAATTAAAGGGTGTACATCAGACTTCTGTATGGTGAATAGAAATTTTAGACAAGGCCCCATATTCTCGAAACTTTTGAGTCGAAATCTCAGATTCAAGCTCGGCTAAACAAAATTTAAAATCTTTCTGAACGGTCATGGAATGACCTGAAACTATACACAAATCGAGATAATCATCAGTTACAAATGTCCTGAAAGTTTCGGGAAGGAAAACAATCACTGAAAAAAGTTACAGCTAAAAGAAATATATAAATTTTGAGCTTGAGCATAAGATTTTAGCTGAGCAAGTTATGAATATGGGGCCAGATCAACTACATGTTGCTAACACATATGTAAGACATTCTTATCATTTTAAATTTTTTACATTTTTCTAGAAAATTCCTGATGCATCCACTTTAAAGGTGAATGACCACCCTTGTTGTATCAATAATCAATTAACAAACACTCTGAAACATATGAACATTTCTTGATAGTCCCGGAGAGATACATATATTTAAAAACACTACTAAGTTGTATGTAAAAATAAATATTGTTGGCATGACGTAGATACTACTTTTACCACTGCGTGCACAACTATTGCCAGATAAATACATTTACCTACATTGTTCAAAGTTTTCTACATCATCAAATAAAATCTTATTCTCGCTTTTTCACAGATATTGCAATGTGTGAATTGTAAATATCTATTATTGTGTGCCCCGTGTGGTTCCGGGGGCCCCCGTTTGGTTACGGGGCAAAGAATAGGGCCACAGCAGATCCCGTTGGAGGGGAAGGCAGAGGGGTAGAACCCACCCCCACCCCCGAATTCATGTTCATTTTATCATTTTTTGTTCATGCTCATTAAAGGTCTTCATCATGACCCCTGCCTTGTTTCAGGTGCCATCTCACTCATATCACTAGAGCAGTGGCAGAAAAAATATAACGTGGCTCCAGCGTAAATGGACTGTCTACAATAGAATTTGCAGCAACTCTGCAGTTCAGGGTGAGAAGGTTCTAGGCCCGTTCTCCATATTTTATCTCGATGTACATGGAGGATGAGCCTGGAATGTTCATTCCTGTTAGGCACCATATAACCTTTCATGTGTTGGTGCGCCTTAAAACCCCAATTCAATTCAACTATTATTGTGTATTGATTTCGATTTAAATAAACATAAACGTGTTCATGAAACATGGCCGGAGAACTTTAATATTAGCATTACCTGCATTTCTTTTAGTACTAGAAGCCATTAAAGATAATCCAGCCCTACAAAAAGCACATCTGGGCTTACCGAAGTCAGAAATTGAAGAGCAGATGAAAAGACAACTTGAAGAGTAAGTTAGACATCGTATTGCATTTTAAAACTAAGTTGTATACTAAGGTTTTTAATAAATAAATTCGACTTGAGAGCATTTTTTAAAAAAATTGTTTGATGTTCAGTGTCAAATGAGCTGAAGAGAAGATTTTAACTCACTATGCAGGTATATGGTAGAATAAGTATATAACCCTAATTTTTACCTGCTGATTTATTTTACTGAAATGTGGGAAGTGATAAACATAAAATTCATATGCGGTTCATATTGCTAGCAGCTGCACATATTTTTTTTAAAAAGGTGTAAGTAGATCACAAAACAATTTTATACCCCCGAGCTGGGTATACTGGTTTCACCTTGTCCATCTGTCTGTCTGTCTGTCTGTAGATGCAACCATGTCCGCTCCATAACTCCTCTCCCCCTGAAGCATATTTCATAAAACTTCATGGGTGGACTGCCTGTGATGAGAGGATGACCCCTATTGATTTTGAGGACAGTAGGTCAAAGTCACCGAGACCCGATAATGAAAGCCTTGCCCTCTCCATATCTCTTCTGCCCCTAAAGCAAATCTCATGAAACTTCATAGGTGAACTGCCTGTGGTGAGTGGATGACCCCTATTGATTTTGAGGTCAGTAGGTCAAAGGTCAAGGTCACTGGGACCCGATAATGAAAGCCTTTTCTGCTCCATAACTCCTCTCCCCCTGAAGCAAATCTCATGAAACTTCATAGGTGAACAGTCTGTGGTGAGAGGATGACCCCTATTGATTTTGAGGTCAGTAGGTCAAAGGTCACCGGGACCCGATAATGAAATTACATACCGGTATGTAATAACTAGAAGGGTGTTCTACGGAAAACTTTTGTCGCCTGCCATGTGCTTATTTCAGCTTGGTTAGGTTGCAGGTTAGTTTTATGAAAAGGGGCATAACTCTCCCAAAATAAAAGTCTTGAGTTATTGGACAAGTTCAACGAATTCAATTACTTGAGGTTCGATGAAGATGTATTTGAAGCTGCATGAACATAGGTCAAATACTTTTCAAGTTATGGCCAAGGTTAGGTTCATGTTAAAGTGTGACGGACAACGACGACAGACAAAGTGATCCCTAAGCGTCTGCATGCTATGCAGGTGACTCAAAAAAAAGTTACTAAAAAAATCGTTCAAAGATTTTGTAAGAAAAATATTTATCATTTACCTGAGACTTAGATGTCTGTACTTGATTAATTGCAGACATGAGACAATGATGTACGGCAGATTTCGAAGCAGGCCGTCAGACGAGGAAGAGAAAGCAGTGAAGATGGCCAGATTGAGTAAAATGAAGAAGATATATTTGCCACCCAGAATCTCCCCAAGTAAGGCATACCTAAATATTGACTATCGTTTTGCAAAAAGTCATGTGTTTTTTCTTGTCTTTCAAGAAGGTATCACTTTTCAGCTTGAGTTTCCGTCGTGCCGTCATTTAATTTCCGACCAGTACCTAACTTTAATATTTATAATGCGATCTTGATGAAACGTTGGGACAATGTTTATGGCCATAATATGTAGGTCAAGTTCAGTAACCAGCCAGATCGCACCTATAATGCCAGAAGTATGTCCCTTGGATTTTCCAAAATTGACTTTCGTTTCGAACCAATAACTTTAATATTTATTATCCGATCTTCATAAAACTTCAGGACAATGTTTACGGTCATAATATCTAGGTCAAGTTCGATAACCAGCCAAATTACACCTATAATGCTGGAGTATTTAGCCCTTATATTTTTGAACTTGCAGACTTTTGTGCTTTCCGCTCAATAACTTAACATTTATAATCCAATCTTGATGAAACTTAAGGACAATGTTTAAGGACATAATATCTCAGCAAAGTTTGATAACGAGCCAGATCGCACCTACGTTTGCCAGAGTTATGGCCCTTGGACTTTTAATTTTGAAGAATTTTGCTGTCTCCGCTAAATAACTTAACATATTTAATCCAATCTAGATGAAACTTGGGTCAAGTTCGATAACCAGCCAGATTGCTTGTGACATTGCCGGAGTTATGGCCCTTTCATTTAAAAAAAAAGATGATTTTAACATTTATAATCCACTCAATAATCAACATTATGAAACATGGAGAGAATATTTATGGCAATAATATCTCAGCCAAGTTCGATAACCAGCCAGATCGCACCAATCATGCCGGAGTTATGGTCCTTGGATTTTTTAAAATAGATTTTTTTGCGGTTTCCACTCAATAACTTAAACATTTATAATCCAATCTTGATGAAACTTGGAGTCAATGTTTACGGGTGTAATATCTTGGCCAAGTTCGATAATCCGGCAGATCACACCTATCATGCTGGAGTTATAGGCCTTGGGCGGTGGACCATAACTGTTTACCGGTATATGTGTTTGGTAACATCAAAGTCACTGAGAAAGAAAAAAAACAAACAATTTCTTGACAGTAATATAGTCAAAATACTGTCACAAACATTTTAAGAAATACTTGGCAAGCTGTCAGATCATATTATTTTTTCCAACTTGTTTAATAAATTAAATAATAAATAATCCTCTATATGTTTTGTTTCCAGCAAGTTTCCACGCAATAGAAACGATGCCTCCGCCGCCGTCAGGTAAAGGAAAAGAGGAACCCTGGGAGAAAGAAGTGGACGATCTAGTCGCCTGGTCATCAAAACTGGATACAGCAATTCTAGAAAGTTGAGAAGAATTAAGAGCATTAAAACAGACACACCGTGACTTCCTTTCAGATATATTATTGCTGTCTCTTCTGTATGTCCAGTGTTTTTTATGGCCCCGAAGGGAGGCATATAGTAATCGCACCGTCGGTTCGTTTGTCCTTTCGTCCGTCAGAAACAATCATGTCTCAGTCATAACTTTGAAAGAACTAAAGGGATTTTCATGAAAGTTCACGATAACCACGTGAAGCTGTGTCCTGTGCAAGAACCGGGCCAATACCTCAAAGGTCAAGGTCACACATTGCGGTCAAAGGTCAAAATTTAATGTCAATATTTTCAGCGGCATTTGTTACTTATTGTTGAAATTTCTTGTTTTCTATATTTTGGGAACATAAAAATTAGGAATTTAGCATGAATTTTTTTTTTAAATTGGAAAAAAACCCAGTAAAACGTTCATTTTATAATTAATCTTTAATACTGTTTACTACAGTACACCAAGGTCAACAGAGGCATTTTAAAGCGTTTCATACTCAATACTGGTCACACTTTTGCTGTTGGGATTTTTTTCTCAAAATTGGAGAAAAAATATATTTTTGTCATTGGGAATATGACTGAATAAAAGAAAAAAGAACACTGGTGTCCATCATGAAGCAGACGCATACAAATCCTTGCAGTTAAATTTGAATATGCAAATATGATATACTGGCTGACTGAATAAAATAAGTTGGTTTATTGTCAAACCATAAAGCAGACGTATGCAAATCCTTGCAATTGAATTTGAATATGCAAATAAGATATACTGGCTGACTGGATAAAATAAGTTGGTTTACTGTCAAACCATATTTTGTTATTTCTCGAAATACTTGCAAGTATACTCAGACTAAAATGTTTGACTCCCTGTTTGTTTTCATTTTCACCTAAAAAAAAAAATTGAAGAAAGTCAATGCTGGTTTACATTTACTAAATTTTAGGAGACGATAGCTCTTGTATACATGTACATTTGTATTATGAATTAAATTGAATTGGGCTTTAAGGCGCACCAACACATGAAAGGTTATATGGCGTCACAATTGCAATCTTGATTTTTTTTAAAACTCTCGGCACCTTGTTATTTTTTCTACATAACTGACATATTTGTCAATATTCCATGTATTTTTAAATAATTGTAATACTAACATTTTGCACCTAATATATAATTTAAACCTCTAACGAACAAAAAATTGAAAAACTCCAAATTGTTTGACCTTTTATTTAATCATATGCAAGCAAGTTTAAAGTAAAAATGATTCTAGATTAATAAATCAACATGCTAATTTTAATGATTTCTCTTTAATAGATTGCCGTGAGTGCCTTTAACGAGAAAATATTCTCACCATGATGTCGCAATTGCTGTTTATTTGTTGGTGCTGCACGTTGTTAGACAGTATTTTATAGAATCTGAGATATAACCATTATTGTTGGTGCTTTGCATATAGAGTATATTTATCTGAATATCATTTGTAATTTATTAGTATATAATGTACCTCAGGTGTGGGACCGTACGCCGCTGGACATGAGGGAGGAAAATCTCTGTGTCCACCGCCATATGCATGCCATCTTCGGGATGGTTAAAAACTATTATTTTATGAATATTGAGTTCTGCTCAACACTTGGCCGGAGGGCGTGAGCGGTAGCTAGCATATTTCACTACCGTTCATGAACAGTCTCAATCAAACCGAGACTTCAATATTTTGTATGTGTCGTGTTCGGCCGTTTCCAAAGGTCCATATCATACTCTTTTATGTACAGTTTATTTTGCTGACAAACAAGATCAGACCAGAAAGGTTTTGCAGATAATGAAATTATGTTTTAAAGCAGGTACATCAGACTTTTTCTAGAAAAATAATCCAATGGTAAAAATGTCCTAGGAATCAAAAGATGTTGTAAGCACCCTGTTGATCAGGCCTTAAATTTCAATTCACCATAGATGAATTGAATTGGGGTTTACGGCGCATCAAAACACAAGAAAGGTTATATGGCTTCTAGCAGGAATGAACATGCCAGGCTCATCCTCCATGTACATCAAGATAAAATATGGAGAATGGGCCTAGAACCTTCTATCCTGCAGAACTGCAGAGTTGCTGCAAATTCTATAGTAGACATTCCATTTACGATGGAGCCATGTTATCACGTTTGCATACGCCGTGTCATGATAAAGACCTTGAATGAGCATGTTAAAAAATGACAAAATGAACACGAAGTGGGGATCCTACCCCTCTGCCTCTAGCGGGATTTGCAGTGGTTGTATTCTACCCCGGCAACCACACGGGGATCACCATACATGAAATTGAAATTGGGCGTAAAATGCTTAAATAAACCCTGGTGCCTAACCTAGGATAAAATATATTAAAGTCATACATGCCAAACCTCCCGCATTCTCCGGTAGACTACTGGATTTGCCTTTGATCTACCGATCACACAGATGCCGCTCAAAAAATCAATTATTTGTATGATCGATTGCTTGTAATTAGAAATAAACTAACAGTTGTCAACATTTCTATTCATATTTGAAAATAGTTTCATTCTCCTTGATTTGGCATGTATGTGATTACGGTGCAGAATGAATTACCTTGTAAATAACTTATTAAGGATACATTTTTAGGCTTATTTATTATGTTTGGGGTCGTTAGCATAGAAAATATCAATATTTGTCAATTTTAAGTTGGATCCCTAGACCCCCATAAAAAAAGCCTGATGTACCCACTTTTAATATAAGGGTTAGGTGAACAAATCACTCGGTCAGATGCAGCGATCATGTAAATCTAAAACCTTGCAACTTCCTGAAATTTTAATTTCAAATTGTGTGAATTATTGTATGTTCTTTATAGTATTTTTTTGATTGTATAAAATAAATTCAAAAGGTGTTTGTGGTGCAGTATAATATTTTAAATACTTTAAAGTGGGAATTACATGCTCGTTCAGTTAACTAAGGGTATATGATTGAGAACGTTCGAAATATCAATTGTAGAGTTTGCAAAGTATTTTGGGGAGAAATTGTGGAACACTGAAAAAGTACTGTGATATTTTCTGAATTATTTGTTACAAAATAAACTTATTTGTTTGTCAGGTTATAGTTGTTATTGTATTTTTTCCTGATTTAAATGTACCGACAGTCTTTTATATACTGATAAAAATAAGTTTAGCAAGAAAGTAACATGGTAAATCCCCTGTGAACAGATGCTAGGTGCGGTAGCAACGGTCATGAACAAAGTAACTGACATACTTTTCATTAAGAATCTGCATGACATTCTTTTCCCGCTTTACAGAAATTAAAAGTTTGTTTAAAGGGAGATAATTATAAATATTTAAAACTTCGGTTATTTATTTTATTTCATTATAATGACAAGATTATTATCAATTACCTTTTGCGGTTGATAGTATTCTTTTATTTTACACAAAACATTATTTTAATTAAATGGGAGCTAACTCTTACCTTGGATCACAAATTATAAGTGAAAAAGAAGTACCGGTATATCATGTGGTGCCAATGAGTTTAAATACTTCATTTACCGACGGCGGAAGGTATACAGTACGGTTTCTACCCAGGAAAACTAGGAAGGTGTTCCTCTACCACAGAAAAATCTACCGTCATATAATTATGGTCTAACGTGTGCTAAAAATGAGGTTAACACGAAACTAACAAATCAAACACTTCACATTATAAAATAAAATTCAATTTCTTTAAGCTGGATGTGCAAAAGGTAGCGCTATAAGCTATTTATTTTCAGTATATCACATTTTAGCTTTATTTCTATGCGGAAAAATGTCTGCTGGTGGCCATCTTGAAAGCCTCATCGATATAAATTTCATGAGGAATTTAATGACCGGTCACTTGAGTAAATTACCGGTATCTTCCAGTTGTAAAGTAGTAGATGTCACTACTGTTCTGATATTTAGCCCCACGCTTTTAAAAAGCATTAGGGGATATTGCGTCATTTATAAGTGAATCTGCTAAACCACTGCACGGTTTTCAACCAATTAATCACAAAACAAGAGGCCCAAGAGGGCCTGTAGACGCTCTGCTTATATGATGTGATTCATAAACATGATAGAGGCCAACCCAAGAAACATGTTTCCTATATATAACTCTATGTAAACTTTGGGTTATCATGGCGGCCATTTTGAATATTTGACGACAACGAAAAACACAAACTTGATAGAAGCCAACAACAGGAACATGCATATGATATTTAACATGTTTAACTAGAATGAAATAAGTGGTAATATGTCGTTTGATCAATGTCTTTAAATTTGACCTAAGTTTAGCCGTGGTGGCCATCATGGATGACTGGAGACCCCAAATCTGAGGGGGACTAACCCAAAGATCATTGTGATTAAGTTTAATCAAAATCCTTCAAGCAGTTTCAGAGATGTCATTTTTAACATTTTTCTATATAACTCTATGTAAACTATGGGTCGCTGTGGCGGCCATTTTGATTATTTAAAAATAACGAAAAACAAAAACTTGATAGAGGCTAACCCAAGGAACATGTATATGATATTTCACAAGAATGGAATAAGTGGTTTCGTCGGAGATGTCGTTTGAAATTTCCTTAAATAACGACCTAGTTTTAGTCATGGCGGCCATCTTGGATGACTGGCAGACGAGAAAAACACAAATCTCAGAGGGACTATCCCAAATATCAGGGTGATTAAGTTTCATCAAAATCCTTCAAGCGGTTTCAGAGAAGATGTCATTTTTGGGTCGCTGTGGCGGCCATTTTGATTATTCGACGATAACGAATAACACAAACTTGATAGAGGCCAACCCATGGAACATGTAAATGATATATCAGTAGAATGGAATAAGCGGTTTCGGAGATGTCGTTTAATATTTCCTTAAATTTGACCTAGTTTTAGCCATGGCGGCCATCTTGGATCACTGGCGGCCGCGAAAACACAAATCTGAGAGGGACTATCCCATATATCATTGTGATTAAGTTTCATGAAAAGCCTTCAAGCGGTTTCAGTGAAGATGCCATTTTTAACCTTTTTCTATATAACTTTATGTAAACTTTGGGTCGCCGTGGCGGCCAATTTGATTATTCGACGATAACAAAAAACACAAACTTGATAGAGGCCAACCCAAGGAACATGTATATGATATTTCACAAGAATTGAATAAGTGGTTTCAGAGATGTCGTTTGAAATTTTCTTAAATTTGACCTAGTTTTAGCCATGGCGGCCATCTTGGATGACTGGCGGCCGCGAAAAACACAAATCTGAGAAGGGCCCTCCCAAGTAACATTGTGATGAAGTTTCATCAAAATCCTTCAAGCGGTTTCAGAGAAGATGTCGATTTTATAAAATTGCTAACAGACGGACGGACGAAAAGTGATCGCATAAGCCCTCGCCAGTAGAGCTAAAAATGCTATATTCTGCCATTTGAACACTCTAGTACCTTCATTTTATATTTGATCTTTTCAAAACTTTGTGAGTGTCTGTATATTAATGCAAGCTTGGAAAAGTTTGAAAACCAGTTAGATTGGGCAAATATTACCAGAGTTATGGCCCTTGTATGAATGAAAACTGCTATATTCTGCCTTGACATGCTAGCACCTTCATTTTGCATTTTATCTTTTTCAAACTTGAAAACCAGCTAGATAAGTCACACCAGAGTTAAGGCCTTTGATTTTCTGAAAAAAAATCTATATTTTGCCTTGTTAGCACTCCAGCTTCTTCATTTTTCATCTGGTCTTGACCAATCTGTGGCAGGTTGTTACTATTATTAAAAGCTTGGACGAGTTCGAAAAATAGACATATCGGAGAAGTAACAGAGAGTTATTGCCCCTGAATTATTTAACAAGTATTTTGCAAGCCTGCCCAAATGTGGAGGTGAGTCACGTTATTGATTGGTGAACATATTGTGTTGACGTCATGCTAAAATTATGTATAACTGCTGAGTTTTGTACAGCACATTTTCTAAAATTTTGTTTATGCAGATATACTAGGGCCGTTCAATTATTACATGGACATTTTTAATGCAGTCGTAGTGCTACTTTAGTTTTGTGCATTTTTGCCGATGATTTTTCTTTCATTTAGCCATTCCCGAAATGCAGTTATAAAATAATGATGTCATATTTTGGACTGCTCCGTAGAAGGGTGTCTCGTTCATTAAATTATTTATTGCAACGTAATACGATATGGTATCGAATTTCTGTTTAAATCATTGATTTTTTACGAGTTGGATTACAAAGTACAATATGAATCTTAAGGGTTTACGTCAAAAATTGATAGCGATATTGAAACAGTCCATATATTATTTGAACAGCCTTCGTAACTGGAGTCACTCAAGCATTTAGATAAAACAAACTGTTTCATTTGTTAAGGGACAAACACACCATCAATTTAATTTGTGTTCATTTTTTTTGACACACACACGATCAATTTAATCTATGTTCATTTTTGAATGAACTATACAAAGAATGTTACCCTTCTATAAATAGAAGTTTCCATATTTGTGTATTCATTGGCCATTCTTGAAAAACAACAACAACAAAAAACATAAAAACAAAACAAATTTATTATAATAATTAGTTAATAAAATTAGACATTTTTAAAGAGACATGCGGATATCTTGATTTTTTAAAAACTCACGGCATCCCAGTTAAATTTCTAAATAACTTGCATTTGTTCAATCATTAACTATAAGAATAGTATAAAGCAAGTTGTTTTTGCATATTGTTAACCACTGATTATATTGCACCAATAATATTGAATTGGAATTGAGGTTTTATGGCGCACCCACACAAGAAAGGTTATATGGCGCCAAACAGGGATGAACATGCCAGGCTCATCCTCCATTTACATCGAGATAAAATACGGAGAATGAGCCTAGAACCTTCTCACCTAAATTCTATAGTACAAACTCCATTTATGCAGGAGCTATGTTTATTGTTTTTCTGCCACTGCTCTAGTGATTTGAACAAGATGGCACCTGAAACAATGCAGGGGTCATGAAGAAGACCTTTAATGAGCATGAACAAAAAATGATAAAATGAACATGGGGGGGTGGGGGGCTAATTTCAATGTTCAATAATGCAGATAAAAATACATTAAATCATTATAATTGCAACTACCAAGACTACTCTTTAAAGGGACACATGGCAATCTCGAGTGTTTATCAAGCAATAAGTGCAGTTGCCTTGTGTCACAGCTATACATATTTTAATGTGTTTTTATCGGCATTTATTGTAAAAAACTGAAAACTGCCTAATCACACAGCTTGAAGGGCATTGTAACGGTACTTTGAATTGAATTGAATTGGGTTTTAAGGTGCACCAACACATGAACAGTTATATGGTGCCTAACAGGCATGAACATGCCAGGCTCATCCTCCATGTACATCGAGATAAAATATGGTAAATGGGCCTAGAACCTTCTCACCCTGAACTGCAGAGTTGCTGCAAATTCTATCGTAGAAACTCCATTTACGCTGGAGCCACGTTTATTGTTTTTCTGCCACTGCTCTTTTGATTTGAGCGAGATGGCACCTAAAACAATGCAGGGATCATGATGAAGATCTTTAATGAACATGAACAAAAAATGATAAAATGAACATGAATTTGGGGGGATTCTACCCCTCTGCCTTTCCCTCCAATGGGATCTGCAGTGGCCCTATTCTTTGCTACGTGACCAAACGGGGCCCCCGGGAATCACACGGGGCAGGACAAACATGACAAAATGAACATGAATTCAAGGGAATTTTACCCGTCTGCCTAAATAAGTAGTGGTCCTATTCTTGTCCGGGAACCACACGGGACACAGGACTAAGTGGGAACCACACGGGACACAGGACTAAGTGGGAACCACACGGGACACAGGACTAAGTGGCAAGAATAAATGGCCTTGAATAGTGTAGTATGAATAACAAAAATTACAGACAACAAAACTAAAACAGATACTTTGAATGACTGCAACAATGAAACAAATGAATTCCCTTATTTACACAGGTTAGATGAAACTGGTTATATAGTTTTCTTCCAAAACCGGTTCTCTGATTTTATTTAAGACCAGATTAAATAAAGATATAAAAATCGAACAGGAAAAGCAGCATTCAAGGATGACAGTCAACAACAAACACACACAGAAACAAATAACAAATTTAAAGATGAATAAAAGGCCAAATAAGATATCACAAACACAAACGGGTTGACAATAGGGCTAACGCCTTGGAACGGTCAGTGGCAAAAAAGGCCGCTTGGGGTTTAAACCAGGTTCTAGAGTGCACCAAACCTCACACTTAAACTATACTGTCAACCCAATAAAATGGGACAGTGTAAATAAAGAAATCCCCGCTATGAACTATTCTGTAACCAACAAGGCAGCATTAATAGGCTGTCATCTACGCAGTCGAAAGTAAATATGCAAAAGCTATGTAGCTCGTTTGTATTTGATGTAAAATTATTCACGACAAAACAACATGTTTTTTATAATCAAATTACTTGATGGATTGTCACGACTTCACAGAACAGTTGACCTTGATGTCATGACTTCACAGAACAGTTGACCTTGATGTCATGACATCACAGAACAGTTGACCTTGATGCCATGACTTCACAGAACAGAAGACCTTGATGTCATGACTTCACAGAACAGCTGACCTTTTTATAATCAAATTACTTGATGGATTGTCACGACTTCACAGAACAGTTGACCTTGATGTCATGACTTCACAGAACAGTTGACCTTGATGTCATGACTTCACAGAACAGATGATCTTGATGTCATGACATCACAGAACAGCTGACCTTGATGTCAGGACATCACAGAACAGATGTCCTTGATGTCATGACTTGTTGACCTTGATGTCATGACTTCACAGAACAGTTGACAATGTCATGACTTCACAGAACAGTTGACCTTGATGTCATGACTTGTTGACCTTGATGTCATGACTTCACAGAACAGCTGACATTGATGTCATGACTTCACAGAACAGCTGACATTGATGTCATGACTTGTTGACCTTGATGTCATGACTTGTTGACCTTGATGTCATGACTTCACAGAACAGCTGACCTTGATGTCATGACTTCACAGAACAGTTGATACTGATGGCATGACTTCACAGAACAGTTGTCCTTGATGTCATGACTTCACAGAACAGCTGACCTTGATGTCATGACTTCACAGAACAGTTGACCTTGATGTCAAGTTGGTCCCAAGTAAAACACATCTGGCACATTTAAAAAAAAAAGTTACTCTATGGTTGCCAAGGTTCAATACAACCACAATCGTTTGCATACACACTCCATGCATATGGATAAAATACTGCAATGGCTAATCCACACAGCTCTATTACAATCTCTTAAAAGGAAATAACAGTACATCAGTCTGGCCTATCCACAGCTTGTTACGGCTTGTGCAGTTTACAATATTTCCTTATAAGGAAATCATGCTGTCGGATGCAAAATTCAGTTGAAACCATAACTAAAACAAGAGGCCCAAGAGGGCCTGTATTGCTCTACTGGCTATATGGAGCCCATGGTGGGGGTGATAAAAGGATTGTGTGTCAGTTATAACTCCTCTGTTACTGGTCCGATCTGGCTGGTTTTCGAACTTGTCTGAGCTTTCATTGATATAAACAGTCTGGTAAAGATCGGATGAAAAATGAAGGCCCTATCGTCTTAACGAGACAAAAGTTAACGACGGACGGACAACTCGGCATCCCATAAGCTCTGCTGGCCTTCGGTCAGTAGAGCTAAAAACAATAAAACATAATTAAAAGCATAAAAGTAATAGTTCATTCAGCCATGAGATTTTTTATCAACAAAATTTCCTTGAGAACCAGCCTCTTTTTTTTCTTTCATTTTCGTTTGCAGGCATTATTTTGTCGAAAATGAAACCCAGGCTTGTCCATATGCAAGTTTCAAATCCAGCTCAGAATGAGTCTCATTTGTTCTTTAAGCCTGGGTTCAAACCACCAGTAGCCACAATTGTTCTGGATAGCCATGATAGTCCCTCATGTAGACTTAGACCAGACCTAATTCAGAGATAAAGAGTCCAAATTGTTCTACAATTTTTTTCTATAACATCTAGTTTGGTGCCCTAGCAGCCACAACTTGTCTGGATTCCCACGATTGCCCCTCATTTAGATGTAAAATCATTTTGTTTTATTTACGAGAAAAGAGTCAAAAGTTTTCTATAATTTGTTTGGTCCCCAGCATCTACTATAATGTGTCTGGTCTCCAGCATCTACTATAATGTGTATGGTCCCCAGCATCAACAATTTGTCTGGACAGCCAGAATATTTAAAATAGTCACTTCTGTACCTTGCAGGGGTCTGGAAATATTTTGAAAATCCACTTGCCCAGGGCAAGTAGATTTTCAAAATCCACTTGCCCTGCCCAAAATGTCACTTGCCCTGATTTCAAAAGTCACTTGCCCCACAACTAAGCTACGTCGAGACCGCACGCTAAGTTAAATCCTTTTCTCTCACTGTTTTTTTTGTCATATTGTTTTTACATAATTCCATTGTAAAATTAATGACTTAAATTATGAAGGATCAGAGCTACAGGTTGTTACCATTATGCACATATCAGTGTTTTACTCCACCGGTGGGAGAGTGGGAGTGGGGTGTCAGTGGGGATACCCCGAGGATATAACATCGCTGATGAACCTGGTACCAAATTGGTAGACTCTAATGCCTATGGAATTAAGATGTACAAGATGCTTGCTCCTAGTGCAGTAATTACAAAAGGGCAGGCAGATAACAAACAAAAAAAGATACATTAGGTCGAACAAAAAAAAATTCTACTTCTACTTTTACTTTTGTTATAGACTACTCCAGATAAAAAGAATGAAAAGAATGATGCATTAGGTCAAACAGAACTTTTTTCCTACTTTCACTTTCGTTATATAATTCATGTAGATAAATCTTAAGTGTTGGAAATTATTAGCACGGTTTATGCTTAAATCTGACTGATACTGTAGTTGTTTTTCTGCTAATATCTTTTGAGATGCCAAATTGCAATTCTTCGAATAATTATCGAAATTAGCCAAGGTCGAAGCACATCTTGGATACAATGGCAAACTTGATCAAAACAAAAACACGCCATTCCGTCATTGATCTCGGATTCATTCAAAACAAACATGGCATTTTGAAATAAAAACAGATGCACACCTATTCATTACGACATGCGTCGATAGTCTCTTTGCCCATCAAACAACGCCGTCAAATTGCCACAATCGTTTACTTGCCCTACTTGTTTACAAATTGGTTTGATTGAATCGCCATTGTTTCACTTTACCACGTGGTAGTGAACGGGAGTTGTTTCATTGGCTGATAAAAATACATCGGTTATTTGATTGGATAATATGGATACAGTACTAGGTCAAGTGTTGCGTCATGATTTTTAATTACTGAACAGAATATTACCTACGACACACCGACCGACATACAAAGCGACAACACCATCTCAATAACTGATTTACACACTGATGTGTATTTCACACTAATCTGGCGCGTGACTTACTTCCTGCATAGAGGGGCTCGCTACGGGGGTATATTTCACACGGTATACGCATTCTAAAGACCGCCCGTCTTCAACTGAAGATTGGCACCCCAAGCGTTCCTCGGCCAATCAAATTTTGATAAACTGTCAAGTGGGAGGGATTAAACAATAACGAACAACACGGGTCAGCTTTAACAGGTCAGTTTTATGACACTGCTCAGTAATTGCTCGCGGCGAAACGACGGGTGGTTAATTACTACGCAATTATCAGCAAACTTCACAGTCCAGGCAAATTTTCACTTGATTTTTATCTAATAATGAAACGTCCATCGGGCAAGTGACGGACAACCAGATTTACGAAGGTCACCTGCCCGCACCCAAAACCCACTTGCCCGGGGCGTCGGGCAACCATATTTCCGGAGCCCTGCCTTGATAAGAGAAGAGGCCATATTGTATATAGTATATGATCAGCTCAGACCAGGTGTCCACAATGTGTCTGGATAGTCATTCGAGTCCGTCCTGTAGAACTAGATCTAGGTGTAATGGTTAACAACTCTGGTTTAGTAATCCAGGCCTGGAATTCACCAACCATTCTTTAAACTATTCTCAGACTTGAGCTCTATTGAACTGAATTGAATTGCATTGGGTTTTAAGGCGCACCAACACATGAATGGTTATATGGCACCTAACAGGCATGAACATGCCAGGCTCATCCTCCATGTACATCGAGATAAAATATGGAGAATGGGTCTAGGACCTTCTCACCCTGAACTGCAAAGTTGCTGCAAATTCTATTGTAGACACAACATTTAAGCTGGTTATATGGCACCTAACAGGCATGAACATGCCAGGCTCATCCTCTATGTACATCGAGATAAAATATGGAGAATGGGTCTAGGACCTTCTCACCCTGAAATGCAAAGTTGCTGCAAATTCTATTGTAGACACAACATTTACGCTGGAGCCACGTTTATTGTTTTTCTGCCACTGCTCTTAGTGATGTGAGCGAGATAGCACCTAACACAATCCAGGGGTCATGATGAAGACCTTTAATGAGCATGAACAAAAAATGTGCTGAAGTACTGAAAATTTGTTCACAAATATCTAATGACCTTCAAAGATAAACAATCGTAAGTAGTTGCTATTTATTAGCAAGCATCATATTTATACATAGCAGCTTGTTATGAATGTTTATCCTTCAAACTTATAGAAATATGTGTTATTGAAATACTTGTTAAGTCTAAGAGTATTCTCAAGAATGGTTGGTGAATTCAAGGCCAGGGATCAGGTGTTCTATCCCAGCCAGGAATTTTCATTATTTATCAAAAAACTTCAAAAAGAATTTCACACCTGACCAGTCTTTCTGATCTGAGGTATGCTCGCTAAAATGCCCAGTGCAATATAGCGAGGATGAAAAACGCATATGCACTGAACTAGACCAGCGTTTCATACTAGTAAATTGATCTATAATTTCTGATTATGCCACTTCTGGTGCCCCGGCCGCCACAATGCTACTGGATAGCCATATTAGTCCTTTCTGCGGAACTAGACCAGTATTTCATAAATTGGTCTGCTGAACCGGCAGCCACAACTTGTCTGGACAGCCATTCGCGTCCATCCTGCAGAACTAGACCAGTGTTCCATAAATTGTTCTATAATTTCTGATCACGCCAGATCTGGTGCACCGGCAGCCACAATTTGCCTGGACAGCCATTCGAGTCCGTCCTGCAGACCCAGACCAGTGTTTGCATCACAAGCTTGGATATGCCAGCTTCTATTGCAGCAAAGTTTAAACAGCCCAAATTGTTGCGTTATTTCTTCTATAGAAACATTTGGCTGAATATCCTGAAATACAAAATTATTAAAATACAGGAAGTTGCCATATAATCAGAAATTTATGCTTTTCAAAATGGGTATTTGTAAAACACCCCACCATAGCTCATTAGAACGTGCAATTGAACATCCTAGCCATTGGTTAATGCCTGGAATTTGCGCAAAATAAAACTGATTTACTGCCTGGAAGTTTGGATTCTCAATATGTTATATATCTACCTCGCCAACGGTAGGTTGAGAAACGGTGTACATCTTTTGTAAAATGTGTCTGTTATATTTAATCTATTCAATACAAATGTTTTCTAATTTGTGTATAAACTGTGTTCTGAGTTCATAGCACTGCATGGCTGAAGAGCAGGTACCTGTTTGTTGACGAAGATAAGAAGTGAAGCATCCTTCAGTTCTTTCTCCTGCACTAGTTTCACTAATTCGCCTTGTGCTTCCTTCAACCTGTCCTTGTTGTGGCTGTCTATCACGTATATTACAGCTGAAAGTGGATAAACAAAAACATTAAATTGTTCGGGCGCTTGTTTTCTACAAAGGATTTTCAGGATTATTAGCATGAGCAATTTTAATTAAACATACATAAATTATTTATCATTAGAAATGGAAATTTTAGTGGTAAATAAAAACACCTTAGTTTTGAAATCGGTTGACAAATAAATATTTTACAGCCCAAATGCTTTTTTGGTTGGGCTTTTTCCATGTCAATTAATAAAATTAATAAATCTCAAATAACTTCAGCTTACCTTTATATAATATTTTGCTATAAAACTTTCAAGTGCCTTAATTTACAATTATCCAATATTAAAACCATTTGTGGATAAAAATTAAATATATATATATTTTTCAAGTTTTTGATGCATTGAACACTATCAAAAACAACTTTCGCGCATAAAATTATCATTTCTCAACCGACTTTGAAAAGCAAGGTATTTTTTATTTACCACTAAAAACACTGATATACATCTTATTTAGGTACTAGCTGATTTTTTTCTTTTAACTCCGGAAGTCCTTTGGCTGAAACAAGTGCCCCAAACTACAGTTATATTACATACGAATGTGGGCAGAGCAGATGGTTTACTATAGAATACAAATTATGTTTTCTGTAATTTATTTGGGTGTAAACATGACAAAATAAAGATTTAAAGGAATATGTAAAAAATGAGTGTTAAACTGTAACTTGTATAAAACCAATAGGTACAATGGTCAAACAGGAAATGTAGCACTGACAGAACACAAACAAAAGTTATGTTAACAAACCAAACCACAATTACAAGGAAACATACAGAGAACCAAAGTACTTGGCACCACAAACATGCCATATTTAAATTTTTCAGTGGAAGATGTAACTTTATTTCATCTTTATTTCATCTTGTGAGCTCCCAAAACAGTATTTACACTTTTATTTCACTGAGAAAACAATATAAATCACTGGAAAGCATAAAATAAAATATGGTGACCAATGGGTACCACCTTGGAACTGTCAGCGGCAAAGATGTCGCAAGTGGTTTAATCCAAGTTCAAGGGACACTCTTACTCTATCGTCATCCCAATAAAACAGGACCGTGTAGATAAAGAAATCCCCACCGGCTATATCATAACTAACTAGGCAGCATGAATAGCAATATAAGAATAACACAAAGATGATCAGGTATATATGAATATAAAAAAAAAGAGAGCCTAGAAAGCCACAAAGCAAGTAATCAATGACATGGCAAAGGCCAGAACAACAATAGAATACACCATTAAGGACAAGACAAGATTAAAGACAAACATTAAATGTCCTAAAGTTTACTGAGCCTTCAGTTAAAAGTTCACCATACCTTGAGTATTGAAGTAGTAATGTTTCCACAGTGGTCGTATCTTGTGTTGGCCACCGACGTCCCAGATTGTTAGCTTAACATTCTTGTATTCTACTGTCTCTACATTAAAACCTGCAACAAAATAGAAGTATATTTTAGCTACACTCAGTAATAAATGTTTTTATTTTTTTCAATAAAGTCTCCAAAAACATTCAGCTAATCGAGTTATTGTCAAATAATTTTGAAGCTAAAATAGATTTCTTCAAAAATAAAAAATGTACTTCTTTCAGTTTCATAAGTTACATGTTTGGAAGAATCAATTGAAACGAACTATTGTTATCATTAGCTTTCATTTAATGCTATGAAAAAGTATCCCCGTGACACGGATAAGTACTGTATCAGGCTGTATTATTTCCTGGTCCTTTTGGATAATCTAGCCTAGTCATCAAAGCTTCAATAACAGCTTTTTTAAAAATCATTTTGGAATTATTTTCAAGAACCTCATTACTCAATATCAAGTTCAAACTCAATCAGTTCTGAAATGATTTGGGTCTCTCAACCATGTTAAATTAACATTATTCACTGGTCCAATTTTAACACTGCACATTTTTAAACCAATCGGAATGCTTCATTTAATTGTTTTCCATCATGACATCGCTTCCCTGGTATTATGACATCACTTCTTGAAATTATGACATTACTTTATGCAAACTGGTTAAGTCTATAAATTGCTGGGAGAAATATATTTAGACTGTTTGTATCTCTCACTGAATAATGAGTTTCTTGAAGCCAAGAATCACAACATTTTATATACCGGTATACAGACCCAGTTGCGTTCAAGTACCCCAAAAATGCATTCCGTTTGCGTTTTATTTGCGTTCCGTTTGCATTTCATTTTTATAAATGCATTTTTTAAAATGCAAATCATTTGCGTTCTTGAAAGCATTCAACATTTATAAATGAAACTATGCATTCATTTAAATGCACAAAACTGTATTCCTGAATGCAACAGAATGTGTGCGTTTAAATGAACAAACGAAGAAAATGCATTTGCGTTCGTTCAGCGTTTAACAATAGCAACATATCTCACGATTAAATGACGCATGATATCCAGTCATGCGATTTTTATCACCAGTCGGCGATTTGTGTTTATGTGAGAATGGGTCCATTTGTTGACATTATTTGGTGGTGCACATTGATGATTATTCTGTTTTCTTCCAAGTTTATGCGAGTTTCATCACACATGTAACATATAGGTTCGTTTCTGGACTTCCGACCATCCCTATTTTTTTGTCTTACCTATAGTTGGAATAGTAGTTATAAACTCATTTTGTTTCATTTTGAACAGCAGACTTGTTTTTCCTGCATCATCAAGCCCGAGAATGACGACACGCATCTCAATCTTAGGGCCGATGTGGACTCTGTTATCCTACAATACAAAAATAGAATGAATACAGGATAAGATATATATATATATATATATTTATTTTTTTAACGTAAACTTAAGGAAGTCTAGAACATGTCAGTAAACCTAAGGTAGTGTGTAGTGCTGAAGTCAGTTGATCATATTTTGAGACATATTATTAAATGTTTTGTAACAGACTATAGAATGTACTCCTCCTTCTCTTTGAAATAGGAAATATAGAGCATCGCTTCAACCAATATACAAACTCAACAGGGTTCACCTCAAGCAATATACACTTTAAATTTTCTTAGAATTGAATATCAAAGTTGTTCGAAATTTCCTTCATTTTGAATTATTTTTTAGTGTTAGCAGCCATCTTTGATTAAAAAAAACACACACAAATCTGAAAGAAAATCTACCAAGAAACCCAATGGCCAAGTTTCATTTAAATTGATTATGTCCGCTTTTTCAGAGGAGATATCTGCTTTTTGGATGAACAAAGCAAAAGCCGTATGCTTCCTTGGCATTTTTCGGGGAGCAGGAAAACGTTTCTTTACAAACATTATCTGTCTGTTAAGTTGTTAAATGGTGATTATGGACTTTTGATTAACACGTGTACATACCTTTGTAAATGTGATGGGTATGTGGGAGTCGAGTGATATATGTTCCTGAAGATCAGAGAACTGTTGCTGTTGTTTCTGAACTGTATCCAGTAGTGTGCTCACCTCCATCTTTGCAATTAAAACCTTTGTATCATCCTGGTAAAATAAATGATAATGTAAAATTTGGGTGAAGTTAATGTCAGATACAAGCCATATCCTTCATTGTCATAAAATGAAATAAAATGGGTCTTTACTTCTCGTTAACACATCATATTAATGGTTCATAATGGGACTGCCACTCCTGAGAGAGATGAATTGAATTGGGTTTTAAGGCGCACCAACACATGAAAGATTATATGGCACCTAACAGGAATGATCATGCCAGGTACATCGAGATAAAATATGGAGAATGGGCCTAGAACCTTCTCACCTGTAGAACTGCAGAGTTGCTGCAAATTCTACTGTAGACACTCCATTTACGCTGGAGCCCCATTTATTGTTTTTCTGTCACTGCTCTAGTGATTTAAACGAGATGGCACCTGAAACAATGCAGGGTTCATGATGAAGACATTTAATGACCATGAACAAAAAATGATAAAATGAACATGAATTGGGGGTGGGTGGGGTGGGGTGGGGGTAGGGGGTTTCTACCCCTTGCCTTTCCCTATAACGGGATCTGCAGTGGCCCTATTATTTTTATTCTTTGCCCGGGAACCACATGGGGCTAATAAGATGAAGGATGAAGTTCCCTCTCAGACATGCCTCTGCCTGGGAGCGGCCCCAAGCAGGCCAGAGGTCTGCGCTCTAAAGTGAAGGCCTTATCCACTGAGTTACTCAGGTCACTCATATTGTCTGAAACCTTCATAAAACAGAAAAGGTAAGTCAAGTATTCAAATCAAGTCATCAAATGGTTTCAGTCTCGATCCACAAAACTAATCCTAATTTTTAGAATTCCATTTTTTCCTCAAAAATGCAACTTCGATTTCATTTTTAAAAGTTCTGTATACAGTGTCTACAATGGCTAAAAATACAAATGAAATGAGCAGTTTGGAGCATCCCCTGTTTTAGATTTTGATACTTTGGGTTTTAAGGCGCACCAACACATGAAAGGTTATATAGTGCCTAACAGGAATGAACGTGCTGCAAATTCTATAGTAGACACTCCATGTACGATGGAGCCACGTTTCCACGTTTGCATAGGCGGTCCTACTCCTCTGCGTATGATGGTATTATTTATTCTCCGACAAAAAACATTGAGAACAAAATTATAAATGATATTTTAAAACCAAACTGTTAGATTCAGATACTTATAAAGTTTAGCATTTTGCTCTGTGAAATGTCATAATTCATAAATACAAGATCTACTAATACAAAAATGTATACATTCATCCCTGCTCAAAATACCACCTCAAATAGGGGACCACCTGCCTACTGAGACCACCATTTCAGTTCCCAATTGTATTGTTTACAATTAATAATAATAACTTTATTTCAAGAAGGTAATATATTAAGACATAGCATTTACAAAAAATTCAAGTCTTGTTTACAATATGGCCATCTATAAAACTACACAATGTTACAGTAAATGCATATAGTGAAAGATGAAACAGTACATGCATCATTATATAACTTCAACCAGACACACATTTATTATACTTAATCTTAAATGTAATTAAAGAATTTGAAGCTTGTATGTCAACGGGAATCATGTTCCAAACTACCATTCCTGAATATCCAAAAGTATGTTTAAGAATATTTGTTCTAGGTTTTAAATGAGCTATATCCTGCCCAGCAGCAGATCTTGTTATAATTTGAATTTGTAGAGAAGGTTATTAAATTAGTTATGTTATCCGGAGTTAAATTGTTAATTGATAATCCTGTGAGATAATTACATTTGCATTGAAAGGTAAGCCACTGGAGTTCCTTAAACTTTAGTTTAGTGTTTTTATAGGTTTCAGAAGAATGATTTTAGGATTTGGATTTTAAGTATTCTATTAACAGAGAATTTATTTGTTTGTTACACAACTGAAGTGCACCTGTCTTAGGATACCACCTGTGTCCAAGTTTTCTGTTCCGTCTAGTGGTCCCTTAATACAGGTTTGCCTGTAATTAAGTTTTTTTTATTACATTTCTATGGGTGAAAGATTGGGATTTCTTAGTGAAAGAATATTCATAATCTCTAAATATTAATAACTAACTCCAAACACAAAAATAACTAACTGTGACGTTGAGTCATGATGTCAGTAAAATGTTATAATTTTGGTTTAAATGATGTATAAACTGATTAACAATGTAATAAATAGATTATTTAACTGCTGATTTCGATTATAGGGACATCCTTAGGCTGGTTCTGTTTTTTCACTCATTCATATACGCTTGTTCATGAAAAGAACCACACTTCTACCATCTTGTGAAGTATTTTCCTATAATCGATCCCATCAGTTAAATAATCTCTATGACTTACACTCTGCAGAGTTGTCTCACACTGGTGACACACGGCAGATATCTGTGACAACAGCATGGCCATGTCTTCCTGTTGTTGTTGTAGCATACACAGCTTCTCTCGAATGTGGGTGTCGACTGTTGTCAAGGCAACAATCTCCTGACGGTTAAGGGTTTCCCGTAACACTTGGAAATAGTTGCGAATTTTCATCCGAGCTTGTTCAATACTTCCTGGAACCTACAGTCAGCAACATGCAGTATGAATATATGTGTTTGCTTGGGTATTAGGCTGTTGGTATTTAAATTCTCAAAAAAAAAAGAGCATGTGTCACTTTAATACTGCACTAAGTGCAAAACAAAATCTTTTAAGTACGGTATTTTTAACTTTTTAACTGCAAGCTGACATCTTGCAACATCCAGCCAATCTTTCAATAAATACAAATACGGAAAAGGTGATACCTTGGAAGCAACAAACACAAACACAGAGTTAAAACTAGCAGACTCAGTTTAACGAGTCTGTTCATGAGAGGTAATGTAAAGTGCCTCTCACGCCTTCTAGCACTGGCTTATGCGATATTCTACTTTAAAGCCACAAAGGACCAGTAAGTAATATAAACACTACTGATTTGAGATAAAAGTAGCAGACGCTTCCTGGCACCGGCTAAGTTTACTGGCCCAAAATCAATAATGATTTCACCTTATTGATTTCACCCGGACTACCTATCAAGTTTTACGAAGATTGATAGAGGTAAACCTTAACTGTTCAGAAATAAAAACATAAATTATAAATTTTAATATTTAAATGCTGGACCATGACAATTATTTGACTATTTAACTACGAACTGAGGGGTCAACACTAAATAATGGATAGTTCTGACATTCAATTTATAGCTCTGCCCGCTATTGTTCATGTGTTAATATTCCATGTGATCTATTGTATTTTAGAGTTGTATGTGGGACAACACATGCTTTTGGTACAGGTGTAAATAATGATTGAACATTTAATTGGCTCAAATCTCTTCTGGATATAGTTGCAGCAGTGAGCTCAATGCTCAACTTTATAGTGCTGCCACTCTGTAAGGTAACACATTATTCACATGATACTCTACTCAACCCAGTCACATTATTCTGACACCAGGCTCACCAGTCCTGGAGCTGAATGTCAATTCTAAAACGACCTGCGCAGTCTTCCATATACACAAAGAAGAGAGACAACTGTATGTTATTTTACGGTAAAATACGGCTGTCCCATTAATTTCCCGCATATTTTTCATCCGTTAAACCGTTAACTCACAGAACGAAAGTATATAAACAGTTTGGTAAATATACGTAACGAAGACAAACTCAACAGTAATTTAATGAAATTTTAGTTACAACAAACTTGCCATGCTCCCAAACTTTGCACACACCCGATATAAACCCATCATATGCATTAATACACATAACATTAATAAGCATCTTGGACAAGCTGAGAACATTTGACGCCATACAGCGCAAGCTATTTGACGTAAGCAATGACTTAATTGTTTGTCACGTGACTACTAGTGTATTTGAACATACTTTCTTGCATACCGGATAAGGAAATCCGTCATTTTACCGGTGCTAGATATTTTCATCTCACCCTAGGGTCGAGATAAAATTCGCGCGCAACAATAATGACGTCAACAACGTGAACAGAGGCATGACGTCATTGTGTTAAAAAACATTAAAATGTTAGTTATTGGTGACGTCGATGCACAAAATTTCATTGATATGCAAGAAAAAGAATCCACCATGAGTTTATCCATGTGATATAGGTAAATCTCACCCTTGGGATCAGAATTGCAACCAGGTACTCGGCAGAGCCTCGTCTCTGGTTACAATTCTGACCCTCAGGTGAGATTTACCTATCTCACATGGATAAACTCATGGTGGATTCTTATAGTACATACCACCCAGAACTTCACATACAGCCGCGCCCAATGGAACAGCTGTAAACATAGCAGCCTGATTACCTTGACCTCCGAGATAATATAGTGCCCCCACAATAGCGTAAACTATGGGGTTATTGTCGTGTTAGAATCGAAATAATAAATACGTACCTGTATTTATAATAAAATACAGTTAGTCATTCGGATGCGAGTAATTAAATCACTACGCATCCAAACTCCTAACTGTATTTTATTAGTTAGTCGTTCGGATGCGAGTAATTAAATCACTCGTGCTAACGCACTCGTAATTTAATTATTACACATCCAAACTCCTAACTGTATTTTATTCACTGATAAAACACAGGTACATATTTATTATTTCTTAAGCAAGGGAGCTACTATACCATTTTTCTGAAGTCTTCGCTGGACCCCAGCTAGAGGCAGAACAACCGACTTTACAACGACGCCACCATCACAGTTTAATTTGTATATGTAATTACACTAGTTTTACATTCACCCCACAAATTTAGATAAAAATCTTCCAAATTCATAAAATAGTAGAGCAAATGAAAAACTGCTGTACCTGTTGTGTGGTACTGGTGTGGTCTGTGTTTTGGATCACCTGGTACGTGCCCTCCATCTGCTGTATCACGGTACCCATCCTGCGTATAGAGTCACTCACTTCCTCTCCGAATGACTTGATGTGCTGCATGGCACTCATGAGGGATGTCCGTATATTCTCCGCTTCTGTTTCTAGTAACGTATGCTGTTAAGACAGAAATAACGCCATTTAATACAATTGAATTGAATTGCTACTGCACATGCACCCAATGTGTCTCAATAACGAATGGCTATTCCACGGTCTGAAATTACACAGAAAGTAGTTGTCTCTTTCACGTTTTTTATCATTTATAAGATCATTCTCCTTAGGCATGTTATTTTTGGTACTATAGCGACAGGAAAAAAATGTAAATTCCTGAATATAAGAATTGATTCACCCTTTTTTTTCTTCTCCATGTAGTCAGGGATTTTTCTAGGCCCAATTTGGGGTCCAAAATTCAGCCCCATCCCAATCCAAAGTATCCTCATATTTTCCCAAAAAAAAGCAAAATATTTTCCCAAAATACAAAAAAACAACAAAACAAACTCATATATTAAATGTAGCTCTTACTGACAATGTATTTGTTGCAGACTTGTATAATAGCTTGATTTTGAAACTATTCTAAACCTTTTTAGTGCCTTACTATGTAATATAGTAGGATTATTCTTTTTCCCTATTTGTAGATTTCATGCGCATTTTTCCCAAATTCAAAAGTCCCCACTTCCAAAAATGCAGAAAAATCCCTGGACTAGTAAATGGTAAATATACCATAGGGTGCTAACACGCTCCATGGAATACTTGCCAAAGAATTGTAAATTCCTTTAATTTTATCGTATAAATCTTGCTATTAACAGAACAGGGGTGGCAAATACATCTTTTAATATAGATATTTAATTTAGAAGATTTGGCATCCATTTCTGACATGGATACTAGCATGTTAATACCAGGAACAATTACTTGAACAATTTGATCAATTTGACATCAAAAATAAATCAATCTTACTTTTGATTTCTTAAAGGTGAATGGCCACTCTTTTTGTAGTATTATCAATTAACAAACTTAACTCTTAAACATCATAAGATCATTTCTTGATAGTCCCTGAGAGAAACATATATTGAAAACATATGTAAAAGTAAGTAGTATTTGCATGACGTAGATACTGTTTTACCACTGCGCGACTGCACGGGGAAATGAGGTATAGGTGACAACTATTGCCAGATAATTGATAAAATACATTTACCTGTGGATTAATTTACCTGTTCAAAGCTTTCTACGTCATCAAAAAAATAAATTATTATCGTTTTTCACAGATATTGCAATGTGTGAATTGTAAATATCTATTGATTTAGATTTAAATAACAAAACATGGCCGGAGAACTTTAATAGGTCTTTTCTCCGGAATTGAACCAGAAAATCAATAAAATAGAACTAAAAATATATTTTGAGAATAAGTTACTGTTATCCCACATGTCCGACACCAACATGCATTTTCGTAATGTCCAAAATAATAAAATGAACTCCGAACTTTGTCTAATCCTTCTTATTAAAGAAACTAGCCTGTCAAACAACAGCACAATTACACGACAACACAAATTATCAAAACTCTATTCAGGTGTTTAGGTCGTGTAATAATGCATATGTGCCGATTTTAAGTATGATTTTTTTTACGGGCTTTCAGAATACCCTTGATTTAATATTTTGTAAAATGAATTATGAGTTGGTAACTCCTATTTCGACACTCCAGTTTTGGGGTTTGGCTTGGTTGGTTAAAGCTGTTTATATTATGTCCATATATAGAGTTTGATTTCTCAAAACATGTAAGTTATATATATACCCTCGTCGTCAGTAGGTTTAGAAATGGTACATATATATCTTGTAACATTTGGCTGTTGTTGATGGGATAGCTACTTAAAAACATGATGAAACATACATATATGATAAACTTAAACAACAAACTAGAAATGTGTCCATGGGACACGGATACCCACACTGAAAACAATCAGTGTTAAACGTAAAAATTGACAAAAAAGAGGCCATAACTCTTGGTAAAACTGGGTCAATTTTGACGTTGAAATGATAAGCACATCTTCACATCATAGGTAAGCATCCTGTAAAGTTTCGAAGCAATCGGTTGAAACGTGTGGGAGGAGATAGACACACAAGATATTTTCACGTCAAATTTGACGAAAAAGGGGCCATGACTCCGGTAATACTGGGTCGATTTTGACGCCCAACTGATATGCACATCTTGACATCATACATGTAGGTCAGTAAGCATCCTGTAAAGTTTCAAAGCAATTGGTTGAAAATTCTGGGAGGAGATAGACAAACAAACTTTTTGGGACAGATGGAAGGAAGGATGGATTGAAAGCCGGACGGACGTCATGGCCAATGCTATATATCCCCTCACCATTCGGTGGTGGGGGCATCAAAATAAGCATTGAAATGTAACGAGCTTTTAAGTTACTTTTAAATACCTTATGGCTGACATGCCTTCCATAATCCTTACATATGTAACACATCCGTGTATTAGATTTACCTACCTTATGGCTGACATGCCTTCCATAATCCTTACATATGTAACACATGAGTGGATTAGATTTGCATTCCTCCTCTAAACATGCAAACTCCACTATATGCATTGGGTGGTAGCTACACTTCGGATTCTCTTTCGGTTTCTCGGATATTGGCACCCGCTTGTGCTTGATGAGGGTACGTGTGCTGTGTGTGGTGTCAGAACATTCGATACACAGGTGCGTGTTGCAAGTTATACAGTAAACGACGGCGGTGTGGCTCTCGTTCTCGTCACACTGTATGGCAAACTGAAAAAATATAATGGGTGAATATGTATATTAATGAGTTATTCTGATGGGTTAATATGTACATGTATGTCGATGGATTATTATGTATATTAACATAGCCATGATAGCTATCCCGCCAACAACAACCAAATTTAAGAACAGATGAGGTATATATATATTTTGAGATTCTATAGATACAATATAAATGACTTTAACCAGCCAGGGTAAACCCCGAAACAGGAGCGTTACTAAATTAAGAGTTACTAACTAATAATTCATTTTATGCATATTCAGTCACATGTATTTTAAGAACCCATCAATAAACCTATACTTTTAATCGGCACACTTTATTATATGACCCCAGAATAATTGGGTAGAGTTTTGATAAACATTTTTTAGTGTAAATTGTCCGTTATTTGGCAAGTTAGTTTCTTTAATGGGTTACTCTGTATATTAACAAATTAATTAATCTGATGAGTTTCTGTACATTAATAGGTCTCTCTGTACATTAATGGGTCACACTGAATATTAACGGGTCAATCTGTATATCAATGTGTCACTCTGTATACTAATGGGTCAATCTGTATATCAATGGGTAAATCTGTATATAAATGGGTCACTCTGTATATTAATGGGTCAATCTGTATATCAATGGGTCAATCTGTATATAATAAATGGGTTAATCTGTATATTAATGGGTCAATATGTATATTAATGGGACAATCTGTATATTAATGGGACAATCTGTATATTATAGATTTATCTATATATTAATGGGACAATCTGTATATTATGGGTTAATCTGTATATTAATGGGTCTAACTGTATATTACGTGTTAATCTGTATGCTAATGGGACAATCTGTATATTACGGGTTAATCTGTATATTAATGGAACAATCTGTATATTAATGGGTCAATCTGTATATTATGGGTTAATCTGTATATTAATGGGACAATCTGTATATTAATGGGTCAATCTGTATATTAATGGGCTTATCTGTATATTATGCAGGGTTCCGGAAATACGGTTGCCCGACGCCCCAGGCAAGTGGATTTTGGGTGCGGGCAAGTGACCTTCGCAAATCTGGTTGCCCGCCACTTGCCCGACGGACATTTCCATTCCAGAACAAATCAAGTGACAAACTAGCCATATCAGAATTTCATTTTGATAACTGAATAAAACTTGCCGCTGTTTTCGCCGCTAGCGATTGTTAATAAGATCAAACAACTTTCGGTACAAATCAACAATCTCGCCCCAGGCAGCTTAATTTGTGGCAGTATTTCAATAAACAACCTAATTAACCCACACGCGCATTTCACACCGTTTGAAAACAACAATCCTGACACGACCGTCAGACGTGTGTCCATCGGCCAATGAAATCGCGGCAATTATGTCCGTGACCTTCCAACCATAAATTCAGAAATCTCTGAACGTCATTTGGACCTTTCACCAATCAAATCAGAAAACTCTTTCTTAATTTGCAAATTTAATGTGTCAAGATAATGATTGACAGACCCACGTGACGTTATGTTTTTGTTTCGATAATTTTGCCGAAGATTTTTTCGTAACGAAAATACATTATTTTTACTCGAAGCACTCGTTTACCAATGCGCTTTTATGAGGTATTTGGTGTATTTCATTGATATAATCTGTAATTAAACGTACATGGAAGTGCATACTACACAAATAAGTTGCATAACATAGCGATATGCGCATGTCATGTGTTTTCGCGATTTCAAAACCAATCACGGAACATTTTCTCAAGTTCTGAACTTTCGCTTTTGATAAATAAGGTTACTGCTACTACTTCTTAAACAATTCCTAGGGAACCCCTATTCATGCCTCTTGCTTTCATATAATTCCCTTTAGTTAAAATACAAAGCCGTAGGAATGTTACCATGGTTGCAGAAATTGGGGACCAAGTGAATATTTTTAATAACGTTTTTGTCTTGTTTCATTGCTTGTCGCACATTTAAATGAATACAATAGCTTCTTTTTTTTCTGTCAAATGGTTAATTGTACACACTGTGACATTAAAAGTTCCATACACTAGCTGCCAAGCATTTTTTTTGGATGGTCATCAAAAATGAAAGGGTTGTGTGGGGTGGGAGGGCGGAATAAAATGAGATTGTATACTGTCTCATCATTTTATGATTTAAGTAACACAAAAATGTAATAGACACAAATGAAGAAAATGCAACCATTTGATTTTTTTATATGAATAAATACAATGTATTAACTAATTCATAAAATACATTCTCCCTTCCTCCTTTTCTAACTAAGTATAATGATCCAAATTATGCGGCGGTCCGTCCCGTTTAACACGAATAATGGTCAGCGCCAATTTTTTGGGCAATTAAGTGTTCTTAAATGTGGGGCGAGTGACATAATGGGCAGGGCAAGTGACTTTTGAAAATCCACTTGCCCTGGGCAAGTGGATTTTCAAAATATTTCCAGAACCCTGTTATGGGTTAATCTGAATATTAATGGGTCAATCTGTATATTATGGGCTAATCTGTATATTAATGGGACAATCTGTATATTAATGTGACAATCTGTATATTAATGGGACAATCTGTATATTATGGATTTATCTGTGTATTAATGGGACAATCTGTATATTAATGGGACAATCTGTAAATTATGGGTTAATCTGTATATTAATGGGTCTACCTGTATATTACGTGTTAATCTGTATGCTAATGGGACAATCTGTATATTACCTGTTAATCTGTATATTAATGGGACAATCTGTATATTAATGGGTCAATCTGTATATTACGGGTTAATCTGTATATTAATGGGTCAATCTGTATATTAATGGGACAATCTGTATATTATGGGTTAATCTGTATATTAATGGGTCTACCTGTATATTATGTGTTAATCTGTATGCTAATGGGACAATCTGTATATTATGGGTTAATATGTATATTAATGGGACAATCTGTATATTACGGGTTAATCTGTATATTACGGGTTAATCTGTATATTAATGGGACAATTTGTATATTAATGGGACAATTTGTATATTAATGGGTCAATCTGTATATCAATGGGCTAATCTGTATATTATGGGTTAATCTGAATATTATTGGGACAATCTGTATATTAATGGGATAATTTGTATATTATGGGTTAATCTGTATATTATGGGTTAATCTGTATATTAATGGGACAATCTGTATATTATGGGCTAATCTGTATATTATGGGTTAATCTGTATATTAATGGGACAATATGTATATTAATGGGACAATTTGTATATTAATGGGTCAATCTGTATATTAATGGGACAATCTGTATATTACAGGTTAATATGTATATTATATTAATGGGACAATCTGTATATTAATGGGACAATTTGTATATTATGGGTTAATCTGTATATTATGGGTTAATATGTATATTATGGGTTAATATGTATATTAATGGGACAATTTGTATATTAATGGGACAATTTGTATATTATGGGTTAATCTGTATATTATAGGTTAATCTGTATATTATGGGTTAATCTGTATATTAATGGGACAATCTGTATATTATGGGCTAATCTGTATATTATGGGTTAATCTGTATATTAACGGGACAATCTGTATATTAATGGGACAATTTGTATATTAATGGGACAATCTGTATATTAATGGGACAATCTGTATATTAATGGGACAATCTGTATATTATGGATTTATCTGTATATTAATGGGACAATCTGTATATTAATGGGACAATCTGTATATTATGGGTTAATCTGTATATTAATGGGTCTACCTGTATATTACGGGTTAATCTGTATATTACGGGTTAATCTGTATATTATGGGTTAATCTGTATATTAATGGGACAATCTGTGTATTAATGGGACAATCTGTATATTATGGGTTAATCTGTATATTATGGGTTAATCTGTATATTACGGGTTAATCTGTATATTATGGGTTAATATGTATATTAATGTGACAATCTGTGTATTAATGGGACAATCTGTATATTATGGGTTAATCTGTATATTAATGGGAAAATCTGTATATTAATGGGACTATCTGTATATTAATGGGACAATCTGTATATTATGGGTTAATCTGTATATTAATGGGACAATCTGTATATTAATGGGTCAATCTGTATATTACGGGTTAATCTGTATATTAATGGGACAATCTATATTAATGGGTCAATCTGTATATTACGGGTTAATCTGTATATTAATGGGACAATCTGTATATTAATGGGACAATCATAGGACAATCTGTATATTAATGGGACATATTAAGCATTTACCCCTCTTTCCTTTGCGAGTGACTCGTCAGTAAAGCTTGTGGTTCTGGCCTGTGACTGAGGCGTAAACTGCAGCTTCTCCAATAGTTCCAACAGGGCAAAGTTCTTCTTCAGTCCCATATACCCGAGTCTCCTGCCAAGTTATTAATAATTATGATATTATTGCAGATGTAATATGAATTTGTCAACAAAGTAAACTGTATATTTCTTCAGTACATTGTGTATTGTTTGAGGCGCTCACTGTTTCAGTCCATTTTTTGTTTTTAACTTTTCACACACAATTTAGTTACTTCTAAACAAGGGATGTTCCAACAGAATAAAAATCAGTTTGGGATAAAAATTATGTTTATTTTTTCCTAATTTTTTAAAAAGTTATCAAAAACAACTTTTGCATGCAATTTCTTTTTTTTAAAAAATCAATTTCGAAAAGCTGATTTTTATTCACCACTAAAAATCCTCTTTCTCTGATATAAAACTTCCACTAAAACATACATGGGACCACAGGAATGTATTTTTGAAAATGAACACCCACCCATAGATGCAAAATTGAGTTTAAGAACCAAATTTCAAAAAAATAGGATTCTCCCACAGATGTTTATTAAATTGCATTCCTGGGGTCCCGGGCACGTTTTCGGACCATCCCACAGACCTAATAACAAATGTATTAATATCTCTGTGCAGCATCCTTAATATCTGAACAGTTTTAAGTACTACTACTCCAGTGCTTTTTGTGTGTGATAATTTGGGAACATAACCCATACCATCACAAATGACAATTTCTCTTAAAAATACAGTAAAACATACATTTCATAAGTGTATCTTCAGAGGCATTAAAAAGGGTTTTGTTTTCAATACTTATCACTTTCTTTTTTCTTTCTTCTTTTTTTCTGTCAATAGGGACTTTTTCCTCTCAAAATTAGGGGAAATATATATGCTTTGGAAACAGGAATATGAAAACAAAAGAAAATACTGTACCCGGTACCCGGGGTTGGTGTGTAGGTGTAATTCACGACCATGACCAAAAGAGTATTTACAATTATTATACCTCACTGTAAACATTCCATGCAAAATCCCCATACCCTGCCGGGTTGATATTTCGCGCTATCACCCTCAACGCGTCATAGCGCAAAATATCATCAAGCTAGCTTTTTGAAAACCTCAGTTCTAAAAATAGATTGTTATTATCATATGTTTTGACTATGATAAATATGTTCAAAAAGACCTGTCTTATTAATGCAGTTTCCCATAGGAGTATTAGTTCGGTATAATAAAATAAATATCACATCCTCTTGAGGGAGCCGGTGGATATTATCAACCCTCAAAATGATAATGTCAACCTCGGCTATCATCTCGGTCGACAGAACATTCTCGGGTTGATAATATCCACTGGTTCCCTCAAGAGGATGTGATATTTACACTTACCTATATCAGTGGGCTGTCTGTCAAATGGACAAAGGATCACATGACCATGTACGGTGAGCCTGGTGAGACAATGGTGACACACGGTGTGACCGCAGATCAACAGCCGTGGCACCTTGTCACCCTGCAGATGAAAACACTTCATCGCAAACACGGCACTCCAGGATTGTCTCATTGGCCTGCAACAGTTTCAAAAATATGACAAATACAGTACAGGCAGATGAAGACAGACAGACTCTCGTCATGATTAACAACTGAGGTGCATTGACTGCGGAGATGTAGTGGCAGAGCATCTGCCGCACATGAGGGAGGCCGTAAGTGTTCAATCCCCAGACGGGTCACACCATAATTATACTTCATAACAAGAGGTCAATGACCTTGAAGCTCTACTGATAGGTTTTTGATAGCTAGATCAGCATTCCTGTGAAATTTCATGAAAATCCGTCAAGTAGTTTCAGAGGAGTAGTCGCTACAAGTTTTCATTATATAACTTGTAAGTAAACAAAGATGGCCGCTGGCAGCATGTTTAACATCAAATCAAAACAATTTTTGACAAGGATCAAAATCATGTCAAAATCATGTCATACTGATCTTTTTAGAAAAAGTCCCATATCAATATCACTTATAGTTTTCAAGAAGTAGTCGCTACAAACTTGTATTTTGATATTTTTAGCCATGGCGGCCATCTTGAGTTTCCGGCCGACCTGAAATTCTGCTAGGATCAATTAGACATCAGGAGCAACATTCCTGTGAAGTTTCATGAAAATCCGTCGAGTAGTAGTACAGAGGAGTAGTCGCTACAAGTTTTTACTACATAACTCTTTGTAAACAAAGATGGCTGCTGACAGCCATGTTTAACATCGAATCAAAACAATTTTCGACAAGGACCAACATCATGTCATGCTGATCATTTTAGAAAAAGTCCCATATCAATATCACTTATAGTTTTCAAGAAGTAGTCGCTACAAACTTGTTTTTTGAAAATCTATTTTTAGCCGTGGCGGCCATCTTGAATTTCCGGCTGACCTGAAGTTTTGCTAGGATCAATAAGACATCAAGAGCAACATTCGTGTGAAGTTTCATGAAAATCCGTCAAGCAGTTTCAGAGGAGTAGTTGCTAAAAGTTTTCATTATATAACTCTATGTAAACAAAGATGGCCGCTGGCAGCCATGTTTAACGTTGAATCAAAATAATTTTCGACAAGGATCAACATCATGTCATACTGATCATTTTAGGAAAGACGAATATCAATATCACTTATAGTTTTCAAGAAGTAGTCGCTACAAACTTGTTTTTTGAAAATTTATTTTTAGGTGTGGGGGCCATCTTGAATTTCCGGCCGATCTGAAATTTGCTAGGATCAATTAGAAATCAAGAGCAACATTCCTGTGAAGTTTCATGAAAATCCGTCAAGTAGTTTCAGAGGAGTAGTCGCTACAAGTTTTCACTATATAACTCTATGTAAACAAAAATGGCCACTGGCAGCCATGTTTAACGTCGAATCAAAACGATTTTCGACAAGGAGCAACATCATGTCATGCTGATCATTTTAGAAAGTCCCATATCAATATCACTTAAGAGTTTTCAAGAAGTAGTCGCTACAAACTTGTTTTTTAAAAATCTATTTTTAGATTTGGTGGCCATCTTGGATTTCACATCAACATAATTTTTGCTAGGATCAACTAGACTTCATGGGCAACATTTCTGTAAAGTTTCATGAAAATCCATTCAGTAGTTTCAGAGGAGTAGTCTGATCAGTAGAGCTAAAAATGGTATTAATTTTATACTTATTTTCTATAATAATAAATGCTCTTACTCTTTGTGATATATCCAAATATAAACTTCAGTTCAACTGATGAAGGAAAGGTTCAGGTTACGACAAAAATTGACCCCCAGGTGACCATAAATCCCCTCTACTAGGGAAGAGTCAATTTATCCATACCTTATTGTACATGTTAGAGCTTTTTTAGTTTTGGGGAAGGGGCCTTTGCCCTACATTGGGGGGTAGGGGAAAGAGAGGGAGAATTACATAAATTGGGAATGATATTTTTAAAACAAATATGAGTGGGGAAGAGGCCTTTACCATTACTCATAGCATGAAATTAATTTCAAGGAAAAATATTGAAAACTGTGGCTTTGCACTGTTCCTTTTGGTGAATGACATTTTGACCTTGATCTCTGGGCCCAAAGGTCAGACTCTGGATCCAAAACCCTTTTTGCCATCTAGACATAGGCATCCAAATGTCTAATATGATATGTATTGGTGGAGTAAAAACAAAACAAAAACAAGCAAAAACCGACTACTGATCGAACTGATGGGTGGAAGAGACCAATTACCACAGAATATCTGTCTCCAACAAAGCCTCATTTATATACGTGTAGCAACATTTACTAGTATATCTGCCTACATATAATGTTGTCGTACGCTGAAATATGTTTGATGACGTCATGTGTGGACTCTATCTTCTCTGTTACTAATAATGATGCTCAACACTGGAACTACCTCGTTGATAAATTTTCTGTAATCTGATGTTTTAACGTTTACAGAAATAGACGATACAATTCTGATGTGCTCCGAGATGAACGGAAAAGACAGAATGATGATTCAGCCTTCATTTAACTGTTTATTTCACTTATATATATATATGTAAATGTAATATTGATAAATACATCAAGGTTTTATTATACTCCCACACTGCAAGCTGTGTCAGTATACATGTGATAAAAAAGCTGATGGACTGTAGGGTCATCAGTGCATAAAATACATGTCTATGTTTGGCGAGACAATTTTTGATATACACATGTACGCTAACAGATTCAGGAGCGTCTATTTTCATTCTATTTAATCATATTAGGTATGAAAAAATCTCGAAAGTAATAAAAAAAATCTAGATTCTTATTCGACATCTAGGCACCCTGAAATGCACAGTAGGGTGAATCTTTAGACATCCGTATATATTTTGTTTGTTTGTATGTTTTTTTACCTCATTTTCAACACATGCAAGGTTACATATGCATGACGGTCGATTTTTAGTGATTTTTTTTTTCAATCTAGCTAATTCTATACATTTTGTACGGATTTGCTTCTAAGGTACTTCTTGATTGTTTTCCTGGGTAGAACCAGTACTAAGCAATGCAGATAAAGTGTCTTGCTCAGGGACACAACACATGTGCTTATGGCGGGGATCGAACCCACGACTTTTGGATCATGGGTCCAACGCTCTACCACTAGACCATATGTGCAGCGCTCCACTCACCAATGTGGTGGAGCAGACCACCCACTTTTCCTGGGTAGAACCAGTACTATACATCTCCCGACATCCATAAGAATCGACACTTCCTCACAAGTCGAGCTCCCAGTGGGATTCAAACAAGCAGCGTTGAGATGCGAAGGTTAAAGCACCCAAGACGTCAAATAAATGAGACTAGCAGGGTCATACGTTCGACATTAACTGTATCCAAATACCATGCGCTTCAAGGCAGCTTTTTAATATTACTATGTCTTCAAGGCAGCTTTTTAATATTACTATGTCCACTATTGCTGGCGCATTCGGAAGCTTGACAAATAAGAAAACATTGAAGGGGTGAGGTACATGTCATGCGCGTTCAAATTCATGTGGTTATGACAGCACAATTTGATAACATAAAAACAATAGATAATCCACTATGTTACTCTTTCTAAATAGTATTCTTTACATTTTCTGCTTTCTGTAGCAGGAATGGAGCTGCAATACTGCTGTAACTAGAGCTGTAGGACAGTAAGCAGCTGGAAGACATTGATGTTGTAGAAGTTGACATCGCAGCCATGTTTACATTATGCAAATCGTGTTCGAGTGTTCAATATTGAAATTTAACAACATGATAATTCATACATTTTATTCTCCAACATTTCTAACAACGCAATTAAGTATTTGTAAAATAACAATACATAAATAGTTATGGGGATTCCTTTTCAACTGATGCAGTGTAAATCACTCACGATTTGTCGGACGTTAAACGCCTGGAGCAATAACTCGAGTAAAGTGGTATCCAATCAAAACTGGCCTGCCGGTAACCAGCGATTCGTAACCAGCACAGTCATGTGATGTCCAAAATGGTAGACTAAATGACAGTTACATTTTTACAATGTTTTCATGTGATTAAAGATAAGCAAAATGGCACAGATACAGGACAGAGACGTAAATGAAGAGGTTTTACGACGAACTAGACACCATTCAGATGATGTGAGATCGCTGGATTCGTGGAGCGAGTTAACTCCAGAACATTCAAGGAAAAATACTTTCGAATTTGATGGTCAAAACAGAAAAGATAGAAGACACTCAGAAAAAGAACTTGTACTCAGCCCTTCAAGATTGAATACCATTGAAGAACCTCCAGAGCCGAAAATAACACGAGTCAAACTTCAAAAATCGTCTACATCTAGAGAGGATCAACCAAACGGTTTTGGACATCAGTTTTTCCGATTTTTTGAAGATATTACAGAACCCTCAAAGGAGTCCCACATGTTCCATAAACATCAGAAACAGAAAAAGAGACATAATGACCACAATGAAAGGGAAGAGAGCCCTTCAGATTTATGTGAAAAATGTAATAATTTAAAGTATGAAAAGTTGAGCGAAAAAACGGGACAAAAACAGAATGGGCAACCTAGAGGATGGACATCAGTTAATAGTTGCAAATGTAATCATGGCGAGGATACTTGTGATAATGGCAGTGAGGATATTTCCACAGATTATAGACATGGGAGATTAAAATCTAGTCATCATTCTAAGCATTTAAAACCGACTCGTACAATAATGGGTTTAAATAGAAACATTCTACAAAAAAACGGTACAGATTTTGGTCAAGACATTGATCAAAGTGATAAAGTTAAAAACAAAATTCTATCTGTATGGAATAATGTTAAATATGGTAGGTATTTAAAATTGTTTAAAATGTATTTAAAGTTTACTTTTTACATTTCTGTGGTGAAAGATAGGGATTCTCAGTGAAAGAAAACTCGTAATTACTTACTTAATTATATTAATAACTAATTCAGAACACAAAAGTAACTGCACATGACATTCAGTCAAGACATCAATAGATTGTTGCTGCTGTCGACATCGTCTGCCGATAAGGTTCAATAAAGGTTAAAATCATACATGTACTGATTTAAAATATAATAACAGCTGGGTTAGATTATAAGGAAACTACCAGATGATAGGGGTGATACGTTTTTTTTTTCATACACTTGTCTGTGAAAAGAACCACAGGCCAACCATCTCTATAATTGATACCAGCAGTTAAATAATAGCTAAATATTAATAACTAACTTCAAAGACAAATATAACTAACTGTGATGTTGAATTATGACGTCAATAAAGTGTTGTTGATGTTGAAGTCATTTGTGGAGAAGGTTCAACAAAGTGATACAAGTTGATTAAATCATTCACAAACTAATTTAAGATACATGTATATCTGGACATAGACAGAATATTATATTCAGTTTGGCAATATATTTATTAAGGGTTATAAATCGATTATTTACTGCTGGGTTCAATTAAAATGAAATCCTTTAATCGATGGTAGGGTTGTTCCATTTAGAATGTTATTTACTCACTCGTTTCCACTAGTTCATGAAAAGAACCTACCCTCTCGTGAAGGATTTCTCTATAATGGAATAATCTCTATATAAGGCCAAACAAAATAATATGTGTGGTTCAGGTAACCCGACCGACCCTATTTATTTACCGCCGTATCGCCGACCCTATTTATTTTTTTTGGGTTGAGAACGAATTTTCGTGGGTACGTTCGGTAAAGAGTACGAAACACCGCGAAGTACGAAACGCCGCGAGTACGAAACACCGCATAATACAACATGGCGGCGACCGTGTTCGCGTTTACTTTCGAAAGATGTATTCACGGCCCGGAAAAAAAATGATGAAGGCAGTTGTAAACCAAGCTACATTGATCGATATATTTCAAGAAAATCACCACGATTCTGGCTTAAAAACCAGTTCATTTCAGTGTTTCGCCTATAAGAATATGGGAGATGGAAGTCCCTTCGAGGTATTTTTTAAACATGTGACACGATCATGAACATATTTAAATAAAAGTGAAGCCGTTTTCTTTCAACTATGTACGTTATTAAGGGTGAAATATTATAAAAAAAATTAATAGTTTAAATATCAATGTTCTCCAGAAGTGGATGGGACACCGTTCACTTATATACCGAGTGCAGACTTTGCATCTTTGCAACCCTCTTGTCAATTTCTTTTTAATATATTTCACTTTCAAAAAGGACTTAAAAACAGATATGTGCATTTTTATTTTAGTCAAATGAATTTATTTTGCTCTGACATGCTACATTTTTTTAAAATATTGTCCTGGTTGTATAAAGAGCCAATAACCAAACAAACATATTAAGCAAAGTATTACAAAAGTATTAAAACACTGTGTTTGACCTATTTTTGGAACGTGTCGAGAGAAAAAAATAAATAAAAAAAATTAAAAAAAATCCCTACCTACCTACCCTATTTTTTTTCCCCAATGTTACCTGAACCACACATATTATTTTGTTTGGCCTTACCTGAACCACACATATTATTTTATTTGGCCTAAGGCCTAAGGCCAAACAAAATAATATGTGTGGTTCAGGTAACACTGGCAAAAAAAAAAAGGGTAGGTAGGATTTTTGAATTTTTTTTTTCTCAATAATGAATTCAATTCTGATAATGAATTTAACATGTTAAATTACTATACCTTGAGTTCGTTTTTTTTGCATTATGAACAATTTTTTTTTCATTTTTGCATAAAAAGCTTAAAATAGGGTCGGTCGGGTTACCTGAACCACACACATTTTTTTATGTGGTCTAACTTGGTTTTAACATGTTTTCAGTATTTTGTGTGTGTTAATATGGAGACAGCTTTATACATCAGGGCTTTTCTTTTGGCTGTTTTATAGCCGTTATTGGGTCATATTCCCAATGACAAAACTTATATCTTTTTTTGCCGATTTTGAGAAGAAAATTCCCAGTTGAAAGAAGAAAAAGAAAGAACTCTGAAAAGTAGCAAAAATGTGACAATTATTGAATATGAAATGCTTTTAAATGCCTCTATTGATCTTGTTGTACTGTAAACAGTATGAAAGATACAAATATGAAATAAACATTTGACTGTTTTGTTTCCCAGTCATGCCAATTTTACGAAAAATCACGCTAAAATTCCCAGTTTTGAGGGTATGGGGGTTATGTTCCTAAAATGTAGAAAAAAAGCACTGTACATGTACCTGGTCATCGTGACTTGAAGATCACTAATATCAAAGACCATATGCTCGCAGTGTCAATGTTATTTAAGTCACTACCACAAGGTTTTTATCCCGTACAGTCAGGGTAGTAACTTGATTTAGAAGACCTATTAAAAATAACTTGTTTAGACTATTACAGGTTTGGGGTATTTTTTCTCCAAAATAATTGCAAGAAGTTAAAGAAAGTTATTTTCAAATATACATGATTTATTTTATGATATGTTTAAATCAGTTTTCTATAGGGTGTGTTTATGTGGTGGTGTGTGTGTGTGGGTGGGGGGAGAGTGGAAGAAGTATTTCCAGGAGTTTTTTGTTTGTTTTTTATCTATTTTGATTTGATAGCTTTTTTATCAACTGTGTAGCTTGGCAGACACTTAGGGAACACTTTGTCATCGTCGTCCATCCATCACACTTTAACCTGTCATAACTTGAAAAGTATTTGACCTATTTCATGAAACTTCACACTCATCTTCATTCTTCATTATACCCCCAAGGAACGTTGTGACATAAATCTGTCAATCAAACGTATATCTGACCATGCCAGTTGACCAATTAAATCACCTGAGGTATTAACCCCGTTACATAAGGCACATGCTGTCCCACAAACGAACATTTTATACAATAGAACACATGGTAATGTTTGTGGCCAACAATGGTGGGCGGGGTTTATCGATTTGTACGGATCTATGTATTGTCCAACTCTTTCATCTCAGCAAAGTTATGGCCATTTATTTTAATTAAGTATAATTGACATACAGTAGATAATGTTTAAAGCGAAAGTAGAAATATTCAATGAAGTGGCTGTTCTTAAGAATTGTGAAGACTTCCTAGCCTGGTCATTTTGTGAAAAAAATGAGCGATAACTGTCTGATTTGTGAAAAAGTATTGAAAGATTAATTGTTAAAAGCAATATTACTCATAATACATACATACATTGTTTCTGTGCGAGGAGGACACTACATGTATAAAACAAATGTACAATTTAATATTCAGCATAATATGTTACATTTTAGATTAACGTTCTAATGTAAATGTATCCAAAACAAAACAATATTGAGAAAGTTAGATGGGAAATGTTGTTTACCAAAATTTTTTTTTTTTTTTTTTTTTCAATTTTTTTAAATTGTGAAAAAAAAATCGGCCACAATTGTGAAAAAAGGGACCCATTTTGAATTGTGAAGTAGCCGAATGTCAGCCCCTGTTTTAGAAGGGAAAAAAGTCCTGTGTACATAATGATATCATAGCTCCCTATTTTTATTAAAATTTTCTATTGGAGAACACTAGTTATTTTGCTTAATTATGATATTTGTTTTAAAACTGTATGATGAAAAATGAGAATAGTTATCTCTTGACATACGTACTTGTACCTATATAAAACAAAGAAGGCAAATTGATGGTACAATGACCCCTATAGGGAGATAAATGTGATAATTAGGTTTCATTCAGATTAATAGAGGTTAATTTCAGATGAAAACTGGTAAACAGCACTGGTAAAAGGACATATTGCATGTGTGTTTTTTTATGTAGTTTTGGGGCTTTGGAAGTAAAATTTTGTTCATAACACGACTAACAGCCATAATTTCGAGTTTGAACTTTTGGGGATCTTAAAATGACATACCTGGATAGTTTTTTTAATTGAACTATACTTCCTTAGTATCATCATAGGTTACGATGTTTGTAACATGTTTCAAAATGTAATCTTCATAAAACAAACAAGTTAGATAGGTTTGACACCAATAAATTTTTTCTCCCAAAATAGAATATTGTGATATTTTTTTAGAAGTGTTTAAATTGTAAAATATGATTACCGTTAATATGACATAATCATTGTGTAAATTCTTGACTTCGAAGCAAAGAGCTATTATTGGTAATCTGGATTTTAGTGAACTTACAAGGCCAACATTTTTTTTTAGGTGTGTTTCCTATTTCATGCTCTAAAAAAATAGGGTAGGTAGGTAGGATTTTTTTTTGTTTTTGTTTTTTTGTTGTTTTTTTGGAGCAAGATATTGTGAGATTATCTCATAAACCCCATACAAGTTGATGATACAACTGAAAGTTTCTCTGTGATGTCAGTTTACCTCGATATATATATTTTTTTCATAAAAAGTTTTAGGGTCGGCCCCTAAAAAATAGAATCGGTCGGGCCACCGGAAACACGGGTATTTTTTATTTGCCTAATGTGACATTTTTGAGCTTATACATCATGTATACGCTACTATAATTTAGTCAGCATGCCACAAATTCTTTGAATTTTCCTTAGAAAACACATTAATTTTTGGTGTGAAAATCTGAATATTATAGTATATAATTATATACATGTATATGCAAAGTCCTGCTTGTTACTAAAATGTTGTTTTTATAGTTTGACGCATTGAAAACTAAAATTGTCTAAAACTGAAGGAAAAAATCTTTGACTTCGGTAGAGTTTATTAAAGTTTTTTTCTGCTCGATTTTCAAAAACGTATTATTGCACCTTATAGCATATATGGTGTGAAGTCAGATAGTGCCTAGAAAAAAACCATTTCCCTGCTGTATTTGTGATACAAAATGTACATTGTTGATTGCATTTTTATCTTTTGATTGACACGATCTATGTACATTATGGAGAAAAAATAGCATATTTTGTCTCTTGACTTACATCATTCCAATCTCATTTAAATCAAATCCTAATTTCGCTTTGATACTCTCTGCTATAGTAGTGTAGAGTATGTATTGTAGCGTTATAAAGGGTCTGATTTTAATGAGACTGACATCATTCCTAAATTGTATAAACGAAGACGGAAAACCAATACCATTGTAACCGGGTACAGGTATATGGTGAAATATCGATTCTAACCGTGTGTCCTCGATAGCTCAGTGGTTAGAGCCCTGGTACGGTAAACCAGAGACCCTGGGTTCGAGTCCCGGTTGAGAAACGATTTTTTCACCACCTGTTATATTTGGGGGCTCGTCCCGGATCCAGGACCGTGTATGTTAGCATGAAACAGTATGAAAATAAGTCTGACAGTCGGCCTGGAGTTTAATAACTCCATCAGAAATTCAGAGACGAATTTCAATCTGTTACATACACCTCCACCAGATTGAAAAAACACACAAAAAAACAAACAAAAAAAACCCATACACCTCCACCAGATTGAAATTCGTGCCTGAATTACTAGTGGAGTTAACTCCAGGCCGGCTGTCAGACTTATTTTCATACTATTTCATGCTGACAGTCACGGTCCTGGATTCCCGGACGAGCCTCTTGAAATATAACAGGTGGTGAAAAAATCGTTCCTCAACCGGGACTCGAACCCAGGGTCTCTGGTTTACCGTACCAGGGCTCTAACCGCTGAGCTATCAAGGACACACGGTCAGGAATCGATATTTCACCATATACCTGTACCCGGTTACACCATAGTCATTTGTCAAATTGCCTAATATATATATATAGTTAAATACTCATTTTTATCTTCACGAAAACTTAGTCAGTCCAATTTATCAAGGTCATTTATCTGGGTCCAAAAAACCTTGTTATACTGACAAACTTTTGAAAGCGCTGACAGGCGACACATGTTCTGCGGAACACCCGTCTAGTTCAGTAAATATCATGTTATAAATTTATTTTTTGAAAATGTCCATTGACTCTATTTTAGGCCATAATAAATTAATTGCTAGTTTCTCATCCAAATTTATTTCAAAATTGTGGCGGGGGTGAATATTTATTTTTTATTTTATTCGACAAATGGAAAATGGCCTCGACACAAGGCAAAAATAGTAAAACATACTACTTAGTACTTCCAAGATCAAAAACACATTTTTAATAGTGTTTCATACTTTCATCAATTTTTATTATTATTATTTTATTTTTTTTGAAGAAATAAAAATTACCAGGGTGGCATAAAAAACGGGGGTGGGCGGGGATGAGAATCTAGCAATTAATTTATTATGGCCTTACCTCTTTTCAGTGATTTTTTTTGTATCTAAATGATATCAAATAATCTTTAAAAGATCTCAGCACTACATCCTTTCCCAGCCAACCTTCTTAAAGACATAAACTTCTTAAAATTGGTATGAAGTAATATAAAAACTTTAACGTTTGACCCATTTATTGCAGATGTTTTGTCAATAATAAAATCAAACCTGGATACTTCTAAATTACCTCCCTTTTAATTGAATATTATTTAAAATTCAAGTAACTGTAATTCAGTGTTAACATCAAATATTGCGAAAATTTCTTTTACAAACATATTTGTAGTGGAAATGCTACTAAAACATGATGTCAAAATCATTTTAAATGGCATATTTATTAGAATTAGGAGGAAAAAACTGCACTAATTCGAAGTTCTTGACAAAAATCCAATGATATGTGGCCCAATTTATTTCTAGAAAACACATGGACTTGAAAGCTTTAAATGTGTTCATGCAATCGGAGAAAATGGTTTTAAATGTTATTTTGTAGTTCAATTGTATCTCTAATCAAGTGTGAAATACACAAAACAATGAAGAGTCTCCATGGCCGAATGGTTAAAACGTTGCATTGTAAACCTTCGCCTCTCGCCGCTGCGGATTCAAATCCCATTGGGAGCTCGACTTGTAAGTGAGGGAGTGTCTATTCTTATGGATGGTGGGAGGTGTACAGTACTGGTTCTACCCAGGAAAAGTGGTTGGTCTGCCTCCACCACAAAACAATCGAACGTCATATATAACCTTACATGTGTTGAATATGACGTAAAAAAAACCCATACAAACAAACAAACAAACACAAAACAATGAGAATATTATCGACATATTCTTAGAATTTGACTAGTATGTCATGTATACATTTACAGTATTTCTTTATCTGTATCAGATGAACCAGTAACACTTGATTAATTATTGACTCTAATTTTAGGATGGACTTTAAAGACAAAGACAAATTTCCAAGAAGACAGTCCAATTTTCCTGCTTGGACGTTGTTACCACAAACGACCTGAAGGTAAATTGTGATTAATTGTTTACTTGCAGGCTGTACAGTGGATTTTAGCTTGACTTATCAAAGATCAGCAGAGCTTATGCCGTGGTGCGTCGTCCGTCTGTCCATCCGTCCGTCTGTAAACTTTTTTTGTGGCGACTACTCCTCTGAAACCACTTTGATGGGGGAGGGTGTATTACTATTAGGACAGGCGCTCTTATTAAGGGAAATATGGTAATCTACCCATACAACAAGTGGAATACAATCGTGTAGCTGTACGTATCAACCCACGTGGTCACAATATACTAGATTACATTAAACATGACTGTCGCTGATGCTCTGTAAACATAAATGAAAAAATAAAACAATAATATTGATACACAGAATTGATTAATCAGGCAGATGCAGTATGTACTTTTCTGTCTGATAAAGGGGTGACCTCGTACATTTGTACTTTTCTGCCTGATAAAGGGGTGACCACATACATATGTACTTTTCTGTCAGATAAAGGGGTGCCCTCATACATTTGTACTTTTCTGCCGGATAAAGGAGTGACCTCATACATATATGTACTTTTCTGCCTGATAAAAAAGATGGAATTCCAGTTAAATTCCAGTGGTACATTTCAATGGAATTCTACTGGAATGCAAGTGCAATTCCGCTTGTATACCACTGGTATTGATGTGGAATTCCACTGGTAAAGAGAGAAATTCCGTTGAAATGTACCAGTGGAATTCCACACCAATACTAACGGAATTCCAGCCAATACCAGTGGAATTCCACTTGGTTCCAGTGGAAACCGAAGGTGTGTATGGGTGTATTTGGGTCAGATGCCTCGGGCACGAGTCTTGGTTAATATCTGGATGTGGTCAGTTTGGATCAGCTTGGGGGAAGGCTTGGAGCTTCGCCTGAGGGAACTTCCCTGGGTGATGTCGTCTTGTAGGTCGAATCTCGAATGCGTTGATGTTTTGATGGTTCTTGAAGATGCCCAGGTGCACGTGTGCCACCTACTTGAGGTTTGTGACAACTTGTGTCCCTGGGTCATTGACCGCGTTAACTTAGGTCGGCGTTGCAGGTCCGGCCTCCCTCTTCAAGACATCTAGGCGCATTATACTAACATGTTAGTGAGATTCTAACCTATTATTGATTGTCCATACCGTTTGCTGGTTTATAGACACACACACACACACGGCCCTATTTTAGATTATTATTTACATTTTGGTTTTGGGCAATTAGCCTTTATTGGTAAATATGCATTTATATAATCATTTAATTATCACGGTTTTATTTACAGAGGGTGCAACACGATGGTTTGGTCAATCTCTTCTAGGTATAGATGGTACTTGTTGATTAGGGTTCTTTATACATACTTCTTTGTCTGCCATCTTGTGGTTATAAGAGATTTGTTCCTTAGCATATAGTATTTACATACACGTATATTTAACTAATACTGGTCGACTACTATTTTACATTATCTTCTAGCTTTGACATATCATACTAAGTTACTTGTTTACCAGCTGATTATTTATATGTGATGGTTTATTTTCTTATTTACACATATATACACTTATACCTGCATGTAGCTATACCTGCATACTTATATGTATCTGTGGCTGTGCTTATATTACTATTATATCTACCCAGACATGGTTTGTTCTATTTTATTACATTTCTATGCGTGAAAGATCGGGATTTCTCAGTGCAAGAATATTCATAATCGCTAAATATTAATAACTAACTCAGAACACAATAATAACTAACGTTGCTAACGTAGAACACATTAATAACTAACGTTGCGACATTGAGTCGTGACGTCAACAAAGTGTTGCTGACGTCGACTTCCTCCGCCGATAACGTTCAATAAAGCGAATATTTGTTTGCAAAAACGTAATTTAAAATGTAATAGATTATTTAACTGCTGGGATCGATTATTGGGTAATCCTTCACTTGATGGTAGACGTGCTTTGTTTTTTCACTCACTTGCGTGCGCTCGTTCGTGAAAAGAACTACACGTCTACCACTCGTGAAGGATTTCCCTATAATCGATCCCAGCAGTTAAATAATCTCTATATAATTGTTAAGCTAGTATTATGGCCCGTAGTCAAACTTGCAAACCATAACACTCTAGCACCTTCATTTATTATTTGATCTTTACCAAACTTACACAGAATGTTAATATCAATGAAAGCTCGGACAATTTCGAAAACCAGCCAAATTGGATTAGTAACAGCAGAGTTATGGCCCTTGTTATTCTGAAAAAAAAACATATTTTGACTTGTGGACACTCTAGCACCTTCACATTTATTATTTAATCTTTACCAAACTCGCAGAGATTGTTAATAGCATTGAAACCTTGGACGAGTTCAGCCGGATCGAACCATTTACACCGGAGTTATGGCCTTTGATTTTTTGAAATATGCGATGATTTGGCCTCGTGAACATGATAGAGCCTTCATTTTTTATCGGATCTTTTCTAAAATTTTACAAGATTGTTGATATCAATGACAGATCATACGAGTTTGAAAACCAGCAAGATTGGACCATATACACTGGAGTTATGGCCCTTGATTTTCTGAAATATGCTATAACACGATAGGGCCTTAATATTCCTCGGATATTTTACAGACTTTACCAGATTGTTGATACTAATGAAAGCTAAGCTTGGACTGGTTTAAAAACCAGCCAAATCGGATTAGTAACACAGGAGTTACGGCCCTATATTTAGTACTAAATCTAGTTATGCATATCTCACCGTGTTCTGATTGAATGATTTTTGGCGGAGTTATGGCCCTTTAAAGGTTTTAATTCACTAACTTTGTCCGGACTATTTTCCTGAACCCCTTGTTGGATTTTAACAAAACATTGAATGGATGATCAATACCTAGTGATGCATATCATCACCATGTTCCGGTTGAATAATTTTTGGCAGAGTTATGGCCCTTTGATGGTTGTAATACACACATTTTGTCCGGACTAGTTCTCCTGAACCCCTGAAGGATTTTAATCAAACTTTGCAGGGATAATCAGTACCAGGCCCATTATTGCATATCATCGCCGTGTTCCGGTTGAATGATTTTTTTGCGTAGTTACAGCCCTTTAAAGGTTTTGATACACAAACTTTATCCAGACTAGACTCTTCTGAACTCCTGTCCGAATTTTGGCGGGGATGATGAGTACCAAGCCTAGTTGCACATATCATCGCCTTGTTCCAGTTGAATGATTTTTGGCAGAGTTATGGCCCTTTAATACACTAATTTTGTACAGGCCAGTTCTCCTGGCTGGATTTCAGTGAAACTTGGCAGGAATGATCAGTACCAAGCCTAGTTGCACATATTGTTGTCATGTTCTGGTTGAATGATTTTTGTTGGAGTTGTGGCTCTTTTAATACACAAACTGCATTTCTCCACAACCCCTGGTCAGCTTTCAACGAAATTTGGTTATAGCTATTATTGTCGTGTTCCGGTTGAATGATTTTTGGTGGAGTTATGACCCTTTAACGGTTTTAAGGTTATAATAGCGTAAATGAGTCTCCATTGCCCTTCCATACTAAAGTTAGAATGTTGACAAGCTGTTAGAAACTCAAACCTCGTTAGAATTCTGGGAAACTTACTTTATCATGCAAATAAACATGTCTGCTATTAAACATCAACAAGGAAATAGGGGGTTTAATACCTTCTAAGAAACATTTCTTTAGTTGTATACTAACACAGGGTCAAAGGTCAACACTATTTTTACCCCTTGCAATTTCATACCCTGTCTACTTTCACTTCTCAAATTTATATAAAAAACTGTCAAAAACATGATGAGCTGCATTTTCAAATATCAACAACATGTCCAGAATACAGTTATAGCCAAAAAATAACAGGAAACAGCACTAAAAAAAGTATTTAAAGAAAAAAAGATTAGCTCTCTTTAATACAGAACTACTTTCGACTGCACCAGGCGAGCACATCCTGTTGATTTAGTGTAATTAGACCTTAATACACTAACTTTGTACAGACTTGTTCTCCTGTGAACCCCAGGCAAGATTTCAACGAAACTTGGCAGGATTTGATCAGTACGAAACCTTAGGTTGCGCATTTCAGCACTATGTTCTGGTTGAATGGTTTTTGGCCCCTAAGGAGTTAATATGGCCTCTTATACATAAACTTTATCCGAACTAGTTTTCCAGAACGCCTAGCTGGATTTCAGTGAAACTTGGCAGGAATGGTCAGTACCAAGCCTAGTTACACATATTGTTGTCGTGTTCCCCATCACAGACTCCATATAGCCAGTAGAGCGCTCTTGGGCCTCTTGTTTAAAAACTCTCGGCATCTCATTAATTTTCTACATAACTTGTATTTGTTCAGTCATTAATATTAATTATATGAAAATTATAAAGCAAAATGTTTTTGCATATTACAAACTGTTATATTGCACCGATAATATATTTAAACATTTGGTAGAATAAGACAAAAAAAAAGAAACTCAGCTTTTATTTAATAATATGCAAACAGGTTTAAAGTAAAAAATGATACTGAATTAATAAATTCAGACGCTGAATTCATTGCTTGATAAACACTTTAAGATTGCCATCTGTCTGTTTAAACAACAAACGATAGTTTTCCTGTTAAAACTGGCAGGAAGCTGTAAATCAAAATGAAACAGGATTTATTTAGATTTGAGTAAGGCCAAATAAAAAAATGTGTGTGGTTCAGGTAACCCGACCGACACTATTTTAAGGGGCTGACCCTAAAACTTTTTATGCAGAAATTAAAAAAAAAAAAATTGTTGATAATGCAAAAAAATCGATCTCATGGTATAATTAAAGGGGTTGATGCGCTATTTTCAAAAAAGGTTTATTTTAAAGGGCTCCGAAAAACTTGAAAAAAACTGAAAGAATTATCAAAATGCCATGAAAAATAAAGGAGATATGACCAATGAAATGTACAAAGAAACATAAATTGAGGCAGCCATTTTTGAATGATGACATCATCGCGCCTTTTTACCATATATGGCATATTGACAAACTGACTTTTAAAAGAAAGAAAATAACTGCAAATAAAAAATAAGCATGGAATGTATACATTTTACATCTGTAAATTTATTTTCATTCAATTTTTAGTGATTTTCTTGCTTTAAAATGTATTTTATCTACATGCCATATATGGTAAAAAAGGCACAATGACGTCATCGTTCAAAGATGGTCGCCTCCATTTACGTTCTTTGCAAATATTCAATGGGTCATATCTCCTTTATTTTTCATGGCATTCTGATAATTCTTTCAGCTTTTTTCAAGTTTTTCAGAGTCCTTTTTATATAAATCATGTTTGAAAATAGTGCATCAACCCCTTTAACATATCAAATTCATTATCAGAATTGTATTCATTATTGAGAGAAAAGGCCTACCTACCCTATTTTTTTTGCCATTGTTACCTGAACCACTCATATTTTTTTGTTTGACCTAATTAAAATATTTGCGTTTACCCACATGGTCACAATATACTACACTGAGTTGCAAAATAAAGTGGACACTGAATTTTGTTTAGATTTAATTGTATAAAGTTTTTTTATAATTAAATTGACAAATTCCAAAATGAATATGCCATGTTTGGTACCAACGTTTTTATCATGCCATTGCCAATATCATGCTGTCATTTGTTTTTCAATACAGGGCTCCAAGAATAGGATAGCCCGACGCCCGGGGCTAGTCCAATCTGAATCCGGGCTAGTCTCTCTTTCAAAAATGGTTGCCCGTCGGGCTAGTCTAAACAAATCTCGGGGCAATCAAAAATCCAACCAGAAATTGTGTTTTATTGCGTGTAATTTGCAGCCGTATTTGTTGGAAATTATCTCCCTTCATTAAAGTTCATAAATTTGAAAGCACGCATTTCATTGGTTGATTACATGATTTGAACCAATCGCATTACAGCTTTCATATTCACGCAAATTTATCACGATGGACAGAAGAAGAAAGATCACTCGAATATTAACAGTTTGAACGTAGATTTCATTTTAATATACTTTTTTTCGATGAATTGCTGTATAATCTTTGTCTAAATAGCATGTCTGTATCTTAAAAACGCTTAACAACGAACGCTTATTTACAAATGCAAGCTGCTAAATAACACCGGGAACGCGCACCTGTTTTAGATGGTTTAATTTGCGGGACCCGGAACGGTTTTTGACGTGATTTGCGGCGCGATCCTAAAACTGTAAAAGAAAATAATATTGTTTTAGTTATGTTAGTTTTATGATGATATGGATAAATAAAAGGAAAATAAAGCCTTCTAGTTTGATTCTAATCACATGTGTATTATTAATTAATTAAATAAAACAAATAAAAAAGCAAAACATTCTATATCGACAAAATAATGTACCGGCAACTATTCATTGGTAATAATAATTTCGGGGGCATTAGTTAAAAAAAATCAGGGCAAGTGACTTTTCAGTCAGGGCAAGTGGACTTTTGAAATCTACTTGCCCTGGGCTATTCCCCAATTTTAATTTTCTTGGAACCCTGCAATAGGTCGAATCATTAAGGGGATAAAGAGGATAGGGTGTAAAGTAAAAACTTCAAAGTGTCCAGTTTCTTTTGCAACTGAGTATAGATAACGGACACTGATTATCTCTAGTTCAGATGTACTTCCGAAAAAAATGGTATAATAATGAAACACAGAATTGATACTCGTCGGGGGCCACTTTCCGTCACTTATGTAAACATAAACTAATTTTTCAGACAAATCTATGTATCCTGACAATTTTTACTCTGTTTTCTATTAGGTTACCTCTTCCTGGAAATTTGATACCAAAGAATTTTGTTTTATATAAATTATCGAAGTGGCACGTGACCTTTTTATATATAGACTAAAACTGAGAAATCATTTTGTTTACAAGCCCAGTTTCCGTCATGTATTTTATCGAGTGATAGATTCAGCTAGGTCAAGATACAGTAAACTTTTATGAATTAGAAACTTGTTTGCAAGTCTATTCAACAATTTCATTGTAAAAACGGTGTGTTTGCATTGTTCCATCAGTCGCATCGATCGTTATAACAATGCACCTGGTAACGTCAATGTAAAATGTTCAACGACGACAATTTACAGTAACTCTGTGTAAATCAAACAGATACAGGTTGTACGAGTTGCTTCTCTTTGGTTAAACTATATAATCACGGTATATTTGAAGAGTGATAAAAATATGTCATAACAGTGTAATTGTTTTAATAGTTTATTATGCGGCAGTATGCGCGCGCATCCCCAACGCCATATCAGGAAGAAAACACATTTTTCGGAGAAATCCCTTTCGTTTTTTTTCCGAATTTACTTTTTGGTTGTTTTTCCTGTTTCCAATCTTCAGTATAAACGTCTGACAATAAGTGACATCACGTAAGTAATTTGCAGTGTAAAACATTTTTTAAATGAGAATGATGGAAACTGGGCTTGGACGGAAACAGGCGTCTAACGAGTACTGCTCTGAAAAATATTTTCAAATTTAAAACTAAAAATATAATTTTCGTCATTTTCTCATGTTTCAAGCATAGAGGTTACACCTTACAAGGGTAGTTTAGCGGGGAGTTCATTTGAGACCCCCCCCCCCCCCCCCCCCGACACTCAAAACTCCCTTTTTTTTTTACATATTTCTGTGTTGTTTTGGTCAATTATTACACATAGCTATGTTGCCCCGCCCCCACCCCACCACCTCCACTCCCCCCACACCACCCCCACACTCAAAACTGGAATATTTTTATTTAATGTTTATTGTTTTTTACATATATCTGTGTTGTTTTGGTCAATTCTTACACGTAGCTTCTTACACATATAAGTTGCCCCCTCCACCCCACTCCCTGCCTCTCATGCCCCACCCCCACCCCACCCACTCGATAATAAGAGTAGGGCAGGTTCCCGGATTCCTATGTATCCTTCCCCTCTCTCTGGGGTGGTTCTACATAACCTATACTGTGTTGATGAGCCGTTAAACAACATTCAATTCCAGCCACTCCCTTTTTTTTTTTTTTTTTTACATATTTCTATGTTGTTTTTGTCAATTCTTACACATAGCTATCTTGCGCACACTCCCCTCCCTCCCCCATCCCCACTTCCCCCCACTCTCAATTATTTTGTTTTACCATATTTCTGTGTTATCTCTCACCCCCCCCCCCCCCCCCCCCCCCCCCCCCCCCCCCCCCCCCTATTTCTGTGTTGCCTCTCCCCAACCCCTCTCCCCAACCCCTCCCCCCGACACACACACACTTTTTTTATACATATTTCTGTGTTGTTTTGGTCAATTCTTACATACCTTCTTACACATATATGTTGCCCTCCCCACCCACCGCCCCCTATCCACACTCAAAACTCGATTTTTTTCATATTTTTCTTTTTTACATATTTTTTGTGTTGTTTTGGGGAATTCTTACATAGCTTCTTACACATATATGTTGCCCTCACCACCACCCCCTCCCCCCTATTGCTATGTTGTTTTTTGTCAATTCTTACACATAGCTATCTTGCGCAAACGCCCCCACTCTCAAAATAATTTTTATTTTGTTTTACCATATTTCTGTGTTGCCTCTCCCCCACCCCTCCCCCCCAAACACACACACACGCACACTCAAAACTCCCTTTTTTTTTATACATATTTCTGTGTTGTTTTGGTCAATTCTTACATAGCTTCTTACACATATATGTTGCCCTCCCCACACCCCGCCTCTCACCTATCCACACTCAAAACTCGATTTTTTCATATTTTTTTTTTTTACATATTTTTGTGTTGTGTTGGTGAATTCTTACATAGCTTCTTACACATATATGTTGCCCTCACCACCCCCACCCCCCACCACCACCCACCCCCGCCTCTCAAACACCACCACCCCCCACTCAAAACTCTAATTTTTTATTTTTTTTATTTTTTTTTACATATTTCTGTGTAGTTTTGGTCAGTTCTTACACATAGCTATATTGTGCTCCCAACCCCACCCCCACATTGTTTTAGCCTTGTTTTCTGATGGTATATACTAGCTATATAATTTATTATTCCCTGAAAAATCGAATAGTCGAGCTGCGCTGTTCTCCGACAGCTCTTGTTTTTACGTAGACTGAGTAGATCTACATGTAAGTAAGTACTAACTTATTGGCTCATGACAAAAAAGCGATAAATACAAATGCAGCTGAAATTCTAAGTTAACATGTGATTCTTATATATTCATAATTTTCCATTGCAGAGGTGTGGGATTTTATCTTATTTTCAGTAGGTGATAAGATTTGTGTTACTCGGTTTTTATCCTTAGGGTCTATAGTAAAATAAAAATCTTAGGCAGAATAAAAGGATGATAATTTTCCAGATTTTGATTTTGCAAGATACATAATATATTGAATCAATTTTCATGAATATGCATGAAATATGTGTAGGGATTTAAAAGAATCACATTGTAGATGCCTTAATTTTAACAGTAAACTTGGTTGAACATCAAGGACAAAGACCGAGTTTATCACCTACCAGAATGTATTGGTATGCCATATTTCTGGTCACTGATTGGTCAGTTTTTTTGAGATGCTCTATCAAAATTATGAATTTTTCTCTATCCCTAGATGATGATCTCGAACCAGGTAAAGTTGTCCATTGCCCACCAAGTATGGAGCTGTTTAAACAAGATTTCCAAAGTCGTCTGTGGTTTACATATCGACGCGACTTCCATGCATTGCCACAGACACGGTTCACAACAGACTGCGGCTGGGGTTGTATGCTGAGGAGCAGTCAGATGATGCTTTCACAAGCTTTAATATGTCATTTCCTGGGCAGAGGTATTTCTTACACTTTATTCCACTTCCTTCTGACAACACAATCATGTTCTAGGTTATTTAGTAGGAACAATGTATAATGAAACTATGGATATTTGTTCCAAATAAGATACTGTATACTGTATATTTTATTGGACTCCCCGTGTGGTTGCCGGGGTAGAATACAACCATTGCTATCTCACAAACACACTGTCACAAGCAGAGTGGTAGACCCGACCATTCATACTCATTTTGTCATTTTTTATCATGCTCATTCAAGGTCTTTATCATGACACCGCATATGCAAATGTGGAAACGTGGCTCCATCGTAAATGGAGTGTCTACTATACTATAGAATTTGCAGCAACTCTGCTGTTCTGTAGGTAAGAAGGTTCTAGGCCCATATTCCATATTTTATATTGATGTAAATGGAAGATGGGCCTGGCATGTTAATTCCTGTTAGGTGCCATATAACCTTTCATTGGTTGGTGCACCTTAAAACCCAATTCAGTTCAATTAAATTGGACACTTTGTGTAACTCTTCATATCAATCATATATGTGTTTATAGGAGTTATCTCCCTTGCATGTAACACAGTGTATTTGCAGTTCCGTTTATTGATTTCCTCCCCCTTTCATATCATCCAATCAATTGATTTGATTAATCAGTCATTTTTTTAAGTACTTAACACACATAATGGTGTTTTTACCACGTTAAGAAAGTACTCAACGTATTAAGCAAGTTGAGACAGTAAAAAAAAAATCTAAACAGAAAAAATAACATCTGCACAAAAGCCAGTCAAATAATGTCAATTTCTATATATTTCTGTTATTTTTACTGTTTTGCCTTTTCTAAGGGAAATGGGAGAAATAATTTGATCACATAGCTTACGGTGTGGGAGTGGAATAACACCATTCTATATTTTCAAAAAAAAAAGATAATGAAAATGATCCAATTCCCACGGTTTATGTCGGTTTCGCGTGTTAAAGCGACAGGCAAAATGCAATGAAAAGTTGACATCTGAGTTATGTGATAAATAGAATCTAACATATTTTCTCATTCATTATTGAATTATTAAACTCGTTAGCAAAAATGATATAATACTTGGCAAGAGCCTCGCATTATATCATTTTGCCAACTAGTTTAATAAATTCAATAACGAATGAGTACTAATGTAAGATCCTCTATATGTATTAATTCCTGTCATTGACAGTGTTGATGGCCAAGCTTGCATCAACGATTATTTTTTGTGTTCAGCTCTGTTTTCCAGGAACTACTCTGCACAAGATCAGCCTCAGATCTTAGTTGTATACTGGGTTGCAAAAGAAAGTGGCGTGGACACTGAGTTTTGTTTAGATTTAATTGTGTAAAGTTTTTTTAGAATGAAATTGACAAATTCCAAAATGAATATGCCATGTTTGGTACCAAAGTTTTTATCATTCCATTGCCAATATCATGTTCAATAGGTCGAATAATTAGGTACTGTCGCTTGATAAAGAGGATAGGGTGTAAAGTAAAATTTTCAAAGTGTACATTTTCTTTTGCAACAGAGTATATATTGCAGTGGCATAGCTGCTTGTATGCACTGCAGCCCCCATTTCCCCAGATATAAAAATTCTAAAAACTCTAATCTGAAAGGGGAGTGGATCATGGGGTGGAGAGATTTGTTGTAAAGTATTCCGAAATGTTGATGTTTTGTTTAGTTTCGCCAATAAAATCTTGAAATCCTTCCAAATATTTATGATTTTGGAGTTCTGTTTATACCCAAAAAAGTCTCCTCTGACAAAGTCGTCAAAATGCATCGTGCTACGTCTAAGTATAGCTTTCGCAAAGTGAAGTGAGGCTATATAGGAATCATGTTGTCCATAACGTCATGTCGCTTAGCGTCGCCTAACACATTTTTATCCTGTCCCATCGCGTAACACTTTCTAGCTCTACTGATCAAAGATCAGCAGAGCTTATGTCAGTATTTTATTATTAGAATTTTGTGTTTCTTGGTTTCAAGAACCTCATTACTCAATGTCCAGTAAAACCTCAGTGTGTTCCGAGAATGTAATGAGCTTTAAATTAACTGGTTTCATTGGTCCAATTTTTATCACTCATGGTTATGTCAGAACCAATCAGAATGCTTCATTCATATTTTCATTTGGTTGCTTCTATCATGACATCACTTTCTGGTATTGTGACATCACACCCTGGTATTATGACATCACGTCATGCTATTATGACATCATGTCCTGCTATTATGATGCAACTCAGTGTGAAATGAGCATTTTAATTGCTTTGAGAAACGAATTAAGACTGTTTGTATCATTCATTGAGTTTCTTGAAACCAAGAATTACACAGTTCTAAAAATAAAATAATTATAAAATGATTTAATAGACTGTTCTTAATGGAGTTTCCTTGATCGCAATAAAGTGTGTTACATTGACACTTGATATGATTTCTGTCATAATCCTGCTATATTCAGACTCATTATCCGGAGTAATAAAACTTATATTTCAATGCATGTCCTAATAAATTATCTTAATTGTATAATTTAAAAAAGAGATAAATTTCATTCTTTAATTTCCAATAAGCTATAATTATTAACCAACACATATGATGTTGGCACGCTTTTCTGTTGATTTCATATTGAATAATATTGTGAAATTTAATTTTCTCTATAATTGCATGTTCTGTATTAGGCTTTCTATTTATATGTGAAGTTTCATTGTTTCAAATTTAAGTTGTTTTACTGGCATTTTGCCAGTTAATTACGCGAAATGCCAGTTAACGTTTGAAGCATTTGCAATATGTTTGCAATTGTTGAACACTTCTATTTTACCTGTAGATAATAGATGAAAAGTAAAACCATTTTAATTAATTTATATAGCTTATAGGCAGTCAGTAACTAGTCAAAATTATAACACAAAGGTTACGTTAATTGTTAGAGTGAACTATAATTTGCCAGTTCATTTTTTATCAACTTTATAAAAAATGCCAGTTGATAAAAGTTCTGAGTTTGAGCCCTGGAAATGTGAAATATTTTCTTTGAAGATATTTTCTGTAAATGAAAATACACTTTCCTTATGTGAAATTACATTTTCTGTTTGTGAAAATACATTATTTGGTGCGCAAAATTACATTTCCTATAAATGAAATTAAGTTTTCTATATGCAAAATTACATTCCCTATAAATGAAATTACGTTTTCTATATGCGAAATAACATCTTCATTTTCCTAATTTTTTAAAGACTGGCGAGTGCATAATCAAGACAGAGAGCAGGAGACATTTTACCGCCACATCATACAGTGGTTTGGCGACTCCATCAGTGATCAGTGTCCATTCTCAGTGCATAGATTGGCGGAAATCGGGAAAACGTTCGGCAAACAACCAGGGGAATGGTATGGGCCATCCTCGGTTGCCTACATTCTCAGGTACGGACTTGTTGCTTAACTCTTAGCCTGCTAAGGGTGACTACAACAGCCTTTGCAGCCAGTGTAAACCCAGATCAGGGTTTACACTGTCTGGCTGCTCATCAGTCATTTAACCAAAACACCCCTTTGTAACATAAATGGAATGGTCTAAATTTAAAGAAAGGACAATCCATTATACATCATGTTTATTTCAACCCATTGTGTAGATGCTCCATATGTACACCCCCACCCCCACCCAGAGGGATAGACAGAAGAAGAAATTGTAGTATATGTATATATAAATACCCCACCCCACAGAGGGATAGAGAAAAGAAGAAATTGTAGTATATGTATATATAAATACAAGGCTGAAAGCTAATTTCACACTTGCTTTTTTTCGAAATTATTTTGGGCATATTTTGGTAAATCAATGTTGCAAAAATATATACCAGATCCAATCGCTGAGTGACATTTATGCACGAACCATTAAAGAGGTAAAAAAAAATTCCGAAAAAAAACAAGTGTGAAATTAGCTTCTAGCCTTGTATTTATTAGCTCGACTATTCGAAGAATAAGAGAGCTTATGTAATCACACTGGCGTCTGCGTCGATGTCCCACATCAAGGTTTGCGTGTAAGCTGTGTTTACAAGTCTATATCTCTTACATTTCATATCCTAGCACAACCAAATTTGGCCATGGGCTTCCTTATAGCATTATCTTAAGGGCTGCATAAGCAATTTCAGTTCCTGTAATCCATGGGCTCCCATAGAACCCAAATTATGATAGCCCATACAATGTGTCCCATTTCACATCAAATTTTGCGTGTAAGCTGTGTTTACAAGTCTATATCTCTTACAATTTTTACCCTAGCACAACCAAATTTTGCCATTAGCTTCCTTATAGCATTATCTTAAGGGCTGCTTAAGTAATTTTGGTTCCTGGAACCCAAATTCTGATAGCCCTTAGAATGTGTCTGTTTCACATCAATTTTTGCGTTACATCTCTTGTCCTAGCTGAACTAAATTTTGGAATTGGTTTCCTTATAGTATGTTGTAAAGGGTTGGGTAAGTAATTTTGTCTTCTGCAAATTCTGGGCTCCCATGGAACCCAAATTGTAATGGCCCATAAAATGTGCAATAAAGGCAGATCTAGGTTTGCATGTTAGCATGTATACATGTATATCTATAATTTTGGTTTGGGTTTTCTTATAGCATTATGCATCTTATTCATACTTCACCCATGTTTGGGCATGGGGTCCCTCCTCCCCTCACGCGCCCCCACTCCCACATCCCCACCCCCCTCCACACCTTGTTTTTTTACTATTTTTTTTTTTTTTTTTTTTTACATATTTCTGTGTTGTTTTAGTCAATTCTTACACATATATGTTGCCCCCCCCTGCCACTTGAAACTATATATATATATATTTTACATATTTCTGTGTTGTTTTAGTCAATTCTTACACATATATGTTGCCCCCCCCCCCCCTCGGACAAGTTCGAAAACCAGCCAGATTGGAATAATTTCACCGGAGTTATGGCCCTTGTTTTGCTGAAAAATGCCATATTAAGGCTTGTGAGCACTCTAGCACCTTCATTTATTATTTGATCTTTACCAAACTTGCACAGATTGTTAATATCAATGAAAGCTTGGACAAGTTCGAAAACCAGCCAAATCAGATCAATAACACCAGAGTTGTGGCCCTTGTTTTTTCTGAAAAATGCTATTTTCTGCCTTGTGAACGCTCTAGCACCTTCATTTATTATTTGATCGTTACCAAACTTGCACATATTGTTAATACTAATTATAGCTTGGACAAGTTCTAAAATCAGCTGAATTGGTTTAGTAACACTAGAGTTATGGCCCTTGTTTTTTCTGAATAATTCCATTTTCTGCCTTGTGAACACTCTAGCACCTTCATTTATTATTTGATCTTTACCAAACTTGCGCAGATTGTTAATATCAATGAAAGCTCGAACAAGTTCGAAAATCATTTAAATCGGATCAGTAACACCGGAGTTATGGCCCTTGTTTTTTCTGAAAAATGCTATTTTCCGCCTTGTGAACACTCTAGGGCCTTCAATATTAATCGGATCTTTACTTAACTTTGCCAGTGTCTTTATATCAATGAAAGCTCAAACAAGTTCGAAAACCGGCAAGATCGAAATAATTTCAATGGAGTTATGGCCCTTGTTTTGCTGAAAAATGCCATATTAAGCCTTGTGAACACTCTAGCACCTTCATTTATTATTTGATCTTTACCAAACTTGCACAGATTGTTAATATCAATGAAAGCTCAGACAAGTTCGAAAACCAGCTAGATCGGACTATTAACAGCAGAGTTATTGCCCTTGATTTAGTTAAAAATGCTATATTTTGCCTCGTTTAGACGATAGGGGCTTCATCTTTCACTCGATCTTTACCAAACTTTACCAGATTGTTACTATCAATGAAAGCTCGGACATGTTCGAAAATCAGCCAGATCGGACCAGTATCGGTGGAGTTATGGCTCTTGATTTAGTTCAAAATGCTATATTTTGCCTCGTTAAGACAATAGGGCCTTCATTTTTCATCCTATCTTTACCAAACTTTACCACATTGTTAATGTCATTGAAAGCTCGAACAAGTTCGAAAACCAGCCATATCGGACCAGTAACAGCGCGGAGTTATGGCCCTTGATTTAATTAAAAATGCTATATTTTGCCTCGTTAAGACGATAGGGGCTTCATTGTTCATCCGATATTTACCAAATTTTATCAGATTGTTAATATCAATGAAAGCTCGGACGAGTTTGTAAACCATTCATATTGGACTAGTAACAGCAGAGTTATGGCCCTTGATTTAGTTCAAAATGCTATATTTTGCCTCGTTAAGATGATAGGGGCTTCATTGTTCATCCGATCTTTACCAAACTTTACCATCTTGTTAATATCAATGAAAGCTCGGATAAGTTCGAAAACCAGTCAGATCGGACTAGTAACAGTGGAGTTATGGCCCTTGATTTAGGCTATATTTTGCCTCGTTGAGAAGATAGGACCTTCATTTTTCGTCAGATCTTTATCAAACTTTACCAGATTGTTACTATCAATGAAAGCTCCGACAAGTTTGAAAACCAGCCAGATTGGACAATTTACACCGGAGTTATGGCCCTTGATTTCATTTTCTGAAATATGCTATATTTTGGCCTCATTAAGAAGAAAGGGCCTTCATTTGGCCAAATTTCATTGAAATTTTTCAGGGATGATCAGTACCAAGCCTAGTTGTACATATCGTCACTGTGTTCCAGTTGAATGATTTCTGCGGAGTTATGTCCCTTTAAAGGTTTTAATAAACAAACTTTGTCCTGACTAGTTTTCCTGAACCCCTGTCCAGATTTAAACAAAACTTTTTAGGGATGATCAGTTTCAGGTCTAGTTGTGCAAATCTTTGCCGTGTTCCGGTTGAATGATTTTTGGCAGAGTTATGGCCCTTTAAAGGTTTTAATACACAAACATTGTCTGGACTATTCTCCTGAACGTCTCCCCACATTTCAACGAAACTTTACAGGGATGATCAGCACCAAGCTTAGTTGTGCATATCATCGTCGCATTCCGGTTAACAGATTTTTGGTGGAGTTATGGCCCTTTAAAGGTTTTTGATACACAAACATTTTCCGGGCTAGTTTTCCTGAGCCCCTGGCTGGATTTTAACGAAACTTGACAAGGATGATCAGTATCAAGCCTAGTTGTGCATATCATCGCCATATTCGGGTTGAATGATTTTTGTCAGAGTTATGGCCCTTTAAATGTTTTTATAGAGAAACGTCCAGATTAGTCTGTTCTGAACTCCTTGCTGGATTTCAACGTATCTTGATGGGGATGATCAGTACCAAGCCTAGTTGCACCTATCATTGCCGTGTTCTGGTTGAATGAATTTTGGCAGAGTTATGGCCCCTTAAAAGGTTTAATACACTAACATTGTACAGACTAGTTCTCCTGAACCTCTGGCTGGATTTCAATGAAACTTGTCAGGGACAATCAGTACCAAGCCTAGTTGCCTATATCATCACCATGTTCTGGTTGAACGATGTTTGAAAGAGTTATGGCCCCTTGTGCATAAACTTTATCTTTAGCCCCCCCCCCCCCCCCCCCCTCATAACTTGTGTTGTTTTGGTCAATTCTTACATAGCTTCATATATGTTGCCCTCATTATCCCCACCTGCCTCTCAAACACCACCACCCCCCACCCCCACTTAAAACTCTTTTTTTTTTTTTTTTTACATATTTCTATGTAGTTTTGGTCAATTCTACACACATAGCTATGTTGCGCCCCGAACTCCACCCCACATTGTTTTAGCCTTGTTTTCTGATGGTATATACTAGCTATATAAATTATTATTCTCTGAAAAATCTAATAGTCGAGCTGCGCTGTTCTCCGACAGCTCTTGTATATACATATACTACAACACTATTTCTTCTTCTCTTTATCCCTCTTCTCTCTCTCCTGAATGGGGAGAGGGTGGGGTGGGGTGTGTGTGTGTGGCTGTGTCTGCGACCACAAGGTCAAGGTCACACACTTAGAAGTTTTGCATTTAGGTCTGCTTTCAGTAAAATGCCAAGTTATTTTTTTGCTCATATTCTCAAAATGCTTCCACAAATTATTTTTATATTTTATTTGTTGATTACTAAGGTCTTATAAAAACATTCCATCATATATCTGATCAGCTGCGCCACAAGGTGAAGGTCACACACTTGGAAGTGTTTCTGTTGTGTTTAGGTCAGCTTTCAGTAAAATGTTTAAGTTATTTTTTGCTCATATTCTCAGATTGCTTTCATGTATTACACATGTCATATTAAATGCAGTGAGTGTTCTTCAGATAAAGGGCATTAGGCAGATATCCAACATTTCTAGTTTCACCCAACGTCCCTATGCAGTAATTGAGACATCGGATTTAAAAAAAACACTTTTTATTTTAGTATACTAATAATGAATTACATGTTTACATAAGTTTGTTATGTAAACTATACGAATACTTTAAAAAATTCAAATAGCCATGAAACCTACCAGCGGAGTGTTCAATGGGGCATAATGTTATAGTCCATTTACATAATTCACGAGAATTTGTACGATACAGAATTGAAATGATTTATATTCTACTGATTTGATTTCATAATTCCCTAAGTTATCAAGTTCATCAAAATACTGGTTAACTTTTCAATACTAAATGATTTTGTCAGTATACAGAATTTAGAAATGTCCTACACGATTCACTGATTCACTACGACAGATGATATTTTAAAAGCTTTTAGTGCAGCAGTTAATAAACCAAGGAACATTATACATAGTTGGCGAAAAAAAGGAGATGCCGTGTACTGATTAAAGCATTATGGTGTCCTGTTTTCACCGGAAAATTCCGAAATATCTAGATCCTGACTGGTTTGAATTGAATTAAATGTTGTTGAATGGCTCATCAAACATTATAGGTTGTTTAGAGCTGCCCATGGCCTAGAGAGATAAAGGATAAATACATGTAGGAATCTAGGAACCTGCCCTACTCTTACCAACGAATAAATTTGTGTGATTCTTTAACATGCTTGAAGGATAGTCTCCGATATATACCCAGTGTATGTCTCAATCCGGTGGATGAGGATGAGAAAACTTAGTCTCCGATGCATAGTACCACCCAGTGTATGTCTCAATCTGGTGGATGAGGCTGAGGGAAAGTTTCTTACCAAACAAAACTTAGTCTCCAGTGCATAGGACCACCCAGTGTATGTCTCAATCCGGCAGATGAGGCTGAGGGAAAGTTTCTTACCAAACAAAACTTAGTCTCCAGTGCATAGGACCACCCAGTGTATGTCTCAATCCGGCAGATGAGGCTGAGGGAAAGTTTCTTACCAAACAAAACTTAGTCTCCAGTGCATAGGACTACCCAGTGTATGTCTCAATCTGGTGTGGATGAGGCTGAGGGAAAGTTTCTTTCTCAATAAAACTTAGTCTCCGATGCATAGGACCACCCAGTGTATGTCTCAATCTGGTGGATAAGGCTGAGGGAAAGTTTCTTACCAAACAAAACTTAGTCTCCAATGCATAGGACCACCCAGTGTATGTCTCAATCCGGCAGATGAGGCTGAGGGAAAGTTTCTTACCAAACAAAACTTAGTCTCCAGTGCATAGGACCACCCAGTGTATGTCTCAATCCGGCGGATGAGGCTGAGGGAAAGTTTCTTACCAAACAAAACTTAGTCTCCAATGCATAGGACTACCCAGTGTATGTCTCAATCCGGCGGATGAGGCTGAGGGAAAGTTTCTTACCAAACAAAACTTAGTCTCCAATGCATAGGACTACCCAGTGTATGTCTCAATCTGGTGGATGAGGCTGAGGGAAAGTTTCTTACCAAACAAAACTAAGTCTCCAATGCATAGGACCACCCAGTGTATGTCTCAATCCGGCGGATGAGGCTGAGGTCTCAATCCGGCGGATGAGGCTGAGGTCTCAATCCGGCGGATGAGGCTGAGGGAAAGTTTCTTGCCAAACAAAACTTAGTCCTTAGAAATTAATGTGTTTTTTTTTACTATCCCGAATAATTAGATAATCAGTTTGGCTGTTACAATTTTCATTAGCCCGACTATATAAAATTTCAAGATTTTTACTAGCCCGAATTAGCCCGTTTTTAGCTAGTCTGATCAAAGATCAGCAGAGCTTATGCCGTGGTGCGTCGTTTGTCATCCGTCTGTCGTCCGTCTACCTGTCTGTCTTTGCTAACATTGGGGTTTAAGGGCTAAAATAGTCACCCATTTCAGGTTTATGGGCTATTTCTGCTTTGTTCGTCCGTCTGTAAACTTTTTTTGTGGCGACTACTCCTCTGAAACTACTCGACGGATTTTTACGAACCTTAACAGGAATGTTGCTCTTGATGTCTAGTTGATCCTAGCAAAAATTCAGGTCAGCCGGACCACAGCTAAAAAAGAGATTTTAAAAATGTGATTTTGTGGCGACTACTTCTCAAAAACCGTAAGTGATAAAGATTTGGAACCTTTACCAAAATGACTGGCAGGAGACATGTGTAGTTGATCCTAACCAAAGTTTATTTTGATTGGATGTCAAACATGGCGGCCAGCGACCATCTTTGTTTACACAGAGTTATATAGGAAAAACTTGTGGCGACTGCTCCTCTGAAATTTCATGGAACTTACCAGGAATGTTGCTCTTGATGTCTAGTTGATCCTAGAAAAAATTCAGGTCGGTCGGAAATTTAAGATGTCCGCCACGGCTAAAAATAGATTTTAAAAATGTGATTTTGTGGTGACTACTTCTCATAAACCGTAAGTGATATTGTTTTGGAACCTTTACCAAAATGACTGGTACAACATGTAGTTGGTCCTAACCAAAGTTCATTTTGATTGGATGTCAAACATTGCTACCAGCCGCCATCTTTGTTTACATAGAATTATATAGGAAAATCTTGTGGCTGAAACTACCTGATGGAATTTCATGGAACTTTGACATCAATGTTGCTCTTAATGACTTGTTAATCCTAGCAAAATTCAGGTCGGTAGAAAATTCAAGATGGCCGCCACTGCTAAAATAGATTTTAGAAATGAGACTTAGTGGCGACTACTTCTCAGATATTGAAAAGGAACCTTTACCAAAATTACTGGTGCGACATGTACTTGGTCCTAATCAAGATTTGTTTCGATTCCATGTCAAACATGGCTGCCAGTGGCCATCTTTGTTTACATAGAGTTATGTGGCGACTACTCCTCTGAAACTTTTTGATGGATTTTCATGAAACTTCACAGGAAGGTTGCTCCTGATGTCTAGTTGATCCTAGCAAAAATGAAGGTCAGCCAGGAATTCATGATGGCCATAACGGCTAAAATAGATTTTATGGTGACTATTTCTCAAAAAAACAGAAGTGATATTGATTTGAAACCTTTACAAAAATGACTGCCATGACATGTAGTTTATCCTAAACAAAGCCCATTTTGATTTGGATGTCAAACATGGCCACCAGTGGCCATCTTTGTTTACATAAAGTTATATAGGAAAAACTTGTGGCGACTACTCCTCTGAGACTACTTGAAGGATTTTCATGAAACTTTACAGAGATGTTGCTCTTGATGTCTAGTTGATCCTAGCAAAGTTTCAGGTCGGACGGAAATTCAAGATGGCCACCATTGCTAAAAATAGATTTGTAAAAAACAGATTTTTAGCAACTATTTCTTGAAAACTGTAAGTGATATTGATATGGGACTTTTTCGAAAATGATCAGCATGACATGATGTTGGTCCTTGTCGAAAATTGTTTTGATTTGGTGTTAAACATAGCTGTCAGTGGCCATCTTTGTTTACATAGAGTTATCTAGTAAAAACTTGTAGCGACTACTCCTCTGTAACTACTCGACGGATTTTCTTGGAACTTCACAGGAATGTTGCTCTTGATGACTTATTGATCCTAGCAAAATTTCAGGTCGGCCGGAAATTCAAGATGGCAGCCATGGCTAAAAATAGATTTTCAAAATATATGTTTGTAGCGACTACTTCTTGAAAACTATAAGTGATATTGATATGGGCTTTTTCTAAAATGATCAGTATAACAAGATGTTGATCCTGTCAAAAGTTATTTTGATTTGAATTTAAACATGGCCGCCAGTGGCCATCTTTGTTTACATAGAGTTATATAATGAAAACTTGTAGCGACTACTCCTCCGAAACTACTTGACGGATTTTCATGAAACTTCACAGGAATGTTGATCTAGCTATGAAAAACCTATCAGTAGAGCTTGAAGGTCATTGACCTCTTGTTTCAATGCAAAATCCTGCTGCATCAACAAATTTAAAAATATTTTTTTAGAGAATTTTTATCCAAAAATAGATTTAATGTAAATTAAGACATTCTGAAAGTTTTATAACAAAATATAACTACATTACAGAGATGCCCTGAACAAGGCGGCGATGTCTCAGCCTGTGCTGAAAGATTTGTGTGTCTATGTGGCGCAGGATTGTACAGGTATGTTGGCATTTCTTTAATTTTTAGCTCTACTGGCCGAAGTCCGTCCGTCGTCCGTCTGTCCATCACCCATCCGTCCGTTAACTTTTGCCTTGTGAACCCTCTAGGGCCTTCAATATTAATCGGATCTTTATGAAACTTTGCCAGTGTCTTTATATCAATGAAAGCTCAGACAAGTTTGAAAACCAGGCGGATCGGAATAATTTCACCGGAGTTATGGCCCTTGTTTTGCTGAAAAAATGCCATATTAAGCATTGTGAACACTCTAGCACCTTCATTTATTATTTGATCTTTACCAAAATTGCACAGATTGTTAATATCAATGAAAGCTCGGACAAGTTCGAAAACCAACCAGATCGGAATAATTTCACCAGAGTTATGGCCCTTGTTTTTCTGAAAAATGCCATATTAAGCCTTGTGAACACTCTAGCACCTTCATTTATTACTTGATCTTTACAAAACTTGCACAGATTGTTAATATTAATGAAAGCTTGGGCAAGTTTGAAAACCAGCCAAATCGGATCAGTGACACCGCAGTTATGGCCCTTGTTTTTCTGAAAAATGCTTATTTTCCTTGTGAACACTCTAGGGCCTTCAATATTAATCGGATCTTTACGAAACTTTACCAGATTATGTTTATATAAATGAAAGCTCGGACAAGTTCGAAAACCAGCCAGATCGGACCAGTAACAGCAGAGTTATGGCCCTTGATTTAGTTAAAATGCTATATTTTGCCTCGTTAAGGTGATAGGGCCTTCATTTTTCATGCGATGTTTACGAAACTTTACCAGATTGTTAATATCAATAAAAGCTCAGACAAATTTGAAAAACAGACGGATCAGACCAGTAACAGTGGAGTTATGGCCCTTGATTTAGTTAAAATGCTATATTTTGCCTCGTTAATTTGATAGGGCATCTTTCATCCGATCTTTACGAAACTTTACCAGATTGTTTATATCAATGACAGCTCGGCCAAGTTTGAAAACCAGCCTGATCGGACCAGTAACAGCGGAGTTATGGCCCTTGATTTAGTTAAAAATGCTATATTTTTCCTCGTTAAGATGATAGGGCCTTCATCTTTTATGCGATCTTTACGAAACTTTACCAGATTGTTAATATCAATGACAGCTCGGACAAGTTCGAAAACCATCCAGATTGGACCATTTATATCGGAGTCGTGGCCCTTGATTTTCTGAAATATGCTATATCTTGGCCTCATTAAGACGAAAGAGCCTTCATTTGGCTGGATTTCATTGAAACTTTGCAAGGATGATCAGTACCAAGCCCAGTTGTACATAGTCACCGTATTCCAGTTGAATGATTTTGGCGGAGTTATAGCCCTTTAAAGGTTTTAATATACAGACTTTGTTCTGACTACTTCTCCTGAACCCCTGACCGGATTAAACGAAACTTTTTAGAGATTATCCCTGCAAAGTTTCATTGAAATCCTGCCAGGGGTTCAGGAAATCTAGTCCGGACAAAATGTGTGTATTACAACCATCAAAAGGCCATAACTCTGCCAAAAATCATTGGTTACAGCTATTATTGTCGTGTTCCGGTTGAATGATTTTTGGCAGAGTTATGTCCCTTTAAAGGTTTTAATACACAAACTTTGTTCCGACTAGTTCTCCTGAACACTTGGCCGGATTTAAACGAAACTTTTTAGAGATGATCAATTCCATGTCTAGTTGTGCAAATCATTGCCTTGTCCCGGTTGAATGATTTTTGGCAGATTTATGGCCCTTTATAGGTTTAAATACACAAACTTTTTCTGATCTACTTCTCCTGAACCCTTCGCCAGATTTCAATGAAACCTTGCAGGGATGATCAGCACCAAGCCTAGTTTTGCATGTCATTGTCGCGTTCCTGTTTACAGATATTTGGCAGAGTTATGGCCCTTTAAAGGATTTTGATACCACAATTGTTTTCAGGGATAGTTCTTCTGAACCCCTGACTGGATATAGATGAAATTTGACAAGGGTGATCAGTATCAAGCCTAGTTGTGCATATCATCGCCATATTTCGGTTGGATGTTTTTTGGCAGAGTTATGGCCCTTTAAATGTTTTAATACACAAACTTTGTCCAGATTAGTCTCTTCTGAACTCTTTGCCAGATTTCAGCGAATCTTGGCCAGGATGATCAGTACTAAGCCTAGTTGCACCTGTCATTGCCATGTTCTGGTTGAATAAATTTTGGCAGAGTTGTGAGCCCTTAAAGGTTTTAATACACTAACTTTGTCTAGACTAGTTCTCCTGAACCTCTGGCTGGATTTGAACGTAACTTTGCAGGGATGATCGGTACCAAGCCTAGTTGCGTATATCATCACCATGTTCCGGTTGAATGATTTTTGAAAGACTTATGGTCCCTTATACATAAACTTTATCTTGAGCCAGTAGAATTTCCACAGGCCCTCCAGTGTTTTTTTTATGCCTAATTTGGGGCCGTTATTCGGCCCCATTCACAATGCCAAAAAGTATACTTTTTTCACAATTATTTCCAAAAAATTCACAATCTGAAAAAAAAAAAAAAATTAGGGTAAATACAGACCAGTAAGGATACTAGTCTTAATATACGCTGGTGTTAAAACTAGTCTGTATTTACCAAAAACAAAACTTAAAACCAAGGGATATTAAACTGTGAAATTAAAAGTGAAAAAAGTTTCTTTTTCTTTTGTTATAATATTTCACAATTTTCACAATTTCTAGAAAAATGTCGCTATTTTTCACAATGGCAAAGGCACAGGCTGCATTTACAAAACACATAAAAAAAACACTGCCCTCTTGGGCCTCTTGTTTTATGTTCCCACAAACGAACTGTCAGGGGTCATGGTTACCTATGACTTCAAGATGTGCATATTGATTCAGCGCCAAAATCTAACATGTATTACCTGAGTTACGGTCCTTTTTTCGTAAAATATTTACGTTTTTCGTTGATTGTTTTCACTGGGGGCATCCGTGTCACCTTTATCTGTAAAACAAAAAATGCCCCAAAAGCATAACCCACTTGGAGTGGATTGGCTCTAAGTGCATTTGAGAAAATCGTTTTGCATACACTTTTACATATTTGCATACCCAAGTCTTTTATTTCTTCCAAATTCACTGTTACCTCTATATCTTGCAATCACACAATTTGTTGCCTTTATCTCTAAAATCACTTTTTTCTCCAATTTAAAAAAAACACACCATAATTTAGTCAATGGTAAGTTTTGTAAATAGAGGAAATAACGTGAGTGACTTTGTATTATTGACACAAAAGGTACTGGAGCGTGAGTGACTTTGTATTATTGACACGAAAGGTACTGGAGCATGAGTGACTTTGTATTATTGACTTGAAAGGTACTGGAGCGTGAGTGACTTTGTATTATTGACCTGAAAGGTACTGGAGCATGAGTGACTTTGTATTATTGACTTGAAAAGTACTGGAGCGTGAGTGACTCTGTATTATTGACTTGAAAGGTACTGGAGAGTGAGTGACTTTGTATTATTGACACAAAAGGTACTGGAGCGTGAGTGACTTCGTATTATTGACACAAAAGGTACTGGAGCGTGAGTGACTTTGTAGTATTGACACGAAAGGTACTGGAGCGTGAGTGACTTTGTATTATTGACACGAAAGGTACTGGAGCGTGAGTGACTTCATATTATTGACACGAAAGGTACTGGAGCGTGAGTGACTTTGTATTATTGACACAAAAGGTACTGGAGCGTGAGTGACTTTGTATTATTGACACGAAAGGTACTGGAGCGTGAGTGACTTTGTATTATTGACACAAAAGGTACTGGAGCGTGAGTGACTTTGTATTATTGACACGAAAGGTACTGGAGTGTGAGTGACTTTGTATTATTGACACAAAAGGTACTGGAGCGTATGTGACTTCGTATTATTGACACAAAAGGTACTGGAGCGTGAGTGACTTTGTATTATTGACATGAAAGGTACTGGAGCATGAGTGACTTTGTATTATTGACACAAAAGGTACTGGAGCGTGAGTGACTTTGTAATATTGACACGAAAGGTACTGGAGCGTGAGTGACCTTGTATTATTGACACAAAAGGTACTGGAGCGTGAGTGACTTCGTATTATTGACACGAAAGGTACTGGAGAGTGAGTGACTTCATATTATTGACACGAAAGGTACTGGAGCCTGAGTGACTTTGTATTATTGACTTGAAAGGTACTGGAACGTGAGTGATTTTGTATTATTGACTTGAAAGGTACTGGAGCGGGAGTGACTTTGTATTATTGACTCGAAAGGTACTGGAGCGTGAGTGACTTTGTATTATTGACTTGAAAGGTACTGGAGCTTGAGTGGCTTTGTAGTAATGACACGAAAGGTACTGGAGCGTGAGTGACTTTGTAGTATTGACACGAAAGGTACCTGAGGCGATCTAGAAGCATTATTTGTGTCTATCCAAATAAAATACAACCATCATAATGTGTTTCAGATTTATATCATTACGTGGTCCGAGTATTAACTTTCATACCCCATCCAACCCCTTCTCCAAGAAGCGAAAACGGGGTTGGCTGGGGTATGAAATAAAACCTTAATTTCGGCTTAAAACTTTTAAATATTGTAAAATTACAACATTTGAAATGTAATTTTAAACAGGTTATCACATTTTTTTCAGTAAAATATGTTTTAAAACATGTTTTATTGTCAAAATATCCTTTATAAAATCCTGCTAATATAAGCTTTCCCATCACTTAATGGAAAATTTTATAAAATTAAAGCCGGGAAAACGTCATGATAATGCACTAAACTAGAATGCATACAATTTAATCATGGTTAATGGAATTGTTCGGTCTGGAAAATTAGACGACTCGGCTAGTTTTGAAGAATAAATCATAAAGAGTAATTCATATGATGCTTTACGGCTCTTATAAATTCTTGTTTTGTAGTAACAGTACCTTTTATTACCTCGACTATTCGAAGAATAAGAGAGCTTATGTACTCACCCCAGCGTCGGCGTCCCACATCAAGGTTTGAGTGTAAGCTGTGTTTACAAGCCTATATCTTTTACATTTCTTATCCTAGCACAACCACATTTGGCCATGGGCTTCCTTATAGCATTATCTTAAGGGCTGCATAAGCAATTTTGGTTCCTGTAACCTAAGGGTTCCCATGGAACCCAAATTATGATAGCCCATAAAATGTCCCATTTCACATCAAATTTTGCGTGTAAGCTGTGTTTACAAGTCTATGTCTCTTACATTTCTTACCCTAGCACAACCACATTTGGCCATTAGCTTCCTTATAGCATTATCTTAAGGGCTGCTTAAGTAATTTTGGTTCCTGTAACCCCTGGGCTCCCATGGAACCCAAATTCTGATAGCCCTTAAAATGTGTCTGTTTCACATCAAATTTTACGTATAAGCTGTGTTTACAGGTCTATATCTCTTACATTTCTTGTCATAGCTGAACTAAATTTGGGAATTGGTTTCCTTATAGTATGTTGTTGACTTGAAACTCTACATTTTTTTTTTTTTACATATTTCTGTGTTGTTTTAGTCAATTCTTACACATAGCTTCTTATGTTATGTTGACCCCCCCCACCCCCCAGATATCAGCTCCCTCCCCGTGTTGCCTCTCGACCACAAATCTCTTTAAAATGACAGCAATTTTGGATTAAAACAGATAAAAAAAAAAAAATATCACATAATTTTATATCGGCCCGACTTTCTATACCCCCAACCCCACCCCCACCCCACATTGTTTTAGCCTTGTTTTCTGATGGTATATACTAGCTATATAATTTATTATTCTCTGAAAAATCGAATAGTCAAGCTGCGCTGTTCTCCGACAGCTCTTGTTTGAATTATATGTACAACTGTCAGAAATATAATCCCCATTTTAATTATTATTTATGATTTAGCAGCAAAACGCAGCTGAGACATTGAGTTTTCCCGACTGAACATCTTTATTTATAATAATCCTTAAGAAATCCCTGAGAAATAAGACAGAAAACATGCAGTCCTATAATACTGTTAGCTGCATTTTGCGACAATCTGTTGTTAGTGCTTGCTAAAACAGAGGTCTAAGAAGTAGCATTTACTCAAATCTCACATAATCTCGTATGACACAAGCTTTTAAGGTAACACTGCAAAATCTTGTTCTTTTTTTTTCTCTTCTTATATGTAAGACAGAAAGAATAAAATAATGTCACTGCACTCAGGGTATTATTGTCTTTAACTTGAGTTGAGACCAATTGCAGAATCCTGCTGTGAAAAATGGCAAGTTTTAAACAGTTACAAATTTCAGCAAAACTACAACAACAACAGGAAGAAGCATAAACTAGACCATAGACTATTTAAATAGCATTTGTTAAGATTTTTAGTAAACAGAAATATTTTGAAAACACCACTGCATTCCAAATATAAATATTTAATTTGAGACCTAATTTGCAGACTGTTGCTTTAAGTAATGATAGTTTCTATACAGTTACAGATAAAAGTGCATAGTGAAATTTCGAGTATTTTCAATCTGCAAGCATAAGTTGCAAATGTCTTGTTTATTATATCTGTGGCTAAAACAAAGCTGGGTGTGGATTCTTGACAAGGGACATGGCTCAGATTCTGCGTGGGAGGATCCAGTAGTCATTTTGGGGCAGTTATTTAAATATTAACGTACATGCATGATTTCACTAATTTAAATATTAATGTACATGTATGACTTCACTTAAGTGAAGTGGGGACTATATATGAATTATGTCCATAACGTTCTGTCCCATAGCGTCCCGTCATGTAACATTGTTGTCACTTTGTGTCACGTCACGTCCCGTTGCATAACACATTTTTAGCTCTACTGATCAGAGATCAGCAGAGCTTATGCCGTGGTCCGGCGTCCGTCTGTCTGTCCGTCCGTCCGTCTGTCCGTCTGTCTGTCCGTAAACTTTTTTTTGTAGCGACTTCTCTTCTGAAACTACTGAATGGATTTTCATGAAACTTTACAGAAATGTTGCCCATGAAGTCTAGTTGATCCTAGCAAAAATTCATGTTGATGTGAAATCCAAGATGGTGTGGCGTCCGTCGTCCGTCCGTCCGTCCGTCCGTCTGTCCGTCTGTCTGTCCGTCTGTCTGTCCGTAAACTTTTTTTGTAGCGACTTCTCCTCTGAAACTACTGAATGGATTTTCATGAAACTTTACAGAAATGTTGCCCATGAAGTCTAGTTGATCCTAGCAAAAATTCATGTTGATGTGAAATCCGAGATGGCCGCCAGATCTAAAAATAGGTTTTTAAAAAACAAGTTTGTAGCGACTTCTTCATGAAAACTATAAGTGATATTGATATGGGACTTTTTCTAAAATGATCAGCATGACATGATGTTGGTCCTTGTTGAAAATCGTTTTGATTCAACGTTAAACATGGCTGCCAGCGGCCATCTTTGTTTACATACAGTTATATAGTAAAAACTTGTAGTGACTACTCCTTTGAAACTACTTGACAGATTTTCATGAAACTTTACAGGAATGTTGCTCTTAATGTCTAATTGATCCTAGCAAAATTTCAGATCGGCCAGAAATTCAAGATGGCCGCCACAGCTAAAAATAGATTTTTAAAAAAGAAGTTTGTAGCGACTACGTCTTGAAAACTATAAGTGATATTGATATGGGACTTTTTGGAAAATGATCAGCATGACATGATGGTTATCAGAGTCGAACATTATTTTGATTTGACGTTAAACATGGCTGCCAGTGGCCATCTTTGTTTACATTGAGTTATATGATGAAAACTTGTAGCGACTACTCCTCTGAAACTACTTGACGGATTTTCATGAAACTTCACAGGAATGTTGCTCTTGATGTCTAATTGATCCTAGCAAAATTTCAGGTCGCCCGGAAATTCAAGATGGCTGCCATGGCTAAAAATAGATTTTCAAAATACAAGTTTGTAGCGACTACTACTTGAAAACTATAAGTGATATTGATATTGGACTTTTTGTAAAATGATCAGCATGACATGATGTTGGTCCTTGTCAAAAATTGTTTTGATTCAACGTTAAACATGGCTGCCAGCGGCCATCTTTGTTTACATACAGTTATATAGTAAAAACTTGTAGCGACTAATCCTTTGAAACTACTTGGCAGATTTTCATGAAACTTTACAGGAATGTTGTTCTTAATGTTTAATTGATCCTAGCAAAATTTCAGATCGGCCAGAAATTCAAGATGGCCGCCACAGCTAAAATTATATTTTTTAAAAAAGAAGTTTGTAGCGACTACGTCTTGAAAACTATAAGTGATATTGATATGGAACTTTTTGTAAAATGATCAGCATGACATGATGGTTATCAGAGTCAAACATTATTTTGATTCGACGTTAAACATGGCTGTCAGCGGCCATCTTTGTTTACATAGAGTTATATAATGAAAACTTGTAGCGACTATCCCTGTGAAACTACTTGACGGATTTTCATGAAACTTCACAGGAATGTTGCTCTTGATGTCTAATTGATCCTAGCAAAATTTCAGGTCAGCCGGAAATTCAAGATGGCCGCCACGGCTGAAAATAATTTTTCAAAAAACAAGTCTGTAGCGACTTCTTCCTGAAATCAAAATCAATCAGTAGAGCTTCAAGGTCATTGACCTCTTGTTATTACTTGCATTCCTCAAACAGTTTTGAATGGGTTGTTCCCAAACTTCATATACAAATAACTACTAATGACCTTATGCCCCTACATCACCCATTGTTGATTGCCTAATTTATTACAGAATTATATCCCTTTGTTTGACTTTAATTCATCACCTTCAGTGATAGTTCTAGTTTAAAAAGAAACAACATTAAACATTTTTCCTTTTTCATTAGTGAATTCTCCAATGTAACGTGCCCCTATTTTATTAATTACCTGTATGTGACATAATTAAATATTAACGTACATGTATGATTTCACTTATAAACATCAACAACTCAGGAAAGTTTCACTAATAAACATCAACAACTCAGGAAAGGAACTCTATAAGCATTTGCTTTCGTTCCAATCCTTTTTCACATTTTGTATAATGTATATTTGGAATGTTCGTATTATTACTGGAAGTTAAATCCACAAAAAATCAACAGCCCAATCTTGGTCATTTGGTTTTTGTGTGTTATGAGGCACCAAATGGGTCTTGGTCATTTGGTTTTTGTGTGTTATGAGGCTCCAAATGGGTCTTGGTCATTTGGTTTTTGTGTGTTATGAGGCACCAAATGGGTAATACTCATTGGCTGAAGTATCTTGAAGTCTCCTCTGTAATTTAAATGAAAATGCAGTGGTCGCCCGGATAGCATTCTTACCTTTTGTTCAAGAGAGGGAGGGTGTGGAGTAGAGGGGGAGGGTGTGGGATGGAGTGTGGGGTGGGGGTGCACTGCCACAGTTCTCGTCCTAACTTGGGCATGATACCAATTCAGGTTGTGTGTGTTAATCAGCAATAACACTCGCAAACACTCTTTGAAAACTTGGCCGCTGTAGTGATCAGAATTGATTGTGTGCAGTATCCGCAAACAAATAAAATAAAGAACGAAACTGTTTCATTATTTCAGTATATAAGGAAGATATTCTCGAACTGTGCACGACACGACCGAGAAATTTCACCAGCTCAACTGACAGTATGAAGGACTGCAAAAGCTCTACAGCCACCCTGACCGATAATCCAAGCACCTCAGATGACGACTCCGAATGGAAGAGATCTGTTATTATCTTGGTACCAGTCCGTCTCGGCGGAGAGGAGTTCAATCCGATATACTCGGCATGTATAAAAAATCTCATGGCGCAGGAGCTCTGTCTAGGAATCATTGGAGGCAAACCGAAACATTCCTTGTATTTTGTCGGCTGGCAAGGTAGGTTAACCAATTGTCCATTTGTTACTATACTGAAAGGAAAAAGAAACGCGACACGGGAATTTCCGCTATATATTGTATATACTGCACACTTAATTCCATATATATTCCAAGGAAATCCCAAGGACACAACTGTGATGTTGTAGAAGTTTTAATTACCGTACACGTTACAAGAAATTCAGAAATTTTGAAATTCTTCTTTGAAAAATTGAACCAGTTCAGTACAGTTTTAACGTAAATAGTTTGCAAAATTTTGCATCCTAAGTTTGCGCCAAACGCATACTCTGTCAATAATGAAACTTTACAGGAATTCTGTTTGCTGTGTTACGTGTTGTTTTAGTCTTGTTTCCGAAAGGAAAGATCTGAGATAGCCCTGTACCATTGGATTAACAGCAGCATATTGTACATACCAGGGCTTTCCCTAGGAGTTTTTTAAGGAGTGGTGGCATTTATTGCGGTAAAAAGTGGGATGGGAGCGGGAAAGTGGGTGGTACCCCCTTCCCGCGTCAATTTTTTTTTAAAGCCAGTTGAAAAGAAGAGATTTGGCGTATATCTGTATCATAAGGAATGAATGAAATAATAAAAAAACATCATATATTTTTATTTCAAAATCTTTTAATAAAAAATGCTAGGAAATCACTTTCGGACAGAATAGAAGACATATCAGTCTTGCGAACATCATTATATGCTAATATTCTGATTACAAATGCAATTGGTGGCAACCTTAATTATTTAATAGAGAAATCATTATACAATTACAAAATCTTCACTGAACTGCAATAAGCAAACTGACGATTTCTCTTTAAAGATTCCGAGAATATCGATTAATTAACATAATTATCAAGATACTAATACACGATAAAAAATCAGTTATATATTCTACCTTAATTATTTGATTGAGTTATTATTACATAATTACAAAATATCTACCTCATTCATTATACTTACCTATCAAACTGACGATTTAAATGTTTATTAGTGTTCGTAAAATCATTCTACTAATACACGATAAACGCTGAATTAAATTATCCATTAAAACCCGTCATTTATCCCCATGCGTTACAAATACCAATCAACGATACTGCTCTCCTTTAATCATGACCAAATTGGGCAATAAACCAAATTTAATTAGTGGCACTCACTCCCCCAATCATCTTTTGTTTACTTAACACTTAGCATACACCCTGCCAGACATAACACAAGCCGTGTGTATTTAGAACCACGTGACCGCCTTTACTGCATCAACATGCCTCATAACTTCAGGCATGATTTACACACAGTCAGGTAATCAGCTGTTTAGTAAGGGAAAACTTGAAATGTTGATAGGATTAAGGGATCGCGGCAACTGATTTAAAGCATCGCGGCTACATTGAGGCGTGGCGGTATGTCACTTTCTGATTCAAAGGCATCGCGGCACTGCCACGCCTTAAATGGCTGGGGAAAGCCCTGTACATACAATATAAAGCGGAAATTTCCGTGTCGCGTTTCTTTTTCCTTTCAGCATATTTGAAACACAGGGATTTCTTTTTCTTAAATCAGCAATAATGGCATTGAATGGTTACTGAATGTTACTATGTGACAACGTTAAGGTTTGTTGAGAAGGAACTTCCAGGCATTTCAGTTTTCTGACAAGAAAGATTACAAACACATGGCACTTCACATTCAATACTGTTGTTTTGTCTATGTCACTTTTTATAAAAGTTCTAAAGGGACACTTGCTTTATTTTCACCCGAAATTGTTTTGAAAACAAAAATGTGTCCATACTATTGTAGTGACGGTTAAATCAGATAGAGGTTCTATTTGCACTTTATATTTAATTCCAAATTTAAAATGTCTACAAGTGGTATAATTCCAATCTGGCAGCACTATAAAGTTGAGCATAGAGCTCATTGCTACAAGAACACAATGTCATGGTATGACAGAAAGATTGTTAAAGTGTCACACGGCAATCTTGATTTTTTAAAAACACATAGTTATTGTACACATGTTATTGTACACACATGTTATTGTACACATGTTATTGTACACATGTTATTGTACACACATGTTATTGTACACATGTTATTGTACACATGTTATTGCTTGTACACGTGCTATTGCTGTATTTTAGAGGACAAGCTGATTTATCTGGATCCTCACTTCTGCCAGGACTACGTCGACACAATCAAGAGGGATTTCAAAATTGAAGTACGACTTTATTATACCTCCACTTTCACAAAGTGAAGTAAGGTCTATATAGGAATCACGTTGTCCATAACGTCGCATAGCACATTTTTGTCCTGTCACGTTGCGGCGCATCACGTCGCATTTGTCCCGTCGTGTTCCGTAACCCATTTTTATTACTAGAATTTCTGGAACATTTTTGAATGGGTTGTTCCCAAACTTCATATTCACATAACAACTGATGACCTTATGTCACACACTGTTGATTGCCTAATTTATTACAGCCTTATGGCCCTTTGTTTGACATAGAATTTAAGCGGGGTATTCATCACCTTCAGTTTTAGGTTATTTATATAACTGTTATATTGTTTGCATTAGCCTGGCCTGCACATTAATTGGAAAAAGTCTCACTCTGTAATGCGTCATAACTGCTAATGTTAGTTACAAACCAAAATGCGACAGAGAAGGAACCCCAGGTCCCTCCAGGAAGGCAATTCTTGGAAATCTGTGCTGTCTGAAAATGTAGTTGTTTGTCTGGGCTTACGAACACTCACTAATGACGGATGATAAATTTGCCCCCCTTTTACTTTATTTAAACCGGATATTGTTCAAAATAAACAAGCTCTCATTTAAATCTACCGGTACTCAGCAAATATATAAAGATTATTTAACTGCTGGGATCGATTATAGGGAAATCCTTCACGAGATGAAAGACGTGGTTCTTTTCACAAACGAGCCTGAGTGAGTGAGTGTAAAAACAACAGATGCCTACCATTGAGTGAAGGATTTCCATGTAAGCGATCACAACAGTTAAATAATCTATTACATTTTTAATCAGATTATGTATGATTTTAACCACAATTATTTGCTTTATTTAGCGTTATCGGTTGACATCGACGTCACCAACACGTTATTGATGTCATAACTCAACGTCGCAGTTAGTTATTTTTGTGTTCGGAGTTAGTTATTAATATTTAGCGATTATGAATATTCTTTCACTGAGAAATCCCAATCTTTCACCCAAAGAAATGTAATAAACTAATTTTACATTTTCTTTGCGTAAAATGGGTAATGCTAAAATTGATAACCAGTCATGTTAAAATGATTTTAAAAGGACAAACCTGTTTCCTTTTGTTACAGTGAGAAAACTAGATTCATTACATAAATTTAACTGCCACCATTTTGTTTTATACCCCCACCATTCGAAGAAAGTAAGTGTTATCCCTGTCCAACCGTTCGTGCGTGCGTCCGTCCATCCATCCGTCTGTGTAGAAAATGTTGTCCGAACTCCTACTTGGGTAATTGTTATCCAGTCTTTTCCAAACTTGGTCAGATTGTATATGGCACAATGTCTTGGCCAACTTTTTCGATAATCTGCCCCATCGCCTCAGTATTTGCAGAGTAATGCCCTTTAAAATAGTAAAAATTCACAAAATTAATGTTGTCCAAACACTAACTTGGGTAATTGTTATCAGATTTTCTCCAAACTTGGTCAACTTGTATATGAGCGCAATGTCTCGGACAAGTTTGATAATTCGCCCCATTGCCTCAGTAATTCTAGAGTTATGCCCATTGGAATAGTTAAAAATCATGAAAGACAATTTCCTTATTACTATATGAAGCAATAGTGGGGTCATCCATGTCCTATGGACATATTTCTAGTTTTCTTATAGACTTTATGATGTCAGCAGGGCTTTCCCCAGCCATTTAAGGCGTGGCGGTGCCGCGATGCCTTCAAATCAGAAAGTGACTTACCGCCACGCCTTAATGTAGCTGCGATGCTTTAAATCAGTTGCCGCGATCCCTTAATCCTATCAACATTTCAAGTTTCCCTTCCTAAACAGTGGATTATCTGGCTGTATGTGTAAACTGCCTGAAGCTATGACGCGTGTTGATGCAGTAAAGGCGGACACGTGGTACTAAATACACACAGCTTGGTATATGCTAAGTGTTAAGTAAACAAAAGTTGATTGGGGGAGTGAGTGCCGCTAATTAAATTTGGTTTATTGCCCAATTTGGTCATGATTAAAGGAGAGCAATATCGTTGATTGGTATTTGTAACGCATGGGGATAAATGACGGGTTTTAATGGATAATTTAATTGAACGTTTATCGTGTATTAGTAGAATGAATTTACGAACACTAATCAACATTTAAATTGTCAGCTTTGTCGGTAAGTATAATGAATGAGGTAGATATTTTGTAATTATTTAATAATAACCCGATGAAATAATTAAGGTTGCATGTTTAACTGATTTTTAGCTCTACTGATCAGAGATCAGCAGAGCTTATGCCGTGGTGCGGTGTCCGTCGTCCGTCCGTCTGTCTGTCCGTCCGTCTGTCCGTCCGTCCGTTAACTTTTTTTTGTAGCGACTACTCCTCTGAAACTACTGAATGGATTTTCATGAAACTTTACAGAAATGTTGCCCATGAAGTCTAGTTGATCCTAGCAAAAATTCATGTAGATGTGAAATCCAAGATGGCCGCCAAATCTAAAAATAGGTTTTTAAAAAACAAGTTTGTAGCGACTACTTCTTGAAAACTCTTAAGGGATATTGCTATGGGACTTTTTCTAAAATGATCAGCATGACATGATGTTGGTCCTTGTCGAAAATCGTTTTGATTCGACGTTAAACATGGCTGCCAGCGGCCATCTTTGTTTACATAGAGTTATATAATGAAAACTTGTAGCGACTACTCCTCTGAAACTACTTGACGGATTTTCATGAAACTTCACAGGAATGTTGCTCTTGATGTCTAATTGATCCTAGCAAAATTTCAGGTCGGCCAGAAATTCAAGATGGCCGCCATGGCTAAAAATAGATTTTTAAAAAATAAGTTTGTAGCGACTACTTCTTGAAAACTATAAGAGATATTGATATGGGACTTTTTCTAAAATGATCAGCATGACATGATGTTGGTCCTTGTCGAAAATCGTTTTGATTCGACATTAAACATGGCTGCCAGCGGCCATCTTTGTTTACATAGAGTTATATAATGAAAACTTGTAGCGACTACTCCTCTGAAACTACTTGACGGATTTTTATGAAACTTCACAGGAATGTTGCTCTTGATTTCTAATTGATCCTAGCAAAATTTCAGGTCGGCCGGAAATTCAAGATGGCCGCCATGGCTAAAAATAGATTTTTAAAAAATAAGTTTGTAGCGACTACTTCTTGAAAACTATAAGAGATATTGATATGGGACTTTTTCTAAATTTATCAGCATGACATGATGGTTATCCGAGTCGAACATTATTTTTATTCGACGTTAAACATGGCTGCCAGTGGCCATCTTTGTTTACATAGAGTTATATAATGAAAACTTGTAGCGACTACTCCTCTGAAAATACTTGACGGATTTTCATGACACTTCACACGAATGTTGCTCTTGATGTCTTATTGATCCTTGCAAAACTTCAGGTCGGCCGGAAATTCAAGATGGCCGCCATGGCTAAAAATAGATTTTCAAAAGACAAGTTTGTAGCGACTACTTCTTGAAAACTATAAGTGATTTTGATATGGTACTTTTTCTAAAATGATCAGCATGACATGATGGTTATCAGAGTCGAACATTATTTTGATTCGACGTTAAACATGGCTGCCAGTGGCCATGTTTGTTTACATAGAGTTATATAATGATAACTTGTAGCGACTACTCTTTGAAACTACTTGACGGATTTTCATGAAACTTCACACGAATGTTGCTCTTGATGTCTAATTGATCTTAGCAAAATTTCAGGTCGGCCGGAAATTCAAGATGGCTACCATGGCTAAAAATAGATTTTTAAAAAATAAGTTTGTAGCGACTACTTCTTGAAAACTATAAGAGATATTGATATGGGACTTTTTCTTAAATGATCAGCATGACATGATGGTTATCCGAGTCGAACATTATTTTGATTCAATGTTAAACATGGCTGTCAGTGGCCATCTTTGTTTACATAAAGTTATATAATGAAAACTTGTAGCGACTACTCCTCTGAAACTACTTGACGGATTTTCATGAAACTTCACAGGAATGTTGCTCTTGATGTCTTATTGATCCTGGCAAAATTTCAGGTCGGCCGGAAATTCAAGATGGCCACCACAGCTAAAAATAGATTTTCAAAAAATCAGTTTGTAGCGACTACTTCCTGAAATCAAAATCAATCAGTAAACACATGGTATGGGGAAAGACCAGGCGTTCTGCTTTGTGAACTTAATAAAGTGCTCTGACAGCAAACAGTGTTTGTACTACAGTATAAGAAAGTGTTTCGTTGTATGTGCTATATAAGTTAAATAATAGATTGTTCTGTGTCAGAACTGTTTCAGTGATTAAATGTGCTACGAGATGTCTTTTATTCTGCCAGAAAGTGATTTGCTAGTATTTTTTATTAAAAGATTTTGAAATAAAAATATAATAAAATATGATGTTTTTTTATATTTCATTCATTCCTTATGATACAGATATACGCCAAATCTCTTCTTTTTAACTGGTATTTAAAAAAATATTTGACGCGGGAAGGGGGTAACACACCCTTTCCCGCACCCATCCCACTTTTACCGAAAAAAATGCCACCACTCCTTATAAAAATCCTGGGGAAAGCCCTGGTCAGGTTACATAAAATAAACATTTATGTTTTCCTTCTGAATACAATCAAACGGAAATTGAAAATAGCTTGCGCAAAAAATGCCACCACTCCTTACAAAAATCCTGGGGAAAGCCCTGGTCAGGTTACATAAAATAAACATTTATGTTTTCCTTCTGAATACAATCAAACGGAAATTGAAAATAGCTTGCGCAAAAAATGCCACCACTCCTTACAAAAATCCTGGGGAAAGCCCTGGTCAGGTTACATAAAATAAACATTTATGTTTTCCTTCTGAATACAATCAAACGGAAATTGAAAATAGCTTGCGCAAAAAATGCCACCACTCCTTACAAAAATCCTGGGGAAAGCCCTGGTCAGGTTACATAAAATAAACATTTATGTTTTCCTTCTGAATACAATCAAACGGAAATTGAAAATAGCTTGCGCAAAAAATGCCACCACTCCTTACAAAAATCCTGGGGAAAGCCCTGGTCAGGTTACATAAAATAAACATTTATGTTTTCCTTCTGAATACAATCAAACGGAAATTGAAAATAGCTTGCGCAAAAAATGCCACCACTCCTTACAAAAATCCTGGGGAAAGCCCTGGTCAGGTTACATAAAATAAACATTTATGTTTTCCTTCTGAATACAATCAAACGGAAATTGAAAATAGCTTGCGCAAAAAATGCCACCACTCCTTACAAAAATCCTGGGGAAAGCCCTGGTCAGGTTACATAAAATAAACATTTATGTTTTCCTTCTGAATACAATCAAACGGAAATTGAAAATAGCTTGCGCAAAAAATGCCACCACTCCTTACAAAAATCCTGGGGAAAGCCCTGGTCAGGTTACATAAAATAAACATTTATGTTTTCCTTCTGAATACAATCAAACGGAAATTGAAAATAGCTTGCGCAAAAAATGCCACCACTCCTTACAAAAATCCTGGGGAAAGCCCTGGTCAGGTTACATAAAATAAACATTTATGTTTTCCTTCTGAATACAATCAAACGGAAATTGAAAATAGCTTGCGCAAAAAATGCCACCACTCCTTACAAAAATCCTGGGGAAAGCCCTGGTCAGGTTACATAAAATAAACATTTATGTTTTCCTTCTGAATACAATCAAACGGAAATTGAAAATAGCTTGCGCAAAAAATGCCACCACTCCTTACAAAAATCCTGGGGAAAGCCCTGGTCAGGTTACATAAAATAAACATTTATGTTTTCCTTCTGAATACAATCAAACGGAAATTGAAAATAGCTTGCGCAAAAAATGCCACCACTCCTTACAAAAATCCTGGGGAAAGCCCTGGTCAGGTTACATAAAATAAACATTTATGTTTTCCTTCTGAATACAATCAAACGGAAATTGAAAATAGCTTGCGCAAAAAATGCCACCACTCCTTACAAAAATCCTGGGGAAAGCCCTGGTCAGGTTACATAAAATAAACATTTATGTTTTCCTTCTGAATACAATCAAACGGAAATTGAAAATAGCTTGCGCAAAAAATGCCACCACTCCTTACAAAAATCCTGGGGAAAGCCCTGGTCAGGTTACATAAAATAAACATTTATGTTTTCCTTCTGAATACAATCAAACGGAAATTGAAAATAGCTTGCGCAAAAAATGCCACCACTCCTTACAAAAATCCTGGGGAAAGCCCTGGTCAGGTTACATAAAATAAACATTTATGTTTTCCTTCTGAATACAATCAAACGGAAATTGAAAATAGCTTGCGCAAAAAATGCCACCACTCCTTACAAAAATCCTGGGGAAAGCCCTGGTCAGGTTACATAAAATAAACATTTATGTTTTCCTTCTGAATACAATCAAACGGAAATTGAAAAGAGCTTGCGCAAAAAATGCCACCACTCCTTACAAAAATCCTGGGGAAAGCCCTGGTCAGGTTACATAAAATAAACATTTATGTTTTCCTTCTGAATACAATCAAACGGAAATTGAAAATAGCTTGCGCAAAAAATGCCACCACTCCTTACAAAAATCCTGGGGAAAGCCCTGGTCAGGTTACATAAAATAAACATTTATGTTTTCCTTCTGAATACAATCAAACGGAAATTGAAAATAGCTTGCGCAAAAAATGCCACCACTCCTTACAAAAATCCTGGGGAAAGCCCTGGTCAGGTTACATAAAATAAACATTTATGTTTTCCTTCTGAATACAATCAAACGGAAATTGAAAATAGCTTGCGCAAAAAATGCCACCACTCCTTACAAAAATCCTGGGGAAAGCCCTGGTCAGGTTACATAAAATAAACATTTATGTTTTCCTTCTGAATACAATCAAACGGAAATTGAAAATAGCTTGCGCAAAAAATGCCACCACTCCTTACAAAAATCCTGGGGAAAGCCCTGGTCAGGTTACATAAAATAAACATTTATGTTTTCCTTCTGAATACAATCAAACGGAAATTGAAAAGAGCTTGCGCAAAAAATGCCACCACTCCTTACAAAAATCCTGGGGAAAGCCCTGGTCAGGTTACATAAAATAAACATTTATGTTTTCCTTCTGAATACAATCAAACGGAAATTGAAAATAGCTTGCGCAAAAAATGCCACCACTCCTTACAAAAATCCTGGGGAAAGCCCTGGTCAGGTTACATAAAATAAACATTTATGTTTTCCTTCTGAATACAATCAAACGGAAATTGAAAATAGCTTGCGCAAAAAATGCCACCACTCCTTACAAAAATCCTGGGGAAAGCCCTGGTCAGGTTACATAAAATAAACATTTATGTTTTCCTTCTGAATACAATCAAACGGAAATTGAAAATAGCTTGCGCAAAAAATGCCACCACTCCTTACAAAAATCCTGGGGAAAGCCCTGGTCAGGTTACATAAAATAAACATTTATGTTTTCCTTCTGAATACAATCAAACGGAAATTGAAAATAGCTTGCGCAAAAAATGCCACCACTCCTTACAAAAATCCTGGGGAAAGCCCTGGTCAGGTTACATAAAATAAACATTTATGTTTTCCTTCTGAATACAATCAAACGGAAATTGAAAATAGCTTGCGCAAAAAATGCCACCACTCCTTACAAAAATCCTGGGAAAGCCCTGGTCAGGTTACATAAAATAAACATTTATGTTTTCCTTCTGAATACAATCAAACGGAAATTGAAAATAGCTTGCGCAAAAAATGCCACCACTCCTTACAAAAATCCTGGGGAAAGCCCTGGTCAGGTTACATAAAATAAACATTTATGTTTTCCTTCTGAATACAATCAAACGGAAATTGAAAATAGCTTGCGCAAAAAATGCCACCACTCCTTACAAAAATCCTGGGGAAAGCCCTGGTCAGGTTACATAAAATAAACATTTATGTTTTCCTTCTGAATACAATCAAACGGAAATTGAAAATAGCTTGCGCAAAAAATGCCACCACTCCTTACAAAAATCCTGGGGAAAGCCCTGGTCAGGTTACATAAAATAAACATTTATGTTTTCCTTCTGAATACAATCAAACGGAAATTGAAAATAGCTTGCGCAAAAAATGCCACCACTCCTTACAAAAGTCCTGGGGAAAGCCCTGGTCAGGTTACATAAAATAAACATTTATGTTTTCCTTCTGAATACAATCAAACGGAAATTGAAAATAGCTTGCGTAAAAAATGCCACCACTCCTTACAAAAATCCTGGGGAAAGCCCTGGTCAGGTTACATAAAATAAACATTTATGTTTTCCTTCTGAATACAATCAAACGGAAATTGAAAATAGCTTGCGCAAAAAATGCCACCACTCCTTACAAAAATCCTGGGGAAAGCCCTGGTCAGGTTACATAAAATAAACATTTATGTTTTCCTTCTGAATACAATCAAACGGAAATTGAAAATAGCTTGCGCAAAAAATGCCACCACTCCTTAAAAAAATCCTGGGGAAAGCCCTGGTCAGGTTACATAAAATAAACATTTATGTTTTCCTTCTGAATACAATCAAACGGAAATTGAAAATAGCTTGCGCAAAAAATGCCACCACTCCTTACAAAAGTCCTGGGGAAAGCCCTGGTCAGGTTACATAAAATAAACATTTATGTTTTCCTTCTGAATACAATCAAACGGAAATTGAAAATAGCTTGCGCAAAAAATGCCACCACTCCTTACAAAAATCCTGGGGAAAGCCCTGGTCAGGTTACATAAAATAAACATTTATGTTTTCCTTCTGAATACAATCAAACGGAAATTGAAAATAGCTTGCGCAAAAAATGCCACCACTCCTTACAAAAATCCTGGGGAAAGCCCTGGTCAGGTTACATAAAATAAACATTTATGTTTTCCTTCTGAATACAATCAAACGGAAATTGAAAATAGCTTGCGCAAAAAATGCCACCACTCCTTACAAAATTCCTGGGGAAAGCCCTGGTCAGGTTACATAAAATAAACATTTATGTTTTCCTTCTGAATACAATCAAACGGAAATTGAAAATAGCTTGCGCAAAAAATGCCACCACTCCTTACAAAAATCCTGGGGAAAGCCCTGGTCAGGTTACATAAAATAAACATTTATGTTTTCCTTCTGAATAAAATCAAACGGAAATTGAAAATAGCTTGCGCAAAAAATGCCACCACTCCTTACAAAATTCCTGGGGAAAGCCCTGGTCAGGTTACATAAAATAAACATTTATGTTTTCCTTCTGAATACAATCAAACGGAAATTGAAAATAGCTTGCGCAAAAAATGCCACCACTCCTTACAAAAATCCTGGGGAAAGCCCTGGTCAGGTTACATAAAATAAACATTTATGTTTTCCTTCTGAATACAATCAAACGGAAATTGAAAATAGCTTGCGCAAAAAATGCCACCACTCCTTACAAAAATCCTGGGGAAAGCCCTGGTCAGGTTACATAAAATAAACATTTATGTTTTCCTTCTGAATACAATCAAACGGAAATTGAAAATAGCTTGCGCAAAAAATGCCACCACTCCTTACAAAAATCCTGGGGAAAGCCCTGGTCAGGTTACATAAAATAAACATTTATGTTTTCCTTCTGAATACAATCAAACGGAAATTGAAAATAGCTTGCGCAAAAAATGCCACCACTCCTTACAAAAATCCTGGGGAAAGCCCTGGTCAGGTTACATAAAATAAACATTTATGTTTTCCTTCTGAATACAATCAAACGGAAATTGAAAATAGCTTGCGCATTAAAACGACTGTCAAAGAAGCTATTTTGATTGAGATGAAGATCTTTTACATAAAATACTTAAGACTGAAATAACTTCCTCAGCTATACCAGTCAACATTCCTAAGTACTCACCTAAGAATATGTCGCTAATATTCTCATTGTTTTGAGTATTTCTAGATAAACTGTTGTATTTCTGGAGAATAAGTTATCACAAAAGGAAATGAATAGTCTGCTGTTTTAAAGCTTTCAAGTCAGTGTGTTTTCTTAGACAATTAATAATTATACACCTGGGTACTCTAAAACGTTCTCCCTTGTCATCGCTGTGTTCTGTAGCATTTCTAGTCCAGGGCCTTTTTTTGGCCATTTTTATAGCCGTTATTCGGTCATATTCCCAATGGCAAAACATATCTTTTTTTCCCAATTTTGAGGAAAAAATTCCCAATTTAAAAAAAAAAAATTAAAAAAATTTAAGTGTGCCAATCCAATGATTGGGGTTCAAAAGCTTAAATAAATGTTTCTGTATATCTTGGTGTACAAAAACAGTATTAAAAGATATAATTATGAAAGGAATGCTTTACTTTATATTTTTCCGAATTTTATTAAAAATCGCGCTAAAATTCCCAATTTTATGAAAAATCGCGCTAAAATTCCCAATTCCAGGGGTACGGGTCATGTTCCCAAAATTATGAAAAAAAGCCCTGTAGTCTTATGTAATATTTCTGTGTTAGGTGTTAAATGCAGTAAAAGATTTGAATATTGAATTGAATTGAACATGTTTTTATTTCAGTCCTATCACTGTTTCACGCCACGTAAAATCTCCCTGAATAAGATTGACCCCAGCGCCACAGTTGGTTTCTACTGCAAGACTAGGGCAGATTTCGATAAATTTGTAGAACAAACTGAACAGGTAAAGTATTTTATTTCTATCTAGCTCCCGATAGTGTGTGGTAGATTATTATTTTTATTTTTTGAGCTAAGGTAATTTATATAAAGTATCATTTATTTGACATCTGGGGTGTTTTTTATGGGATGCCGAGTTGTCCGTCGTCCGTCCGTCCATCGTCCGTCCGTCGTTAACTTTTGTCTCGTTAAGACGATAGGGGCTTCATTTTTCATCCGATATTAACCAAACTTTACCAGATTGTTAATATCAATGAAAGCTCGAACAAGTTATAAAAACCAGCTATATCGGACAAGGAACACCAGAGTTATGTGCCTTTGAATTATTGAAAAATGCAATTTTCAGCCTTGTGAACTCTCTAGCGCCTTCATTTTGTATTCGATCTTTCCCAAACTTGGCCAGATTGTTGATATCATTTGGCTGGCTGGCAGGCGGCGTCAAACTCTTAGTTTCCGCTCAATAACTTTTGTTAGGAATGAGTATTGCGATGAAACTTGGTAGGTAGCTTATATGCAAAGGAAGCTTGGGATTGCATTTGGGGTCACTGGGGTCAAGGTCACTGTTACTAAAAATAGAAAAAATGTTTCCAGTCAATAACTTTTATTAGGAATGAGGTATTGCAATACAACTTGCAGGGTAGGTAGCTTATATGGAAAGGAAGCTTGGGATTGCATTTGGGGTCACTGGGGTCAAGGTCCATGTTACTAAAAATAAAAAAAAGGTTTCTGCTCAATAACTTTTATTAGGAATGAGATATTGTGATGAAACTTGCAGGGTAGCTTATATCGAAGGAAGCTTAGGATTGCATTTGGGGTCACTGTGTTTAAGGTGAAGGTCACTGTTACTAAAAATAGAAAAACAGTTTCCGCTTCATAACTTTTGTTAGAAATGAGATCTTAAATATTGAGTTCTGCTCAATCCGTGTTTAGGGGCATGACAGGTAGCAAGCATTTTTCACTACCGTTCATGAACAGTCTCAATCAAACCTGAGACCAAATAGTTGTTCTTTTGCTCCTACAAATGTATATTTGAACCTATGTTTTATTGATTCATTACAATAATGTGTGAATGGTGATAGCATAACATTAAAATAGTCACAAAAACAGCATCTCTATAGTACATGAAAAGAAGATAAAAGTCGAACAGGAAATGTAGCATTCAAGGACCACAGTCAACCACAAACATGCACAGAAATAAACAACAAGTATAAAGATGAATAAAAGGCAAGATATGACATCACAAACATAAATGGGTTGACAATAGGGCTACCGTCTTGGAACGGTCAGTGGCAAAAAAAGACTGCTGGGGGTTCAATTTATAACAACAACCTTCATGCAGAAGACATCTTAAGAGGGTTTGTCATGGAATATTCAAAAACTAACTTATCTCATAGATGCATGACATGTGAAACTTTTAAAACCATTCTGAAAACAGTTTCAAACCCTATAGTTCATCATTTTCTGAAATATAATGCTCGTCCACCATTTTGCAGTTAATGTATAGAACACACTAACGAAGAATTTTCTAATTTATTGTTAATGTATGAGTGTGTGGACATCATTATATGGATTGATTCATCTGGGTACCTGACTCAATTGGAGCTAGAATATGATGGATAGCCTTGATAAAAAGATCACAATTGCCATGTTTCTATTGTTGCAGATGGTCACACCAAAGAAAGGCACAGGCCCGTATCCAATGTTTGTCTTCCATGACGGTAAAGGCAGCGAGATGGATATTAGCGACATCAGCCTCAGTATGGAGAAATCCGTCAGGATACAGCGCATTCATATCGATGAGTTCGGCAAGATAAGATCATCTACGATAGACTCAGAAGAATTTATAGTTCTGTAGGATGTTCATATTGATGAATACGGCAAAATGCAATCCGGGGCTTTTTTCCTAAGAATTGTGAAGACCCCCTAGCATGATCATTTTGTGAGAAAAAAAAGCATGATAACTGTTTGATTTGTGAAAAAAAGTATTGAAAGATTAATTGTTAAAAGCAATATTAGTTATTACTCAATACATGCATATTCACGTTTTTTGTGGGAGGAGGACACTATAAAACAAATGTACAATTATTCAGCATAATATGGTACATTTTAGATAAACTTTCTAATGTAAATGTATCAACAAACCAATATTGAGAAAGTTAGATGGGGTAATGTTGTTTACAAAAAAAAAAAAAAATGGTGAAAAAATCGGCCACAGTGGTGAAAAAAATGACCAAATTTGGATTGTGAAGTAGCCGAATTCCGACCCCTGTTGTAGATGGAAAAATGCCCTGCAATTATCTACGATAGATTCAGAGGAATTTATAGTAATGTAGAATGTTCATATTGATGAATACCGCAAGATCATCTACGATGGACCCTGATGAATTAATTGTACTGTCAGGTTTAAAGATACAACACAGCGTATCAACATGTCTGGCAGGATACTATCATCTATTATGGACTCCGAGGATTTTTGTACTGTAAAGTTTAAAGGGACAATGTCTAACTTTTAGCATATAAAACACAAAATAATTCCATGGATAAACATTCCACAGCAATATTATAGAATACCGTATAAGGGCCAGCAGATCTTATGAGATGGTGTGTTGTTCATCGTCCGTCCGTCGTCTGGCCATCGTATTTTTGAAAAGGGGGTGGTGGGGGCATTTATTTGAGACCAAAATACATACCGTAATTTAACTTTTAAATCAGACATAATTAAATGATTTTCTTTACCAAGAAAAACAAAGTCAGTCAACCAATTAATGCACCGGATTTTAAGTTTTCTAGTGATTTATGTGTTCCATTGTAACGTGCATCTTTTGGTAAGTTACGGATGGCGAGAGGTGTACAATACTGGTTCTACCCAGGAAAAGTGGGTGGTCGGCCTCCACCACAAAAACAAACAAATTTGGTAAGTTTTGTAAAACTTATTTCTGAAAATAATGGAGTGGGGATGGGTGAGAGGGGGGGTGGGGTGGAGGGGGTATTAGGGGAGGGGCGTTTATTAGGGATTATACGGTATTTAAATAGAAACAAGATGTTTTGACGGACTTCAATAACGGTACAAAATAAGAGTACCGCTTCTTGGTTTTGAACTCTATGCTGACGCTAAAATTAGTCTCGTGGGTTATATTAGACGAGCGCGTAACCAATTGAGCAAAATGGTTATAATATGTAATGCAAGAACTAATATGATTAAAACCTAATGCGCTAATTGATTGCACGTGAGATATATATATATAATGCGGTCCTGGCAATCTACAAACAATAAATAAAACTTGCGACTTTGAACTTTATCTGCATCTGCGTCGTCTGCGTCTGCTGCAGCATCTTCTTCTGTGTCTGGTTAAAGTTTCGTATGTAAGCTTATATCTCGGAAACTATGTGATGGATTGAAACTTCACACGTGTATTCGGTATCATTAGACAACATAATAGTGTTCTATAACTCATGCTTTTAACAAAATTATGGCCCCTTTAATACTTAGAACACTTGGTTTAAGTTTTGTATCTCGAAAACTACGTTTTTCATATTGTTACTGTATTGATTCTTCACGAATTATTCAGCATCATAAGACATCATACAGACCGGTTCTTTAACTTTTAACAAAATTATGGACCCTTTTTTTACTAAGAAAAAAATGGTTACAGTTTTGTATGTAAGCTTTTCAACTTGTCTTTTTTTTAATTTAAATGTTTCATTATATCTTAGAATCACTTAAAGTTGAATGGCCACCCTTTTTGTAGTATATAGAGTTTAATAACCAGTGTTTTTGAGATATTTTCAGTATCTCAAAAACACTGGTTATTAAACTATATATTACATAATTTAAAATGATGTTTTACTAATATTTCTAATGATTCACGCCTTTTTACACCAGTTTGCACGAGAAAGCCAAGACGACGTTACGTCATTCAAGACGACGTTACGTCATACACAAACAAAACAAGTGGAACCGGAACTCTTCGTTAATTTCTGTAATCGTTATTTCCTAGAGGCGGAATCTGACGACGACGTCCGTAAAACAATCGGAACGTCATCGAGCAATGTTCCGTACTGGGAAATATCTCCCACTGGGAGATATTTCCCAGTAGAGCAAACGAGTAGATATAGCTTTTCTATTCCCAGTATTTCCTATACAAATCACAGACAAATATGTAGTATTATCAATTAACAAATTTAACTCTTAAACCTCATATGAACATTTCTTGATAGTCACGGAGAGAAACATATAGTTAAAACCACTACTAAGTTGTATGTAAAATTAAGCATTATTTGCATGACGTAGATACTACTTTTACCACTGCATGACTGCACGGGGAAATGAGGTAAATCTGAATTGTATAGCTGCACAAGTATTGCCAGATAATTGATCAGTACATTTACCTGTGCATTAATTTACCTGTTCAAAGTTTTCTAAGTCATCAAATAAAATCTTATTCTGGCTTTCACAGATATTGCTATGTGTGAATTGTAAATATCTATTGTTGTGTATTGATTTCGATTTAAATAAACATAAACATGTTCATGAAACAAAACATGGCTGGAGAACTTTAAAGAATTCAGTGACACATCACACATGCATTCACTTTCATATGAAGACAAGTGCCATAATGCTGTTGGGCAATTAATCAGAATTATGCCTTTCAACTTTGTTTTCCCAATAAATAGACAAGGCCTCGAAAGTTGAGCGTCTGCACCTATGGGCGGTTTCTTGTTCAAATTCATAATTTTAGCACTACAGACTTATTTGGGTATGCTCATGTTTTCATTTCATTGAATAAAAAACAGTCATTTATATGCTTATGCTCAATATATGTTTTACTTATAGACTGTGTCCCTTTAAGGATAGAGAATGTTCATCATATCGACATGAATGGCAAGATAAAATCGTCTACCATAGACTAAGACAAATTTGTAGTACTTCAGGGTTCAAGCCAAACTGCAATCTGTGTGTATCTTAGAATGACATATCTTCTGACAGTTTTAATTTGAAATTGTGTTTCATTATACTTTTATTTAAGAAATAGTTAAAAAAACAACATATAATACATTCATATTGCTACGTTCTAAAAACATTCTGTCGTAATTGTTGAATTTTGCTGTCATTGCTTAATTCTTTATTAAAAGCATTTTGCGATAATGTCAGTAAAAAGATATACAGTTTAGCTGAAGGCTGTTTTGCCGCATGTGATTCCAGATAGAAGGGCCCCGTGTGGTTCCCGGGCCCCCGTTTGGTCACAGGGCAAAAAATAGGGCAACTGCAGATCCCTTTCGAGGGGTAGGCAGAGGGGTAGAATCCCACCAAATTCACGTTCATTTTATCATTTTTTGTTCATGTTCATTAAAGGTCTTCATCATGATTCCTGCATTGTTCCAGGTGCCATCTCGCTCAAATCACTGTGCATTGGCAGAAAAACAATAAACGTGCCTCCAGCATAAATGGAGTTTCTATGATAGAATTTGCAGCACCTCTGCAGTTCAGGGTGAGAAGGTTCTAGGCCCATTTTCCATATTTTATCTCGATGTACATGGAGGATGAGCCTGGCATGTTCATGCCTGTTAGGCGCCATATAACCTTTCATGTGTTGATGCGCCTTAGAATCTCACATTCTGGCTTATTTATCATTGAATTAATTAAAACTCATTGGCAAAAATGATATGATGCTCGGGAAGATGTCGCATCATATCATATTTACCTACACGTTTAATAAATTCATTAATAAATAAGCACCCACGTAAGACCCCCCATGTTGTTTTGTGACATTTCAGTATATATGCCACTTCTTAGTCAGACTTGAATGGTTAGATATCATTAAACATTTTAACTAAAAGCTGGCATTTTGTGACATATCTGCCTCTCACGGACTGAACAAGTTTGCCCATGTAGTATGTCAGACACATAGTGATCACTTTTTTATAAAGCGATTGTCCCTGTTGAGAAGCAGACGTCTGTTGATTTTGGGTCAGTTAGTCAAAGGTCAAGGTCACTGTGATCCAATAATGAAAACTATTTTCACTCCAATAACTTGTGAAAGATTGCAATCACAGTCTTGAAACGTTATAATATGTTTTTCCTTAATGTAGTGATGACTCGGTCAGAGGTCAAAGTTCATGGTCACTGATAGGTGCTCTATGGAATGACCTCTGAAGATAACTGTTTTGCAAAGTACAGATGGGGATTGTAACAGAGCATCAGTGTAAAATTGCACTACAAACATATGTACACATCAGTTTCAGTTTTCATGAAATCGAGTTGTTTCATTACCCATATAATAATTTGTCATTCCTAAATTAATTTATTTTTCACCAATTGTAGTAAGTAAAAAGCATTTAATTTGTCATCAGGTGTAACTGTTTGCAATGTACAGATGAGGGTTGTAACAGAGCATCTATGTAAAATTGCACTACAAAAATATGTACACATCAGTTTCAGTTTTCATGAAATCACATTGTTTCATTACCCATATAATAATGTGTCATTCCTAAATATAATTTATTTTCACCAATTGTTGTAGTAAGTAAAAAGCATTTAATTTGTCATCAGGTGTTTACACACTTTATATGTTTAGAAATTACAAATTGATGTTGGTAAATAAATGAATTTGATTAGCAGATAAAAATATTTCAATCTTCACAAGTTATTGTGCGGAAACTATTTTTAATTATCGGATCACAATTACCTTGACCTTTATCATCATGATTAGAACATGTGGTGTTTTATTATTGATAACGTAATTGTAAACATGCACATTTAAACTAAAACATCATAATGTCAGCCTCTGATTACATATACAGACCATATATACATATACATATACAGTGCAATACAGACCGTGGGTTGATCAAGAAGTGTTTAATGATATATCATTAGGGCCCCAAATGTGGAGCCGTACAGTAATCACTATGTCCATCCATCCGTCCATCTTTCCATCTGTAAGTGAATCTGTCGTAAATAAGGTGACTACTATTAAGTTTGGTGTGTTGTATCAAAGGCCACGACCACCACAACTTTTATATAGCGTGTGGTTGCCGGGGTAGAATACAACTTCCGCAAATTCCGCTACAGGCAGAGGGGTAGGACCGGTTTCCTGCCTGTGTATGTTAGTAGACAAGATAAAAGGTTTAAAAGTACGAAGAGGTGAACAAACAGTGCAAAAGGAATTTTAAAATCATAGTGTGAAAAGGTAAAATAATAAAAACAAAACCACAGCACTTATCGTCATGCATCAGCACAATATCTTCTTGTCGAGCATTCAGTATGTAAGAACTCCTTCCAACTGTATAGCCACAGTTATGGCAAGCCAATTGTCCAATAATTACGTGAACCCAGGTTTACGGTCGAAAAACTAGGATTAACGATCGATAAACTAGGTTTTTCGAACGTAAAAGCATGTTAACCTATACTTTCGATCGAAAACATAGGATAACGCCGTAAACCATAGTTCACGCTCGTAAACGTAGGTTTACGCTCGTAAACCCAAGTTTGCGGTCGTAAACATAGGTTTACATTCGTAAACTATGGTTCACGCTCGTGAACCCCGGTTCATGCTCGTAAACATAGGATAACGACCGAAATTCATAGTTCAATCGAGAAACCTAGTTTATCGAACATAAACCATGGTTTACGGTAGATATATACTAGGATTATCAAAACAACTATGAATTTCGGGCGTGAACATGGGTTCACGGCCATGAACCCGCCGTGAACCCATGTTTACGACCGTGAACCATAGTTTATGGACGTAAACCTATGTTTACAACCGTGAACTATAGTTTACACGCTCATAAACATAGGTTCACGTTTGTAAAACCGGGTTTATCGACTTGTAACTATGCTTTCTGACCGGTATCTGTGATTTACGAGCATAGACAATCACGACCGTGAACCATAGTTTACGAATGTGAACTATAGTTTACGAGCATGAACCTAGGTTTACGGACGTGAACCTAGGTTTACGACCTTGAACCATAGTTTACGGACGTGAAACTATGTTTACGACCGTGAACCATAGTTTACGAACGAGAAGCTAGGTTTACGACCGTTTCTAGGTTTCTCGAACAAATCTATGATTTTCAGTCGTTATCCTATGTTCACGAGGTTCACATAGGTTCACGCTCGTGAACTTAGGATAACGACAGAAATTCTTAGTTCAATCGAGAAACCTAGTTTATCGAACGTAAACATATGTTTTCCAATGTTTTCGCTCAAAAATATAAGTTAGTATTCGATAAACCTGGTTTTACGTTCGAAAAACCTAGTTTATCGATCATTAATCCTAGTTTTTCGACCGTGAACTGGGTTCACGTAATTATTGGACAATTGGCTTGCCATATACAGTCATCAAACTTCATTGATGTCCTTATTTTGAGGTCGGTAGGTGAAAGGTCAAGGTCGACTTGAATAATGACGTTAAACACCAAACAAACAAATGAATCATAAAAACAACTTTTCTGCAACTTCTCAACTTCAGTAGCAAGTTAGCAACCTTCATAATGAGACCATGGTGACATGATGTGGTCAAAGGTCAAGGTTACTAAACCTTCAATCATTTTCTTAAAATGTTACTGTTTTGACACAATTTGACCAATATTTACAAGTGCTTAGTCTGTTGCATAACAGAAGCTGATCTGAAGTTGGAAGATTTTGATTGTTCATTGGCAGTGAAGAGTCACAATTGCGAGGAATCATATTTAGCCTTTCATTACCAACGTCATTGTAGTGTTATTGTGCTTGGCGGTGTATAGAATCATCAGTCTTAAAGAATCATTTTCTGTTTAAATTCTGCTCATGTATTTTAGATTATTCTAAAACATGTATTTTAGATTATTCCAAAATTGTCCAGGCATGAACATATATCATATACAGTATAATCCCTAATAAACGCCCCAGGGGGCATAACATTTTTGAACATGTTTTGATTTGAGAACAAAAATACATAATTTAACTTTTAAATCAGATGTTATTTAATGATTTGTGAAAAAATAGTTGGTGGTGGGTGGGTGGGTTAGGGGTGGGTGTGGGTATTAGTGAAGGGGCGTTTATTAGGGATTATACGGTAAGCATACATTTATGCAACAGTGAAATGATCTGGTGCATTTTTCCATGCAAAATGTATCTCTAAGAGCATCACCTCAGAAAAAATTATTCTTTACTACCCGAATGAAGTATATTTTTGAAACAAAAAATTCATACTGTCACAATAAATTGAGATATAAAATATATTGACTGTTACAACAACTGTTAAGGACAAAAGTCAGTATGTAATTATCAAATAAGTTAACTCGTTATAGCCTGGCACTTCTAGGGATACAATGAAATTATGTAAATATTAGTGGAAAAGTAACTACGGTATTAAAATGTTCACAGTTCTAGAACAATAATTTTAGAAATTGTGCTATCAAACAATTAAAAGGGTAAATCTTAATCAAAAACTAAAAAGACATGTTCCTTTCATTTTAAATTTAGACGTTTAGCTCAAGTGCACCACTAACCCACTGTAACTTTTGTGTCGGGTCTCTTTGACTACCATAATCAATACTGTATTTGAAAAAGAGAGTTTCTTAAAGGGAAAATGGCAATCTTGATTTTTCCAAAACTGACGACATCCTTTCATTTGTAAAAAGGTCATTAATATTAATTATAAGAATAGTATAAAGCAGATTGCTTTTGCATATTACTAACTCTTGATTTTATTGCACCAATAATATATTTAAACTTATGGTAGAATAAGAAGACAAAATGAAAACTCAATGTTTTATTTGATTATGTTTTATTATGTTTTATTTCATTCTGTTTTATTTCATTTTATCACAACTTACGGTGTGGGAGTGGAATAACACCATTCTATATTTTCGATGTACCACTAGTTATATAAGTATGCAAATAACCCTAGTATGAACTATCAAAAAAAAAAGTGACTATGATCCAATTCCCACGGTTTATGTCTGTTTCGCTTGTTGAAGCGACAGGCAAAATGCAATAAAAGTCGATATGTGAGTTATGTGATAAATAGAATCTAACATTCGTTCTCATTCATTATTGAACTTATTAAACTCGTTAGCAGAAATGATATAATGCACTGGCAAGAGTCTCGCATTATATCATTTCGCCAACTTGTTTAATAAATTCCATAATGTCAGATCCTCTATATGTTTTATTTCATTATATGCAAGCAGATTTAAAGTCAAAGTGATACTATATTAATAAACCGAGACGCTAATTTTAATACTTGATAAACATTTCAAGATTGCCACGTGTTCCTTTAATAATGTTGGAAGATTTTAAAAGAAATTATACATATCAAACTTAAAAAAAGTTGCATATAAATTTGTGCTTTATGTTTGATCTTTATATGTTTGTTTACAAACGTTTGGATCACCCCTCCCCTTCTTTTGTTGGGTTTAAAGAAATTGTGTTGAGTTTTATTGTTTGACTGTTAAGACTGTTAGTTTCAAAATGTAAGTGCATGCACCTTCTGATTAATAAGAGCATACAAGTTTTTCAATAAAACATTTTGATATTACCATGATTACCTGCAAATATTTGTTTGTTTTATGTAAGTAATTGATATAGACAGTAATCTATTGTTTTTCTTGGTCAACAGTATTTGTAATTGTTAATAATAACAATCGTGTTTGTTTACTTCCCGGGCAAGAGTAGGGCAACTCTTATCCTGGCAGAGGGGTAAAATCCATGTTCCTTTTTCCCTGTGCGGTTGCCGGGGGTAGAATGCAACCACTGCAAATCCCACTCACTCCCACTTCTATAGGTTAGAAGGTTCTAGGCACATTCTCTATATTTGTATCTAGATGTAAATGAAGGATGAGCCTGAAATGTTTCTTCCTGTTGGCGCCATATAACCTTTTTGTGATGGTGTGCCGTAAAACCCAATTCACTATTTGTATTTAATATTAACAATCATAGTTTTTGTGTGATTGATCCCCATTCAACTCATAACCATGGTAACTGAGAACTGAGTATGCTGGGTTTGAGTTCAATGGAATCGAGAACATAATATCATTTCCGGTAATCATCTTCAGCTCCATTATTGTCATGTTTTGTTCATCACCATTCCCAATTCCCACCCGATATGACCTAAGCTGTCAAAATGGCTGTAAAACAACATTCATTCATATTCATGTATTCCGTAAGCGTTTAAGGCCTGATATTTTTATCTGCTACCTATTTGCATATTGTATATGATGATAAACTTGTAAAGTTTAAATCAATAAAAAATATCTGTCTGTCTGTCCTATCGATGCATGAACGCAAATATATTGTAACTATATGTAAATAAAGGACAAGATAGAATAGTTTCACATTCAACAATCGTTATGTAAAATGATTAAGTTTTTGCTTGATTTCCGTCTGAAAAAGAAATTGAGATTAATATTAACATACTGAAAAAATGATGGTGAATAGTGTGTAATGTCATTAAGTCTGTGGTAATTTGCATACAGGATAATTCCACGCATGTTAGATTGAGGTAAATATTTTAGTAAAAAAAAGTAATAAACTAACCAGTGAAATAAGGAATGAAAATGAATATATTCTACTGAGGAATTTGAAAGAGTTTAATTGCTTAAATGAAACAGTTATTAAAATAATATAACATGCATGTATTGTCCAGGTTCTAAACACAGACATATTAATAAACAGATAGGAAACTTCCTATCTTAACCAATGAAGTAACCAAAATATCACGTGGAACCTTAACTTTTCCTTCTATCTGCTCTCTCAATTATTCACTGATTTTGATGAGAATACATTCAAACGATTCATAGTGAATAGCAAAATAGGATTATAATAATTTATGTTTATTTTTAAAATAAGAAATTGTATAAAAAGATGTTTAAAGTTAAAAATGTCATCATTTGTTGCTTTTCTCTTAAAAATCAAGTCAAAGTTTCCTTCAAACTCTTTTTTTGCTCTAAATGTAGTTAAAGTTTCCTTCAAACTCCTTTTTTGCTCTAAATGTAAGAGAAAGCAAAATACTATCATTGGAAAGAAAATTAAATTTGTGATGGGATTAGGCATGAATGCAACTTGTATCCATAAAACTCTTCATGATATGTGTGTTTAAAGTGGGAAAATATTTTGTAAAATTTTCGCAATATTCCACGTGAAATTTAGATAATTTTTGTAGTGTCCAATCTATTTGTTATTAGGTCTGTGTTCTAAACATGTAGTTTATAATATTTATCTCTTCCTGTTTCCGTGGACAGTTCTAAACCTGTGTTTCTGACAGCTCTTGCCTTGTTTGTTATTAGTAGGTACTACAGTTAAAAACAAATCTTGTTTTGATGCAGATGTGCCAGAAGAAAGAGTTAGGGCATTTCAGTCTGTGATATTCATGTTTTTGTAAAAGGTATTTTGTTGTTATTAGAAAAATAAATGTTTGTGTTTATTATTAGAAAAATAAATGTTTGTGTTTCTTTTGTTTTATTTGGTCAAACATATGAAATATAATGGCAATAAAATGAAAATGAATACAAAAATATATTATTTGTTCATATATTTAAACATATGATGCATACTTTTTTCTTTTTTTTAATTTGTTCAACAAAATGAAATCAATATAAATGAAATTTGCACCGAAAATATTTTATTACAGTATGTAATATCACTTAGGTGAATGGCTTAGCAAAATTTTAAAATTTGTTACAGCAATTGGCTTTATTGAGAAAGTTTTTTTTGTGTGTTCAGTCCATACATTTTTAACTGCTTTAAATGAGGTGAAATGCTATGTATATATGTATGTATAATAACTAGAAAGTATGTCATAAAAACTGTGGGCGTGCTGCACTGCACGTTCATGGTTTCGAGTTAAAAGTCGAGACGGTTACGTGTCAAGACAATAACTCCTGAACTGCATAATATAATGGGATAAACAAATATATCATGTGTGCTTGTGTAGATGGTGTGTGACACACCTTGTGTTATGGTGTAGTCGGGGGTCAATGGTCAGGGGTCAAGGTAATGTTTTTAATGTCTGGTCCAAAACTTCTTAACTGTTTGTTTCATATTGAAATATAAATCTGTGGTTACTTATCAAGGTATTTATTTGTTTCATTAATTTTGTCTATTGTTTGTGACGCTTGTTTCAGCCAAAGTTTCAGCAGAGCTTATGCCATGGTGCGGTGTCCGTCGTCCGTCTGTCCGTAAACTTTTTTTTGTAGCAACTACTCCTCTGAATCTATTGGATGGATTTGCATGAAACTTTATAGAAATGTTGCCCATAATGTCTAGTTGATCCTAGCAAAAATTCACATCGATTTGAAATTCAAGATGGCCGCCATGGCTAGAAATAGATTTTTAAAAAACAAGCATAGAGTTATATAGAATAAATACAAGTTTGCAGTGACTACTTCTTGAAAACTATAAGTGATATTGACATGGGACCTTTTCTAAAATGATCAGCATGACATGATATTGGTCCTTGTTGAAAATTATTTTGATTTAACATTAAACTTGCCAGCCAGCAGCCATCTTTGTTTACATAGAGTTATATATAAAAACTTGTAATGACTTCTCTGAAACTACTTCACTGAATTTCTTGAAATTTCATAGGAATGCTGATCTAACTATCAGAACCTGCCAGTAGAACTTCAAGGTCATTGACCTCTTGTTTGACTTTTCAGACAAAATTCAACTGGTACCTAAATAAGTTGTATATCATTAAAACAGACATTTTTAATGGTAAATAAAACTATGTTTCTTTTCAAAACCGGTTGAAAAATAAAAAATTCACCGACGAAAGTTGTTTTTGATCGGACATTTTCATTTCAAAATTCTGTGGCATCAGAAATCAGAGATATATATATTTTATTATAATTTTTGACAAAAAATGGTTTTAGTGTGTTAAAAAACATAAATTAAATTAAATTAAAATACTTTGAACGTTTTATATCAAAACATAAAGGCTAACTGAAGTTATTTTAGTTTTCTTAATTTTTTGCTGTCCCAACAACAATGAGTTTGTAACATGGGAAAAGCATTTTGGCTGTAAAATATTTATTTCTCAACCCATTTTCAAAACTAAGATATTTTTATTTACCACTAAAAAATCCAGTTCCAGTGGTATATTATTTATTTAACATATTATTAAAATTACTGATGTAATGGCTGAAACAAGTGCCCCGAACAATTGTATATTCTCTTAAGTTATGTATATGATATATTGTGTAATAATGTTATTTGTTATATATATTAAAAATAAAAAATAAAAATTCATCCTTCCATATATTAAAGAGGAATGGCCACCCTTTTTGTAGTATTATCAATTTAACATATTTAACTCTTAAACTTCATATCAACATTTCTTGACAGTCCGGGAGAGAAACATATATTTAAAATTGCTATTAAGTTGTATGTAAAAAAAGAGTATTATTTGCATGACGTAGATAATACTTTTTTACACTGCATGACTGCACGGGGAAATGAGGTAAATCTGAATTGTAAAGCTGCACAACTATTGCCAGATAACTGATAAATACATTTACCTGTGGATTAATTTACCTGTTTTTCTACTTCATCAAATAAAATCTTATTCTGGCTTTTCACAGATATTGCACTGTGTGAATTGTAAATGTCTATTGTTGTGTATTGATTTCGATTTAAATAAACATAAACATGTTATTGAAACAAAACATGGCCGAAGAAATTTAATTTATACACAAATATATGATAAATAAGAAGTTGCAAGTAGAGCAGTACAGGTTCTCTATGGTCTCTTGTTATCTGTATTGTAAAGTAGCGCAATATTTCATGCCCATGCTAAACATATTTCAGAAAATAATTTGTGAATTAATGTTATTATTTCCGTATTTATTATGTTTGTTAATTCAAGTGAAATAAAGATAACGGTCCCAAAATAATCAGTATTTGTTCTAATATTGACTTACCATTGTAAATAAATACTTGAACGTCAGTGTCCGGTTAAATGTATGTCCAACTTATCTTAATAAATAATTGGGAGCAGATCGTAAATAACGTTTACAACTATCAGATACAAGCCGGACTATGGCTTAATAGTATATGGATCGACTCGCAAGTCATACTTGCAGATGCTCGATCCTATACATAATCAAGGATTACGATTCGCCTTAGGTACCTTTCGTACATCACCAGCCAAAAGTCTATATATTGAAGCTAATGAACCATCACTGTCTCACAGACGGGACAAATTAGCCCTTCAATATGCCATTAAATTACAGTCTAACCCTTCAAACCCAACTTTTGATACTGTTTTTAATCCTAGTTATGAACCTCTTTTTGATCAAAAACCGAAGGCCATTCAACCATTTGGTCTTCGTATTAAACCAAAATTAAGAGACGCTGATATCGACCTAAATTTGATTGCCATGTTTAAAGTACCAATAATTCCACCGTGGACTTTGGAAAAAAAAACACAATTAGTTTTGATCTTTGTAATAGTAACAAATCCAGTACAGACCCTACTGTCTTTCAAAGCAAATTTAATGAAATTAATTCGAAATACAGTAACATTTAACATATATACACTGATGGTTCTAAAGATGGAGACAAGGTAGCTGCAGCAGCTGTTGTTCACAAACACAGCATAAAGAGCCACATGCCTGACAAGGTCTCTATCTTTTCAGCTGAACTGAAGGCAACGGAACTTGCCTTAAACTATATGCAGGAATCTGACGATGACCATTTTGTAATATTTTCTAATTCCCTTTCATCTCTTCAAGCCCTGGGTAATATGAAACATGATAACCCAGTTGTGCTTCAACTTTACTAAAGTACAATTCTCTTATAGTTGATAATGTTATTATTTTCTGCTGGCTTCCAAGCCATGTATGTAGGAATACGTGGTAATGATAGAACAGCATTAGGTTTACGTAATGCCAAATTACCTTATACTGATTTTAAAAGCATATATTCGTAACTCATGGCAAGCCGCTTGGGATTTGTCAATTAACAATAAACTCCATTCAATTAAACCGTTACTCGGAGAATGGCGTTCTTCTAGTAGACCCATTCGTCGAGAAGAAGTTGTCCTAGCCCGGTGCAGGATAGGGCATACACGTTATACCCATTCATATTTATTACAAGGTGAGCAATTACCAGAATGTATACCCTGCTTTGCACCGTTAACAGTCAAACACATCTAGTTGGAATGTGTAGACTTTGATCCTATGCGTCAAAGGTACTACAAGGTTAATACTATGAAAGAGTTATTTGATACTATAGTTTTGAGTCTTATTTTAGATTTTCTGAATAAAAATCAGACTATATAAATCATTATAATATATTCTTATATATATTTATTAACGGGAATTTGTTGATTTACATACATAGTTTATACTGCTACCATATCATCCCTTACTTGTAAATAGTTTTATCTTTATACATTTACATTACTTTTCAATTAATACTTCATTTCTTCATCTTTCATCAGTTTGTGTGCACAACATGACCTATTTTTGTGTCTACGTGTCGTAAAACAACATTCATTCTTAATAAATACTGAAATGGTGATCCCTTGAAAGAAACAAACACAAACAAGAGGGAAAAGTAGCAGACTCTGTTTTACTGAATCTGTAACACCCCTCACGTCCCCTAGCACCGGATTAAGCGATATTCTACTTTAACGCCACAACGATTGGGCTTGATGACCTCAAAGGACCAGTAAGTAATACAACTACTGATTTGCAGTCGAGGCGACTTTTTACGGCCGCCACACAGCAGTAGTGAATGTCAATAAATACTGAAAAGGGGATCCCTTGAAAGCAACAAACACAAACAAGAGAAAAGTAGCTGACTCGGTACTATTGAGTCAGTTCATGCTTACCGTTCATGAGCGGTAATGTACGAGGGGTGTTCATTATATTTTTCAGTTGTGTTGTTATTGTTAGAAAAACTATATTATTTCAAAAACCTTCAAAGTACTCTCCATAAGCTTGTATGCAAAGTGTTAAGCGTTATAGCCACACATGGAATGATTTTTGATACTGGAGTTTAGGTACACCCCTTTAGCCACAGGAAAATTGCTGACCCAAGGATGTTTAATCCTGAAGTATATATTATTCATTAGTAGAAAAATAAAGAACTCACATGGGGCAAAGCCATGCGAGTAAGGTGCATGCGGGAGTATTATGACTTTTTCCTGTTGTAGAAACCTAGTCACAATAACCACTTTGTGTGCTGGAGCGTTAAAGGGACGTTGAAGGAAAGTGTGACGGAGTCCAGATTTGGGAATTCGCTTCTGGAAGTAAGCTTTGATCTTCTGCAAAACGTTGTTCCTGTAGAACTTGGCATTGACCCTTGTAGCTGGTCCATGTATTGTGAAGAACTTTACAGACATTGTTGCTTCTCTTCGCAATGCAGGGTCTCCTGGATGCCTTAGAATGTTTTGTGGCCATACTTTCCTTTAGGATTCAAAAAACTGAACCATGTCTCGTCCCCAGTAACAATTCTCGAAAATTTGTATGTATCGTATTTCCGGAACATTTTAGTACACGACGTGCTGTTTTCACACGAGTCTCCTTTTGCTCCTCAGACAGCAAATAGGGCAACCAGCTAGCTGTACTTGTCCTCACATTTTGAGGTTTTCTTAAAACGAGAGAAACCTTTCCTAATGAAATGCCAGACATCCTAGCTAAGTCACTGAGCTGCGTGTACCGAGCATCTTCGGCCGAAAGCGTTTGTATAAGCACCACTTCAGTCTTGGTGTTTTTGCTAACTGGACGGCCAGAGCTTGTGGCATCTTTACAGACTCTTGCACGACCCTGAATGTAGACACCCAGTAGTAAACTGTCCTAGAGATACCTAAGAATCCCCATAAACTTGGACAATTTCATTGGAAATATATTTTGGCTTGAAACCGAGATTACAACGAGCTATTATATACCCCCGAATTTCTACTGAATTCGCAGCGCGATTATCAACCATAATTGTACACAGTATTCAATGACTAACCTCAAACTGCCGTATATACTGAAAGGAAAAATAACGAGACACGGGAATTTTCGCTATATATTGTATGTACAATATACTGCTGTTAATCGAATGGTACTTGGCTACGTACGATCTTTCCTTTCGCAAAAAAAGACTAAAAACAACACGTAACACAGCAAATAGTATTCCTGCAAAGTTTCATTATTGACAGATATCGCGTTTGGCTCAAGCATGTGAGCAAACTTAGGATGCAACATTTTGCAAACTCTTTACATTAAATTAAGTACTGAACTGGCTCATTTTTTCAGAGGAACTTCAACATTTATGAATTTCTTGTTACAACGTGTACTGTGATTAAAACGTCTACAACATCACAGTTGTGTCCTTTCTCTTACTACAACATTTTTTCTTACAAAACTTTCTTTGGGTAGAACCAGTATTTTACACCTCCCGTCGTCCGTAAGAATCGACACTTGTGAAACTGGTATACATGCTTATATACACCTATGATGTTTGTAGTCATTTGGTCAAAGGAGAAGGTCACAGTAAACTTAAATTGTTAACTTTGAAAATAGGTAAGTTCAATATCTCAAGATTCTACTATTAATCTATTCATTAAATTGTGTGCATGCTACAATTTGAGTTCTTCCGTTAACTAACCCTCCAACTAACGGCAAAATTACACTACAAAACCATTCATCAAACCTCTAGCTATGTGTTCAGGTCATATAATAATGTATACGTGCCGATTAAAAGTATAGGTTTATTGAATGTTTCTTAAAATACCCGTGATTGAATATGCATAAAATGAATTATGAGTTGGTAACTACATGTAATAATTCGAAGCTCCAGTTTTGGGCGTTTGGCCTGGCTGGTTAAGGCCGTTTATACTGTGTCTATACAGTTTGGATTCTCAAAATATGTAAGTTATATATATACCTTTTCTTCAGTAGGTTTAGAGAATTGTAGATGACCACTGTTTGAATGTATCGAGGCATAGGCCAGTTATATGTACACTCAAGTGATATGAAGAAAACGCATCACGGGAATTTCCGCTATATATTGTATGTACAATATGCTGCTTTTAATCGAATGGTACATGGCTACGTTAGTCCTTTCCTTTTGGAAAAAATACTAAAACAACAAATAATACAGCAAATAGTATTCCTTCAATGTTTCATTATTCACAGAGTACGCGTTTGGCTCAATCATGTGAGCAAACTTAGGATGCAACATTTTGCAAACTATTTACGTTAAATACAGTACTGAACTAGCTCAATTTTTCAAAGAGCTACTTCAACATTTATGAAGTTCTTGTTACAAAGTGTAGTGTGATTAAAACGTCTACAACAGCACAGTTGTGTCCTTTCTCTAGGTAACTGCAATTTTCTTTTTAAAAAACATCTTGGGATTTCTTTGGAATATTATGTGCAATTAAGTGTGCAGTATATACAATATTTAGCGGAAATTCCCGTGTTGCGTTTTCATATCACTTGAGTTTAGTATGAATGTATCTATATTTGATGTAAATTGTTACTCAAATAAAAATGATTTGTCTACAACTTACGGTGTCAATTGGCCGAAGGTAAGTCCAAGGGATATGCTAAAAAATACAGTCGAGCTACACAATCTACAGAGTGCGTAATTAAGCAAATACAGCGAAGATGATCAGGCATACAATATAATCACACATACATCTGAAAGGTGTTTTCCCCAAATCCAAATTTAAACATTTTCTCAAACCATATTGGAACCAGCAGCTAACTGAATGACTGATAGATGCAATGCGTGGCTTACTGACGGTCGTCCAAGGGATAGATCCGTCTAATTCATTTGAATCATATAAAGTCTAATTTTAGGAAAAAACATAGGTTCCATGTTCAACTATATTTAAGCCAGTTAAATGAAGAAATAGATAAAACGGCAGAAATGAACAAAACTGACTTTTGGAAACTTATGCGTTCTCGCAGGAAACGATCAAATTCGAAAGCAGGGGCCGAAATTAAATTTAATGGGATTATTTATCGAGACATAAATAATATAATAGACCAATGGAAACAGTATGTTACAGAGATATATACTCCGTGCTCAAAAGCGATGTATGATGATGCTTGGAAAAAATATGTTGATGTTAGAGTAAACAATATTTTGGCATCTACTCACACACATAACGTCATTAACGTAACTCCTGAAGAAGTAAATCTGAGTGTGTGCAAGCGTGGTAAAGCCTGTGGCATGGACAATGTTTTTTATGAACATTATATATATGGCGGGATAGTAATACGTAACGTTTTAGCTAATCTATATTCAGCTATGTTACGCCTAAGCTACATTCCTTCTGATATGAATAAAGGGCTTATAACAGTATTACATAAAGGTGGAAGAAAGCGAAAATATGACCCGGACAATCACAAGGCGATCACCCTTACTCAAACGACTTTATAAATCTACGAAGACATATTATTACGTCGCTCAAAAGCAAAAATGGTATCAAGATTAGGTCCTCTACAAGGAGGATTTCAGGAGAAACTAGGGTGCATGATGACATCATTTTTATTTAAAAAGAAAGATAAAAATATCGGACAGGGAAAGCAGCATTCAAGGACGACAATCACCCACAAAACACAAAAACAAACACGGAAACACACAAACGAGAAGGCAAAAGTAATAAAAAATGCAAACGACATCACAAACACAAAAGGGTTGACAATAGGGCTACCGCCTTGGAACGGTCAGTGTCAACAAAGGCCACTGGGGGGTTTAAACCGGTTCTAGGGTCCAAACCTCACACTTACCCTACTGTCATCCCATTAAAACAGGACAGTGTAAATAAAGAAATCCCCGCCATGATCTAATCTCTAACCAACAAGGCATCATCAATAGGCAATATAAGTAAAACAAAAGCAAAGAATTGGTTTGTCTCATGGACGCCCACCAAGCATTTGATCGTCTCTGGCACAATGGAATGCTACTTAAATTGTTTGAGACCGAAATAGATGACAACATGTTTGCTTATATGTATCGCAATATGCAAAGTTGTGTAAGAAACCAAGGTTGTATTTCAGACTGGTTTTATGTAAAACGAGGCACTAGACAAGGTGGTAAAAGTTCCCCAATTCTGTACCTTCTCTTCATAGATGGGCTAATCAAAGATTTAGAAAACAGTGGACTTGTTTTTTGTATATATATCTTAAATGCAGTATCCCCTACTCTTGCTGATGATATGATTCTCATAAGATGTTTGACATATGCTATAAATATGCTATGAAATAGCGTTTTGATTACATGTTAAAAATGTGCAGTGATAGTATTTAATGAAACACAGGCTGAATTTGATCGTAACACCAGGCAGTGGACTCTTGGTGCTAACCAAATAATAAATGAAGTCCAGTCTATACTCATCTTGGTATTCGTACAGATAAATATATGGATATAAACGACTCTATTCATGAGTCCAATACACATTTAAGAGGTACTTTTAAAGTCTGATAAATAGCGGCATTCACCCACATGGGCTCAATCCGTTAACATCCTTGACCGTCTACAACACAATCGTGTTATCAAAAACCTTGCATGGCTGTGAATTGTGGAATTCGCTTTCACCTTCCAATGTATTAACATTGGAGAGGTCACACAGATTCTGTGTCAACTATATCCAATACTGCCTACATATACAAGCACTGATATAGCTTTAAATGCTCTTGGCATTTCTCCAACTGAAACAATAATTGACTTTAAAAAGGCAATGTTTTGGTCAATTGTATAGATTACCAAATAAATACCTCGCGAAGCAGATATTTATAAATAGGTGGATGTGTTTTTTAAATAATGACAACCAATTGTTAGGTTATATTCCAGATATACACAGACTGCTTAAAAACATAATATGTTTTATTTACAGCAACGACGAATATTCCGTCAAAGTATTCATTGAAACAAATTTTGAAAACTAAGGTGTGCGATCTGGAATCAAACCAAAGGCTCTCACGAGTATGCCTTAAGTTAAATCAAATATCAATGCTATTGTTTATTTAACAATTCTGAACCAAATTAAGCAGGGAAAGACCTGATTTAAAGAAACATTGCTATACTGCAATATCATTACTTGGAAAACTGTTCTCTGTTAGTCGCTCTGAAAAGTGTAGGATGTGTAATTTGTTAGTAGACGACTTACATACTATGCATTACTGTTCAGTTAACGATTCCGCGAGACAAAAACTGTGGAACGCATTAATACAAAATATTGGATTAAAGTGATACAAAGAGTTTATTCTTAAAGGTCCTCGAGATCAGATATGCATATTATTATCAGGATTCAAACACTTTTCGACAACTGAAACTGATAACACGTTGGCTATTATTGTAAAAATGGTTCATACTATTTTTAATACATAGTTAAGCAGGTTATTGTCACGAAGGTGTAATTAATTACTATTAGTTTAGCTAAAATACACAATGGTTAAGTGTCTTTTTCAGTAATGCCAGCTGGCAGCTGACGATATTACGACTCCGTTTTGATTGCTGGGAATATTCGTTATTTATTTTGTGTAGATATAAATTACTACATAAATACTTTAGATTCTATGTATTTTACTTTAGAAAATGAAAAAAATATTTGCAATAGTGGTTCATATTATGCTTAATAATTATATATTATTATTTTTGAGTGGATGCGTAAACTAATTTAAGCTGAGTAAACTGTACCTTTCATCTTCAGCCTTCTGTTTCATTTAGAATTAATCTGTTCCATTAAAACCCTATTTATCGGCCTACATTAAGGCCCTAATTATCTTGATGTCAATCCAAAATATGATAAATAATAAGTCGGTAATATATATAGAGGATCTTTCATGAGTATTCATTCATTATTGAATTTATTAAACGAGTTGGCAAAATGATATAATGCGAGGATCTTGCCGAAAATTATATCATTTTTGCTAACGAGTTTAATCAATTCAATAATGAATGAGAACAAATGTTAGATTCTATTTATCACATAACTCACATATCGACCTTTATTGCATTTTGTCTGTCGCTTAACACGCGAAACCGACATAAACTGTGGGAATTGGGTCATAGTCATTATCGCATATTCATATTATGCTTATTCAGCGGCAGCTGACTCTTATATTGCTTTTATATATGTCTATGGTTAACAGACTGTGACTCATGTAAGTTGCAATAAGCATGCTTTACAACTTGAATTCCTAGAGAACTCGTCTGAAAAACTTGAATGGTATAAACACATATTTTGTAACTTTGAAAGGTTACCATTTCGCTTGCTGAAATGACGTTTTCGTAAACCAGTCTAATGTAGCATGTCATTCGCAACATCTCGTACACTGCTTTGCGGGATCCCGAAGAATGACGGGATTGGCAGAGCGTTCACGATTGGTAGCATGTAATCAGCTGAATTACTATTATATGTATATTAGTGACGGAACATTCACAAGCCTCAATAGCGCAGTTGATCGAGGCGTCGTGTTATTGCACAGGAAGGTAGGGTTAAAGCCTGCTGATTTCCCTATTTTTTGGCGGGATCCCAAAGAATGACGGGATTGTCCGAGCGTTCACGATTGGTAGCATGCAATCAGCTGAATTACTATTATATGTATATTAGCGACAGAACACTCACAAGCCTCATTAGCGCAGTCGGTCGAGGCGCGGTGTTATTGCCCAGGAAGGTAGGGTTCAAACCTGCTGATTGCCCGATTTTTTATTGATTTTTTAAATTTTCATTGGTTTCATTATTGCTGATGGTAAGGTAGAAACAGTTCCTTAACTAATTACACATGGTAACAGTGAACAGTTTATATGTGTTGTAATGCACACTATTTCTGTGCTGATGTGTACTTTAGCACGTCGTGCTACAAATGTGAATATGTAATCAATTTGTAAGGCATGTCAAGGATTCGCGTAACACAAATTGGGTAAAAAAAAAACGGTCATGGCGTGTTTACGTCTCCGTGACAACTCTTTGTTTGAATATTGTTTTAACACCCGTGACTTGGTCTGTTATTATGTTAAACTTTGTTCCCAGAAATAATGCTATTTCTGTCGGCAGCTATTTTATGCTTGCGTAAAACCTTGCTTGTTTACATACTTATATAACTAGTCTAGTATATCGAAAATATAAAATGGTGTTATTCCACTCCCACACCGTAAGTTCTGTGATAAATGTTATTGTTCAGCTTCAATTATCCGTCGTTATGGTAACGATAAGCCTCTCTTTACTTCTGTCTTATATGATAAGATATTAATGTGTAAGGTTATATAATTATATATATAATTAAGATGTATGTCTCTTATATGTTGGTGCGCCTTAAAACCCCAATTCAATTCAGTTCTTATATATTCCCCCATATGCCCTATACTAATGTAATAATTCGTATGAACATTGAATAATTGTAATAATACGCCTAGTAGTTAGATTGTGTAGCTTTAACGTATCAGGTAAAACACTATTGAGAAATCTAACCTGTTCACATACTATACCTATGCACGTGCATGTGCATGTAATACATTCACTATACCTTTGATATGCTAATAACTCGTAAGCGTTGGCCAATATTCGAATCTTTCAAAGCTTAAAACATCGAGGTCAACAATTACTTGTATTTTGCAAGAAATAAATATTGTATATGTTTATGTACAGTTAACTTATTATTACATCTTATTCTTCGTATCTTGTTTAAAGTCTATGTATGTTTTCATAAATATACATGTATGCATTTTGTGCTTTTAAGTTTTATTGATGTTTAGATGTAAAACTTTTGTCTGAGGATCCGTCGACGTCGACACTATATATTTCTTTGTTGTCCGCCATGTTTGTTTTCATATTGTTTTATATACTAGTATATTGTTATTGACCATTCAAAGCCATGATTTGATGTTTGATACATCGAGGTCAACAATTACTTGTACTTTGCAAGAAATAAATATTGTATATATGTATTTGCAGCCTCCCATTGATCTGTTGTTATCCCGACGATAACCTACCTCACCATAAGTTATCACGATATAACATAAAGATATCCCATCGGTAACATTGGCGGCCATTACAAGCCGTCGGCAATACAACGATTCGGGGAGGATCGAGCCTGCGATTTGAGACGTATGCAGCATCAAGGACTTTGGATAGAACCATCCTGCAGGACCGGACCTACAAAGTGGAAACAGTGAGACAGAATTTGGTAAGAAATATATTTTATTATTTGATTTGTAACATGTAATATACACCCGACTGACATTCAGTACCCCGTGTTTACAATAAAAGTATTGTCACACATTTTGACGCTAGATTAAATAATTAGCCTGTTTACTTTTCACGGGCGATCACTTACATGGTCAGTCTGCTGTATACCAGATATTCATCCTATTGTCGTCTGATGTGACTGTTATGAAACTGAGTTGTATTATTGGGGGTTTCTATTGACCTATATTCATACCACACATATATATATACTAATACTTATCCTTTGCTATTGATCTATCATAACCCTAACAACTGAGAAATAAAATGTATAGGTTGATAGCAGATAGAGTTAGGTAGTTAGATAATTAGTAGTTTTGTTTGACACATTGGTAGATAGTTGGTAGTTTGTACTGAGATATAGTTTGTACTGAGATGTAGTTTGTACTGAGATGTAGTTTGTAGTTTGACAGGATAGAGTAGTAACTAAAGAGTTATTTTCAGGGAATCCCTGTATAATAAATCTTCCTCATAATTACAGGAAATGCAGATGCCGTTCACAGGTGATTTATCAAAGGTGATATAATTTTTTTTTATAACAACAATGCCAGATTTACGGAAACTAGTGTTTTGATAAACATTGCAGGATGTTACAGGTCACAGGAATTGTACAATTAGTTTTACAGGTGCATCGCACATCGAGGCAGATATTGGGATATTGAATACAAATATATGCTATTATTAAATAAGCAGGTTGACCTCATAATCTGATTGTTAAAATATACGTAAGAGAACGGTGTTTTCTTTTGTGTATTAAATATAAACAGTAATTAGCAGCTAAGAACTTACATTCGTTTCGCTGAATGAGCAAACGATTGTGAGATTCTTGGTAACAGAGTATTGCATTACAAGATTACAAATACAATGTTGTGTTTTTTCTCGATATAGAATAGATTTCTTATCAGGGAAAAATATATAGAAAATAAAACACACACACACACAGAAAATAAAACACACACACACACACACACACATTCGCGGTACGATCGTAATTTAGAGCTTTGAATATAGTAAGCAGTTACCGGGAATATAATCTCTGTAAAGTTTACAATGATATTCAAAGACATCGAATATTTATCGTGTTTTTTTTATTAACCCGTACTTATAAGCAACTGCTTATACGAGTCCCTTATATGAAACTCCAACCCTGAAGTTGAAAGTGTGTTATAGTGTATTCGCTGAAGATGAAAGTGTATCATATCGATGTTGATGGTGTAACGCACTGATGTTGATAGTGAACAAGTGAACATCGAAAGTGAAAGTGTATCGGATTGATCTTGATAGTGTATCGCATGATGTTGAAGGTGTATCGTATTGCAGTTGACAGTGTATCGTATAGAGGGTAAAGGTGTATCGCACTGAGGTTGATAATGTATCACAGTGAGGTTGATTGAGGTGTATCACACTGCGGTTGATTGAGGTGTATCACATTGAGGTTGATTGAGGTGTATCACAGTGAGGTTGATTGAGGTGTATCGTATAGAGGTTGATGGCGTATCACTTTGAGTTTGATAGTGTATCGCATATAGGTTGACGGTGTAGTGCATTGCGGTTGATTGTGTATCACATATAGGTTGACGGTGTAGTCCATAGAGGTTGATTGTATATCACATATAGGTTGACGGTGTAGTGCATTGAGGTTGATTGTGTATCGCATATAGGTTGATTGTGTATCGCATATAGGTTGATGGTGTAGTGCATTGAGATGGATTGTGTATCGCATATATGTGGATAGTGTAGTTCATTGAGGGTCGCATTCACTATTCCTTTGGTATGCTAATAACTCGTCAGTGTTGGCCAATAGATTTATCGGACTTCGAATTTGCAAGGAATAAATATTGTATATATTTATTTGCAGCCTTCCATTGATCTGTTGTTAACCCGACGAGAACCTATCCCACCCTAAGTTATCACGATATAACATAAAGTTAACACATCGGTAACACTTCCATAATAGTGATTTAGTTTGGAAGACGAAATATTAAAGCTCTAAATACCATTTTTATACTTTTGTCCTGTATTGTTTCAAATAATTGGATTAGAATACATATTAATACAGATTTTCTAATCGTAATTTGTGCTAATTGTCTATGATGTTAAATGTATCTGACAATATTTCACACAATCACAAATCAATATGTTTCAAAGTTTTCTTGATAAATAAAGTGTATGCAGTAGGCCTAATAAACCTTAGATGATACAAGAAAACAGTGATATAAAGTATCACAAGCAGTGATACAAAGTATCACAAGCAGTCAGAAAAGTTACATAAGACAACAGCAAGGGGACTGAATATGATAAAAAAAAACAACAGTGTGTAGATGTTAGACTTTGTTTTGTTTGCAATTGACAACAATCAAAAAAACATTTATCACGAAAGATTTTAGCACAAGATAAACTAGTCATCATGAGACAAAATGAACATGTTTTTCACATGTGTTGTATATATATAATGTTATAATATGAATATGATAGACATCTCAAATAGTATGTAATGGATCACTACATATAATGTTGTTTCATGATTAAAATGTGAGGAATTGGGCAAATATCATTGTTAGAATATGAAAATAAGTAAGCCGAACAGGAAATGCAACTTTCACAGAACACAGTAAAGTAAGTAAACCCAAAAATACGCAAAACGACAAAATGAATAGCGATGTTAATAAGGAAAATAGGCATATGACGTCACAAACACTAAACGGGTTGACAATAGGGCTACCGCCCTGGAACGGTCAGTGGAAAAAAAGGCTGCTGGGGTTTCAAACCAAGTTTTAGGGTGTACCAAACCTCACACTTACTCTACTGTCATCCCAATAAAACGGGTCTGTGTAAATAAAGAAATCCCCGCCATGAACTATTCTCTAACCAACAAGGCGGTATTAATAGGCAATATAAGTAAAACACAAAGATGCTCGTGTAATATAAATACAAAAAAACAATAACCAAGAAAGCCACAAAGAAGGTACTCACTGACTTGGCAGAAGCCAGAGCAACAAGAGGTTAAACCATTGAGGGCACGACAAGACAAGATTGCAGACAAACATCGAACGTTACCGTTCTTTTGTGCTTCGGTAGACGTCATCATAGAGTCCAAAGCCTGTCAGGTCATCGCACAATTAAAGAGGAAAGCATAGTGGCGAACAGTAAATGGGTCCACCACCAAACATGCAGTGCGTTGCAAATGATAGGGTCATAACCTCTTTTGATAAACCTTTTAACAAAGATAGTATGAAAGTGGTCATGACCAAGGATCTTACAAAGTTTGTAAATCACGTCATCATTGAAGTCGGGTTGTGATAGTCCTTGCCGCAGAAGAGTTCTTAAATTACTTTTATATTTGGGAAGAAGATTATGATTACGATAATACAATTTGCAAAGGTGTAACGAAGTTTATGGTAACGGTAGCCTTGATTGACTAGCTTTTTAGTTATACAAATATTACGAATATTAAAGTCCTCAACGCGAGTACAAGGTCTAAAAAAACGAAAAAGTTGAGACACATAGACCACATAAGAAAAAGAGTATGCTAATGGACCTTTGGAAACAGTCGAGCACGATACATACGAAATATTGCCGTCTCGGTTTGATTGAGACTGTTCATGAGCGGTAGTGTAATATGCTAGCTACCGCAGTTTCTCGGGGAATATCCCCATCTAAATGGGGATAATTAACAATTATATCAAAATTAAAATCATCCCTCTTGTCATAGATTTTGCTAATTATTTCACCATGTTCAATAGAGACATGTAAATCGAGAAAAGAAGCGTTAGTATCAGAAATATTAGCTTTGTTAAGTTGAAGTTCTTTAGGATATATATTATTGACCATAGTAGAAAAGAAAGGGTCATATTTCGTGCACACCTTACATGTCATTTCATATATTCCATCATTGTACACGAGCCATTTATCAATTTGTGTCCATTTTATTTTAAACACTCTTTTCCTTTGTCTTTGGTGTACACCCTTTCCTTTTTTCTTAAGGGTACATCCATTTAGATTACCTTTTCTCTTCATTTCATTTCACTTCCTTTCACTTCCCCAGCGTCTCCGTGGCAGATGGGTTAACGACGCTGCGTTGTAAACCTTCTCGCCTCTCACTGCTGTAGTATCGATTCTTACGGAAACAACCTCAGTAATTCCAGAGTTATGTTCCTTGGAATTGTAAAATTCACGACATTAATGTCCGAAAGACAGTATGTGAAGCAATAGTGAAGGCATCCTTGTTCGCCATACAAGCAAAATTCACTTCCTTGACTGGAGGGGGTCAAGTCCCATGATGTGTCCACATTTCTGTCTCAACAACCACTTACAAATCTGTATATGCAGACTTCTGAATCAAATATAAAGAGTAATTAAAACATTTCTGAATAAAGCATTTCCGTGTTTGTTTCCGCGTTTGTTTTTAGCTCTACTTACAAAAGGTCCACAGCTAAAGCTCTGATCTACTAATATGTATATGTTTAAGTCAATAAAAGTATCTATATGTAGACTTCTGAATAAAAAATAAAGAGTAATTATAATTAAAACATTTCTAAACAAAGCAAAAAAAAAAGAACAAAAATGAAAAGAATGGGTTGTCAATGTTCAATATTTCATCCAGATACCGAGAGGTGTCATTAAATGCTTCAATAACATCCGTCTAGGACTCAACATGAAATATCTTTCATAGCTATATAAAATGAAATCTGCGACAAGGGGTGCACAGTTCTTACCCATAGGGATACCAGCAATTTGTCTATAAATGATAGTTCCATACCTGACGAAAATATTATCTAATAGAAAAAAAGTGATTCACAAACTTCATGACAAGTCCACACAGTGTAATTGTCCAAACTGCTGTTAGTAAAAACCGTTTTAATACTGTTACAGGCCACACATGTAGTATTTTCCCTAGAAAAAGTGTTTTGAATGAGAGCAATAAGTTTGTCTTTGATAAGGTTGTGTGGTAAAGTTGTATATATAATGTAGAAAAAAAAATCATAAGTACTTATAGATGAAGCTTGACGTCTATAGCAAATTTGATCAAGAACGTCGCCTGAATTTTTAATAGACCAAAATAAATTAATCCCAGAGTTTTCAAAAGCTTTATTACAATATTTGTTCAACGTGATCTTTAACAACAGTAAGACAAGATGTTAAAAGTTTGAACATATGTGTAGTGGTGCAAGAACTAGAATTAGAAATAAAACGGACTTTATATGGTTGTTTGTGTAATTTGGGAATCCATTACATCGTTTGAAGTCTGTTTTGCTTTTCATCTACTCCAGCCTTGAACACCTTGCACTGAGTGATATGCGTCGAGACAACATTATATTCAGTAGATTGCACCGGAGTGTAAGAAGTAGCACTCCAGAGTTCTTGAGAAAAAACATTGACGTAATGGAGGCGTCAAACAATAATTATTTTATTGGCTGCTTTATCAATTTGCAAAAAAGGTACATACAAAATAGCGTCTTTAAGTGAGTGTATTGTTTCATTGGTACTGACAAACAGGGAACAAAAGACCTAAGGCGTTACCGGAATTTTAGCGTGACTTTAATCTTTGGCATATTGCGATAATTTTAAATTTCATTTCTTCTTGCCCTACAATAATGCATACAATTCACATGTCTGACATCTGTGGGTGAACAACGTGCAGATATGGCGTGATAGGAAGTGCATTTGACAATGAAGCATTTAACTATGGCTTCTTGATTGGCATTATCCGTCTAGCGTCTCCTGCATATGACGTTATTAAAATATCTGTTAAATTGAAAAAGACACTTGATAAGTCACGAAAATTAATTTTGAAAACGATATACAATACCAATACCAAAACGATTTGGTACATGTTATATGGATTTAGCGTCAGTTCATAATTAACAAAATAAAATATTTTTAGCGGGTTTATATTGTCCCAGATCAATACATGGTGGGCAGGACTTGAAGACCATCGATACCAAGGACCATAAGCCCGCGGTTGAGATGTGTTTCAAGTCCCAAACACCAGGGTTTGATATCGCACAATATAAACCCGATGGAAATATTTCATTTTTTATCTGACATGGATTTTTATGTATTTTATACACACATTTTCGAGGGATTGAACATAATACAAATACATTTTCACAACTTACATTGTATGTCCAGCTCTCAGCAGCAAACGAATAAAATACATCTTTATCTTGTTTTTAACAATTTCAATTGGTTGTTTGAACGTAACTTTCCTTTAAACTAATGCAATCGTTGTTTTGGATGTTTTCCGACGTTGCAACTCGTTTAAAATGACATCCTAACGGTTGACGGGACGTGACATCGAGCTACGATATAGCATCCTTCAAAACCTTGGCCAATATTAGTTGATATATCTTGTATTTCAGCAAAATTCCAAAAGGTCGTACGACACATGAGAATACAATACATATATATATGTGTATCAGATCGTCCGTCCGTTCGTTAGTCCGTGCGTCCGATTTCATTTCTTAATATCTTCTTTGTTAAATGCAAGATTTTTTACCCAACTCCACCAAAATGTTAATTATATGGACCCAACATCACATGCACAGTTTCTGGTTGCTGTGATCTACTTTCGACGAAATATATGTCTCCGCTACGACATGTGTATCTATCGTCTTTCTTGCAGGATGTTCACCAAACTTCACTTTGATGTTCCTTATATGCATCTAACATAATATGCAAAATATTGGATTGCTGTGACCTACTTTCGACAAAATTTAGGTCATGTCCGGTCCCCGCTACGACATGCGTATCTTGTTTTTCTCGATCGCAAGATTTTCACCAAACTTCACCAGAATGTTTCTATATATGCATTTAACATCATGTGCAGAATTTCTGGTCGCTGTGACCTATTTTTCACAAAATAAAGGTCATGTACGGACTCCGCTACAACATGCATATCTTGCTTCTTTCATCCAGGATTTTCACCAAACTTCGCCAGAATGTTCCTTATATGCATCTAACATCATTTGCATTTGCAATTTCGGGTGGACGTGACCTACTTTCGACGAAATATAGGTCACATCCGGTCTCCACTACAACATGTATACTTTCACCTTGAGTGACCCCAAATGCCATTCCAAGCTTTCTTTCCATATAAGCTACCTACCCTGCAAATTGCATTGCAATACCTCATTAAAGGTAATAACAAAGGTTATTGAGCGTAAACCATTTAAAATCATCATTGTTAATGACATTAATTTAATATGTTTTGGAATTGACATTGGTGTTTGTCAATTAAAAAATATGGACCTTTATAATAGGGCTTCTAGTTTAAAAGAAGTACTGATGGGAATTGTAGGACGACAACCATATATATAAGAACCAATCTAGCAAGTAGAGCGTCCACAAGTTCTCTTGAGCTCCTTGTTTGATACAGTTTTGACTTTTAATATTTGACTTTTAATATTGTCCGATTGATATGAAACTTTGATGACTTACTTTTATCCATAAAGTAGGTAGCGGGTTATTTTTGCTACTGTATATAGTTAATGCATTCTTGTGTACTAATTTCGCCTAAAGAGCTTGATAAGTTTACTCTGTCATTGATGACTTACTTTCACAAATAAAGTAGACAGCGAGGTTATTTCAGCGCTTGTTTATTATAAAATATCGAACGGAAATTGTTTCTGAATTGTATTTAAAGTAAACAGTTTGCAAATCGTACTCTTACGATAAATTGTGTTTTTCGTCATTTTCATTTTTAGGCCATATAATGACAGTCGACTTTTGTCTCGCCCACGATAGTGGGTAGCGAGACATAATAGTCACTTTTCCGGCGGTGGCGGTAGACGCATTTTAAATCAACTATATCTCAACAGCCGCTGCTCGAATTTTTCTGAAACTTTGTCAGATGCTTTATTGCAAGGAAATTCACGTAATGCCAAAAGTATCAAGGTCAAGTCATTGCATTATTTTTCCAAAACTTAACCTTGGTTAGGTAACAACCTCATTTAACTGTTTGTGATTGCCTCATTTATGTATTATTGGCATTGACATCAGTGAATGACAAAAATTACCAAGGTCAAGGTCATATTTGAGTTATTTTCCCCAAACTTAACCTTGGTTAGGTAACTTAATCTCAGTTAACTTAATGTGTCTTACTTTATGTCTTTGCTACTTGGTCATATGTATTGTTGGCATTGGTGGACATCGCTGGACGACAAAAAATACCAAGGTCAAGGTCATATTTTTATTATTTTCCCCAAACTTTACCTTAGGTAACTTAACCTTGGTTAGGTAACTTAACCTCAGTTAACTTTATGTGATTGTCTCACTTTATGTCTTTGATACTTGATTTGATACATATGTATTGTTGGCATTGGTGGACATCACTGAACGACAACAAATACCAAGGTCAAGGTCATATTTTGCATTATTTTCCCAAAACTTCACCCTGGTTAAACCACTTAACCTCAATAACTTAACTTCTTATTACCTCGCATTTATTTGTTTGATACTTGGTCATATTAAGTGTTGTCTTTGGTGGATATCATTTAAAGTTGTTGATGCACTATTTTCAAACAAGGTTGATTTTAAAAGACTCTGAAACACTTGAAAAATAAGCATACAATTTATACATTTTACACCTGTATATTTATTTTTAATCAATTAATCAATTAAAGTGATTTGTTTTGCTTGAAAATGTATTTTGTCAATATGCCATATAATGATAAAAAGGTGCGTTGACGTCATCGTTCCAAGATGGCCCACTCCATTTATATTCTTTGCAAATGTTCAATAAGTCACATCTCCGTTATTTTTCATGACATTTTGATAATTCTTTTAGTTTTTTTCAAGTTGTCCATAGCACTTTTAAATAAATCGTGTTTGATCAACCCCTTTAAGCACAAATTTAATAAAATATTTCATATACGGTTTGCAGCGGTGGGCGAGACACCCTCAGACCGAGGTATTGTTGTTTATGGTGGAGGCTTCAGGTAGAACCAGTACCGTATACCTCTCGCCATCCGTAATAATCAACACTTTCATACTAAGAAGTGAAAAATGAGATACTTGCAAAAATATCGACCCCAAGTGAGTATAAGATATCGTATGTACTCCCAAAAATGGGAAGGAAAAAAACTCACCCAATGTCATACTCAAATCGCCCACCGCCACCCTTCTTATTGTTTCCGAATGAACCCAGATCTTTAAGCTTTTCCATAAACAGTTCTTTCGATTTTGTATCAGACTCTTCTATTATTGCTGCAGACCTATTGCTCGCTTGTTTCAGCCAAAGGTTATTCTGCAGTAGCTTGAGCAATTTAAATAATACCTACAGCAACCATATATCATAAGAACTGATAATTTTAGTGGTAGATAAAAATACCTTAGTTTTGAAAATCGGTTGAGAAATAAATATTAATGATTTTATCAGGAGTCTTTTCCCATGTAAATGTCTTGTTGGTGGGAAAACAGAAACTTTAGAAATTTCAAATAACTTCAGTTAGCATTCATATTTTGATATAAAACTTTCACGGTCTTAATTTACAAATATCCAACAATTTAAAACCGTCTTTGGATAAAAAAATCTAAAAAGAATAATTTTTCCCTTTTTTTATGCAGCCGAATTTTGCTTTTTCTCAATCTATTTTGAAAAATAAGTATTTTTTATTTACTAAAAATGTATGTTTCACTGATTTACAACTTATTTGTTATTTGATGAATTTTGTCTAAAAAGTCCAAAAAAAACTTTGGCTGAAACAAGCGCCTCAAACAATAAGGCGTTCCTGCAATTAACGTGATAGTGAGGTTTGGTACACACTAGAACCTGCTTTAAACCCCCCGCGGCTTTTTTTGCCACTGGCCGTTCCAAGGCGGTAGCCATATTCTCAACCCTTTTGCCCTTCACCGCTGTAGGTTCGATCCCTCAGGGGCCTAGGAATCTTTATGTGAGGAAGCTATCCAGCTGGCTTGCGAAACGTCGTTGGTTCTCCCAGGTGCCCGCCCATGCACGGAATTGCTCGGAGGGTCACCTGGGGTCTTCCTCCAACAGTGGAAGCTGGAAAGTCGCAATATGACCTTAGCTGTTGGTGCGACTATAAAATCCAATTCAATTCAATTCAACCCTTTTGTGTTTGTGATGTCTTATTTGGCCTTTTGTTCTTCTTTAAAGTTGTTCTTTATTTCTGTGTGTGTTTGTGGCTGACTATCGTCCTTGAATGCTACTTTTCCTGTTAATTTAATACTATTTTATTGCAGATGTGTTACAATACATCAATTCAACATCACACTATTCATACCAACATATGCAAATGGATTGAACTACAACTTATTACAACATTAGTTACTGTTCTCCATGTTTTTCCTGTTCGACTTTTATATCTAATTTTGATATATTACGATCGGATTTTAATTTGATTTTTTCTTGCAAAGCAATAATTCATAATTCACATGCTCTGACATCTGTGGATGAACAACGTGCAGATATAGCGTGATAGGAAGTGCATTTGACAATGAAGCATTTAACTATGGTTTCTTGATTGTCATTATCCGTCTATGACGTTTATAAAAAGTCGGTTAAATTGAGAAAAAAAAGTGTTAAGTCACGAAAACTATTAAAAACGATATTTTGATATATTACGATCGGATTTTAATTTGATTTTTTCTTGCAAAGCAATAATTCATAATTCACATGCTCTGACATCCGTGGATGAACAACGTGCAGATATAGCGTGATAGGAAGTGCATTTGACAATGAAGCATTTAACTATGGTTTCTTGATTGTCATTATCCGTCTATGACGTTTATAAAATGTCGGTTAAATTGAAAAAAAAAGTGTTAAGTCACGAAAACTATTAAAAACGATAAACGATACCAAAACGGTTTGGTACATGTTATCTGGATTTAGCATCAGTTCATAATATATCAACACAGCTTTTACCACAGCGTGTGACGACTGATTTCTCGTTTATTTTCAATGAAAATATATGCTGTATTGTTGATTGGTAAAATTGAACTATAGATGTAAAATTGTGTCAATATTATTGTGTGATTTTAAGCAAAATGAGTTCCGCTTATATTCTGAAATGAGAAAGTGACGTTTTCATTTAACCAGTGTTAGAACACAGCATTTCAATTTTGACTGAAAATCAACAAAATTAATTCCATGGGATTTACTTTGCATTCTGTTAAGGTTTCATTTAAAAATAAAGCCCCCAGTTCTGAAAAGTATGACATACTACATGTAACATTGTTTCACATTTATGCAACACATGATTATTTTCTCTCTCAAATCAACACAATGAAAACGAAATACACTTGCTGTTGCTTTTTTATCAGCCAATATACTCAATGTTTACAAAATAGAAAATAGGAGGAAAACACAGACGTGTTGCTTTAAATCGCCGCAACGAAAACCTGCTGGTAAAGTACAACAGCAAACTAAAAACAAGTATATAAGTCGAACAGGAAATGCAGCTTTCACAGAACACAGTAAACTCCAAAAACACGCAAAAAACAAACATGAATGGCAATGTTAATAAAGAATAAAGGCACAAACACTAAAAATCTTGGAAAGTTCAGTGGTAAAGGTTTAAACCGGGTTCAAGGGTTCACCAAACCTCACATTTACCCTACTGTCATCCCAATAAAACGGGACAATGTAAATAAATCCCCACCATGAACTATTCTCAACAACTATTCTCTAACCAAAAACATTTCTGCGTGCTGGAATATCACAACCGTTATTCTATGGATATGTGATCTATAAATTAAAGGGGTCTGACGTATTACCTGACCACTTTACAAAAGTAATCGTCAGAAAAGGATACGACCCTTTAGTATTACAGCGCACTTCATGTTTGGTGATTGACCCCTCTACAGTGAGTCACTACGCTTCACCTTTCTCTTGTGCGATGACTGGACAACCTCGTAGGACTCCATGATTGCTCATCTGAAACCCCAGAAAGGGAGGTTGGTGCTTGAACCTTTGTCCCGCGGGTTTTCTAGTCGTACCCTAGATTGGTTTTCTCTTGGGCTGCAACTACTGTGGTTGTTCAGTACAATTCTGGATACATCTTGAGGTATTTTTAAAATATTTCTTTATATATATATATCTTTACGATATCATATATACGTGTATCGTTTCCTAACTGCTCTGGATGTGGATTTTATTGATAGAGATTCCTTTCGATGGGATGTACACTGTCTTGTCAATTTGAGCGCTGACGATAGGATAATAGCGAGGGTGTGTACACTTAAAATCTATTTGAGCTAACCGGTGGGTCATATTGCTCTCTGACCGTTCCAGGTCGGTAACCCGGTCTTCACTATTCTTTATGTTGTGTATTGTCTTTTTGATTGTATAGTTAATTTGTTCTATGTTTGTGGTACAGCCACACACGACATTCTTGAAGATTAATACAATACCGTTTTGACTTTAAATCTGCCTGCATACTGCTGAAAGAAATACAAGTTGAAGATTTCATTTATTTTTTCTTCGTTATTTTAAATATGGTTTAAATAAATTAGTGATGCAATGTAATTAATAATTATAAACATGCAAACATCAATTTGAATTATTCAAATAAATAATTAGTACGGGGCAAAGAATAGGGCCTCTGCAGATCCCTTTGGAGGGGTAGGCAGAGGGGTAGAATCCCCCAAAATTCATGTTCATTTTATCATTTTTTGTTCATGTTCATTTTAATAAGGTCTTCATCATGATCCCTGCATTGTTTCAGGTGCCATCTTGCTCACATCAAAAGAGCAGTGGCAGAAAAACAATAAACGTTGCTCCAGCGTAAATGGAGTTTATACGATAGAATTTGCAGGAACTTTGCAGTTCAGAGTGAGAAGGTTCTAGGCCCATTCTCCATATTTTATCTCGATGTACATGGATGATGAGCCTGGCATATTCATGCCTGTTAGGCGCCATATACTCTTTCATGTGTTGGTGCGCCTTAAAACCCAATTCAATTACAATAATTAGCATTAATGACATGCAAATATGCAAGTCACGTGACAACGGGAGTTTTAAAGACATCACTGTTGCCGCGTGTCACTTTAATGACATTTAGAGCAAACACGTTTATGCTATATTGCGTTTTAAACAGTATTTTGTTATACTATACTTCTGTTTAGGTTAAAATAAAGTAATTTTGTCATTCCTAATTCATGCAAAAAGACAAACAATGCAATTTAATGAACAAATGCAAAACATTAACAGATATTGTTGCCAACGTCGATGCAACATTAAACAGACATAACAATTATTGTAAATTCGAAAATACACTTTAAAAGACATTTTCCGTCATTCTGTAAAACAATAGACACAGTTGCACCATTTTAAAACCCACTGCTTGCTGAAAGGCTGTAGGGGTGATGGCAGGTCTCTTGAGTTTGTTATTATCAAATGTGGGAAAGTAAAATACTGAGAACTACTATATAGTTTTATACTAGTTTGAGGACTAAGAACTACTATATAGTTTTATACTTCTCTGAGGACGAAGAACTACTATATAGTTTTATAGAACTACTATATAGTTTTATACATGTCTGAGGACTAAGAACTACTATATAGTTTTATACTTGTCTGAGGACTAAGAACAACTATATAGTTTTATACTTGTCTGAGGACTAAGAACTACTATATAGTTTTATACCTGTCTGGTGACTAAGAACTACTATATAGTTTTATACTTGTCTGAGGACTAGGAACTACTATATAGTTTTATACCTGTCTGAGGACAAAGAACTACTATATAGTTTTATACTTGTCTGAGGACTAAGAACAACTATATGGTTTTATACTTGTCTGAGGACTAAGAACAACTACATAGTTTTATACTTGTCTGAGGACTAAGAACAACTATATAGTTTTATACTTGTCTGAGGACTAAGAACAACTATATAGTTTTATACTTGTCTGATGACTAAGAACTACTATATAGTTTTATACTTGTCTGAGGACTAAGAACTACTATATAGTTTTATACTTGTCTGAGGACTAAGAACAACTATATGGTTTTATACTTGTCTGAGGACTAAGAACAACTACATAGTTTTATACTTGTCTGAGGACTAAGAACAACTATATAGTTTTATACTTGTCTGAGGACTAAGAACAACTATATAGTTTTATACTTGTCTGAGGACTAAGAACTACTATATAGTTTTATACTTGTCTGATGACTAAGAACTACTATATAGTTTTATACTTGTCTGAGGACTAAGAACTATTATATAGTGTTATACTTGTCTGAGGACTAAGAACTACTATATAGTGTTATACTTGACTGAGGACTAAGAACAACTATATAGATTTATACTTGTCTGAGGACTAAGAACAACTATATAGTTTTATACTTGTCTGATGACTAAGAACTACTATATAGTTTTATACTTGTCTGAGGACTAAGAACAAATATATAGTTTTATACTTGTCTGAGGACTAAGAACTACTATATAGTTTTATACTTGTCTGAGGACTAAGAACTACTATATAGTTTTATACCTGTCTGAGGACTAAGAACTACTATATAGTTTTATACTTGTCTGATGACTAAGAACTACTATATAGTTTAATACTTGTCTGAGGACTAAGAACTATTATATAGTGTTATACTTGTCTGAGGACTAAGAACTACTATATAGTTTTATACTTGTCTGAGGACTAAGAACAACTATATAGATTTATACTTGTCTGAGGACTAAGAACAACTATATAGTTTTATACTTGTCTGATGACTAAGAACTACTATATAGTTTTATACCTGTCTGATGACTAAGAACAACTATATAGTTTTATACTTGTCTGAGGACTAGGAACTACTATATAGTTTTATACCTGTCTGAGGCCTAAGAACAACTCTATAGTTTTATACTTGTCTGAGGACTAAGAACTACTATATAGTTTTATACCTGTCTGAGGACTAAGAACAACTATATAGTTTTATACTTGTCTGAGGACTAAGAACAACTATATAGTTTTATACCAGTCTGAGGACTAAGAACAATTATATAGTTTTATACCTGTCTGAGGACTAAGAACAACTATATAGTTTTATACTTGTTTTAGGACTAAGAACTATTATATAGTTTTATACCTGTCTGAGGACTAAGAACTACTATATAGTTTTATACTTGTCTGAGGACTAGGAACTACTATATAGTTTTATACCTGTCTGAGGACTAAGAACAACCATATAGTTTTATACTTGTCTGAGGACTAGGAACAACTCTATAGTTTTATACTTGTCTGAGGACTAAGAACTAATATATAGTTTTATACTTGTCTGAGGACTAGGAACAACTCTATAGTTTTATACTTGTCTGAGGACTAAGAACTACTATATAGTTTTATACCTGTCTGAGGACTAAGAACTATTATATAGTTTTATACTTGTCTGAGGACTAAGAACAACTATATAGTTTTATACCTGTCTGAGGACTTATACATTTTATATAGTTTTATACTTGTCTGAGGACTAATAACTATTATATAGTGTTATACTTGTCTGAGGACTAAGAACTATTATATAGTGTTATACTTGTTTGAGGACTAAGAACTATTATATAGTTTTATACTTGTCTGAGGACTAAGAACTATTATATAGTGTTATACTTGTCTGAGGACTAAGAACTATTATATAGTTTTATACTTGTCTGAGGACTAAGAACTATTATATAGTGTTATACTTGTTTGAGGACTAAGATCTATTATATAGTTTTATGCTTTTCTGAGAACTAAGAACTATTATATAGTGTTATACTTGTCTGAGGACTAAGAACTATTATATAGTGTTATACTTGTCTGAGGACTAATAACTATTATATAGTTTTATACTTGTCTGAGGACTAAGAACTATTATATAGTGTTATACTTGTCTGAGGACTAAGAACTATTATATTGTTTTATACTTGTCTGAGGACTAAGAACTATTATATAGTGTTATACTTGTCTGAGGACTAATAACTATTATATACTTTTATACTTGTCTTAGGACTAAGAACTATTATATAGTGTTATACTTTTTTTGAGGACTAAGAACTATTATATAGTTTTATACTTGTCTGAGGACTAATAACTATTATATAGTGTTATACTTGTTTGAGGACTAATAACTATTATATAGTGTTATACTTGTCTGAGGACTAAGAACTATTATATAGTTTTATACTTGTCTGAGGACTAAGAACTATTATATAGTTTTATACTTGTCTGAGGACTAAGAACTATTATATATTTTATACTTGTCTGAGGACTAGGAACTATTATATAGTGTTATACTTGTCTGAGGACTAAGAACTATTATATAGTTTTATACTTGTCTGAGGTCTAATAACTATTCTATAGTGTTATACTTGTTTGAGGACTAATAACTATTATATAGTGTTATACTTGTCTGAGGACTAAAAACAACTATATAGTTTTATACTTGTCTGAGGACTAATAACTATTATATAGTGTTATACTTGTCTGAGGACTAAGAACTATTATATAGTTTTATACTTGTCTGAGGATTAAGAACTATTATATAGTGTTATACTTGTCTGAGGACTAAGAACTATTATATAGTGTTATACTTGTCTGAGGACTAATAACTATTATACAGTTTTATACTTGTCTGAGGACTAAGAACTATTATATAGTGTTATACTTGTTTGAGGACTAAGAACTATTATATAGTGTTATACTCGTCTGAGGACTAAGAACTATTATATAGTTTTATACTTGTCTGAGGACTAATAACTATTATATAGTTTTATACTTGTCTGAGGATTAAGAACTTTTATATAGTGTTATACTTGTTTGAGGACTAAGAACTATTATATAGTGTTATACTTGTCTGAGGACTAAGAACTATTTTATAGTTTTATACTTGTCTGAGGACTAAGAACTATTATATAGTGTTATACTTGTCTGAGGACGAAGAACTATTATATATTTTTATACCTGTCTGAGGACTAATAACTATTATATAGTGTTATACTTGTCCTCATAAGAACTATTATATAGTGTTATACTTGTCTGAGGACTAAGAACTATTATATAGTGTTATACTTGTCTGAGGACTAAGAACTACTATATATTTTTATACCTGTCTGAGGACTTATAACTATTATATAGTGTTATACTTGTCTGAGGACTAAGAACTATTATATAGTGTTATACTTGTCTGAGGACTAAGAACTATTATATAGTTTTATACTTGTCTGAGGACTAATAACTATTATATTGTTTTATACTTGTCTGAGGACTAAGAACTATTATATAGTGTTAAACTTGTCTGAGGACTAATAACTATTATATAGTGTTATACTTGTCTGAGGACTAAGAACTATTATATAGTTTTATAAATGTTTGAGGACTAAGAACTATTATATAGTTTTATACTTGTCTGAGGACTAGGAACTACTATATAGTTTTATACTTGTCTGAGGATTAAGAACTATTATATAGTGTTATACTTGTCTGAGGACTAATAACTATTATATAGTGTTATACTTGTCTGAGGACTAATAACTATTATATAGTTTTATACTTGTCTGAGGACTAAGAACTATTATATAGTGTTATACTTGTTTGAGGACTAAGAACTATTATATAGTGTTATACTTGTCTGAGGACTAAGAACTATTATATAGTTTTATACTTGTCTGAGGACTAATAACTATTATATAGTTTTATACTTGTCTGAGGACTAAGAACTATTATATAGTGTTATACTTTTTTGAGGACTAAGAACTATTATATAGTTTTATACTTGTCTGAGGACTAAGAACTATTTTATAGTTTTATACTTGTCTGAGGACTAAGAACTATTATATAGTGTTATACTTGTCTGAGGACTAAGAACTATTATATATTTTTATACCTGTCTGAGGACTAATAACTATTATATAGTGTTATACTTGTCCTCATAAGAACTATTATATAGTGTTATACTTGTCTGAGGACTAAGAACTATTATATAGTGTTATACTTGTCTGAGGACTAAGAACTACTATATATTTTTATACCTGTCTGAGGACTAATAACTATTATATAGTGTTATACTTGTCTGAGGACTAAGAACTATTATATAGTGTTATACTTGTCTGAGGACTAAGAACTGTTATATAGTTTTATACTTGTCTGAGGACTAATAACTATTATATAGTGTTATACTTGTTTGAGGACTAATAACTATTATATAGTTTTATACTTGTCTGAGGACTAATAACTATTATATTGTTTTATACTTGTCTGAGGACTAAGAACTATTATATAGTGTTATACTTGTCTGAGGACTAATAACTATTATATAGTGTTATACTTGTCTGAGGACTAAGAACTATTATATAGTTTTATAAATGTTTGAGGACTAAGAACTATTATATAGTTTTATACTTGTCTGAGGACTAATAACTATTATATAGTTTTATACTTGTCTGAGGACTAAGAACTATTATATAGTGTTATACTTGTTTGAGGACTAATAACTATTATATAGTTTTATACTTGTCTGAGGACTAAAAACTATTATATAGTTTTATACTTGTCTGAGGACTATGAACTATTATATAGTGTTATACTTGTTTGAGGACTAAGAACTACTATATAGTTTTATACTTGTCTGAGGACTAAGAACTACTATATAGTTTTATACTTGTTTGAGGACTAAGAACCATATATAGTTTTATACCTGTCTGAGGACTAATAACTATTATATAGTTTTATACTTGTCTGATGACTAAGAACTACTATATAGTTTTATACTTGTCTTCAATTTTATTTCAGTTTGAATTGAAACTGTAAATGGTACTGACAAGAAGTTGGATGAACATAAAAACACACATACATAAAAGCATACACAATGTGAATAGTATAGCATCAAAATGTATGACTATAGATTAGGAACCGAAATACATGTCAAGGACGGTTTCAGACAGATACCCAGGACGATAAATTAACCGCTCATGCAAGCAACCAGCAAAGACAGACGCGCATTATGAAGGTGTGTGGATGGTAAGTTAGGGAGAAAAGGCACCAGACCTGAATATATCACAGTTAAAGGGAGTACATCAGGCTTTTCATGGGGGTCTAGGTATCCGACTTAAAATTGACAAATATTGATATTTTCTATTCTACTAGGCAGAAAAAAAAAATGAATGAGCCTAAAAATTATCCATTATTTGCAAAGAAATTCATTCTGCACAGTAATACGTGCTAACCTAGGTGACGCACCAGGGTTAATTTCAGCATTTTACGTCCGATTCCGTTCTAGCTCTTTGATGTTTTCAAAGTTTAGACATTAACAAAATGGTTCTAACATCATATTTTGATTGATATAAGTGTTTTATCATGAACTGGAACAATTCTATAATTTAAGATGTTTCTAGAAAAATCCTGATGTACCCCCTTTAAACGGCGTCTGTCTTTAATAACCTCCTAAAAGGATACCCTAGTTGCTGTTTTGGCAGTTACATACTTGCGGCGCATGATCGTCTGCCTAATTTTATCAAAGTAACGAAAGTCTCTTGTCAAAACATAAATCCGTTTTTTTTTATTTCTACAGAAAAAAACTCTGTTATATTTTGTTTCGGCCATACAAAGTGAAGGTAACCTGAAAAGTAAAGAATCAAGGACAATTATAGTTTTGTACTTGTCTGACTTGGAAGGTCAGACGAATGGATTTCGATATGAATTGAAACTGTAAATGATATTGACAATAAGTTGGATGATTGACATAATATGCAACTAGTTGAAGAATGAAAAAGACGAGCAATCAATGAATTACAAGTAAATAATAACGTTAAATCACAGTTAAATGGCGCTTGTCTTCAATAACTTCCCAGGGGGATACTCTAATAGGAGATAATGATCTGCCGATTGGTTAGCTTCATCTATGCAGCGCATGGTCGTCTGCTTAATTTTATCAAAGTTCCGAAAGTACTAAACGCCCCGGCTCTGTCAAAGCAGCAGAATCATGCTGTCAGGTTAGGGATTGGGATAGGGAGAGACCTCACCTTCGGAGGATGTCCATTTTAATATTATGTAGGGCAACGCGTCAATTTTGAAATAAATAATCACACCGACTTTCTAATTCAGTATCATTTTGACTTTAAATCTGTCTGTATGAAAAGATTATAAATCACGAATTTAACAGTTTTTGTCATTGTTTTACCATATGTTCATTGGTTCAATGTGATTAACAATTAGATCAACGAAGAGTTATTAAGTAGCAATTAATAAGGTGCGGTATGACCTTTATCGAATAATACTTATAAAGAATCCGTCTCGTTGTGGTTACAGTTTCCTTTAACTAATCATCCAAATAATGGCAAAACCTTTATCAAAACTCTGTCCAGCTGTACAAATGTATATGCCGATAAAATGTATAGGATTATTCACGGGTTCTTAAAATACTCGTGATTGAATATGCGTAGAATTAATTATGAGTGTAACTCTTCAACGCTCCAGTTTTAGGGTTTAGCCTGGCTGGTTAAAGCCATATTGTTTATAGTGTTTGGATTTTTAAAATATGTAAGTTATATGTCGCTTAGAAACGGTGTACATCTGTTGTAAAATGTGCCTGTTGATGACGGGATAGGGACTTTAAAGGGGCATACATACATCTTGCTTTTAACCTTGCGGCGTCCCGTTTATTTTTATACATACGTTCATATATGCAGATCATTTATTTTAATTATTTGAACTTTTCAAGGCGATATTTTTAGCGTAAATAATTGTTAATTATATTGCACCAATACTGTATTAAACATATGGTAAAATAACAATTTCAGTTCTTGTTGAAAACTCCGTGGTTTATAAACTTTCATATAATCATAAACAAACATATTTAAAGTTCAGCTTTTCCTTTGTATTCTTTCTTTCATCCATTCAAATTTCGAGAAAAGTAAAAATAGCGTAAACACAGTGAGTGTGATAAAGTAATGGGCAAAGAAAAATAAGGAAACGCCTTTGAATATTTAAACACAATTGCTCTTTTCACACCATGCCTTTGAAATTCATTTAAAACATTGACAGGTGAATAATTTCTTAAAATACGATATAATTCTGGTATGTATCTTTTCAATTCGATGGGTTTTCGACAAAATTCATAAGTCTCTAAATAATGAGTTCTTTGTACTCTATGTGGACATATTAAACGGCTTAATTGTTTCTTAACATACTGACCACAAGGTATATATGTATTTTACCGATTTTAAGAATCCAAACTCTATAGACACAATATGAACCGCTTTAACCAGCCAGGCCAAACCCCAAAACTGGAGCCTCGAATTATGAATTACCAACTCATACTTCATTTTACGCATATTCAATCACGTGTATGTTAAAAACCATTGATTAAATGTATACTTTTTAATCACATATACATTATTATATGATCTGAATACCTGGTAGAGTTTTGATAAACGGTTTCGCTGCATACAGCTGCCCTACTTTTCTATTACGGTTACACTTTGACAAGAGTACATATGATCAATTTTGGACATAAAGTATATACCTTTCACATAGAGCCACACCTTTACTCCAGAAGTACATAGGTTTACTCCAGAAGTACCGAGCTTCCGATAAAATTGCATAAGAAACATCTTCTACATTTAGACAAATAGCATGTTGCCTATTTTTATTTCTGAATAGTGTTACATTGGTTACATTTGTTTCCCTTCTGTTTACATATTGTGTGTGCATTCTCCCCACCATCCCTCGTAATATTCGGCTTAATTAAGCCAACTAAGAGTTATTTAAAGGCATTCCGTGATGTTATTTAGATATCCTGCAGGTATATTGCTTATGTATTGTCACGATATGTCTGTAACCTTGTACTCATACAATATGTTTTGTCTACCACACACAGTTTTTTATTATAATATAACCACACTTAATATAACATTTCATTACATTTTTATCGGTGAAAGATTGGGATTTCTCAGTGAAAGAATATTCATAATCGCTAAATATTAATAACGAACTCCGAACACAAAAATAACTAACTGCGACGTTGAGTAATTGTTGCTGACGCCGACGTCATCCACCGATAAAATTCAATAAAGCGAATAATTTCGGTTAACAACATGCATAAACTGATTTAAAAATGTAATAAATTTATTATTTAACTGTGTTCGATTATAGAAAACACCTTTACTCGATGGTAGGCGTGTTTTAAACCACACGTCTACCATCTCGTGAAGGATTTCCCTATAATCGATCCCGGCAGTTAAATAATCTCTATTTATTTCAAAATAATAGAACATAGTCTGGTCTGATGTTTTTAAATTCCTTTTTTTTTTTATAAATTAATGATTAATGTATATATACCATTTAAAAAACCCCATAATATTGTTCACGGTTTGATAATTTTATTGTTCCCTTAACAGTTTACTCCTTTATTGTTCTGGTTTCTGCAAAGTCATTAAGTACTTGCTTTATTGCTTTCTTGGCTGTTATATTACTATTTTGTATTCATATATACATGATCATCTTTGTATTTTACTTATATCGCCTATTAATACTGACTAGTTGGTTAGATGGGTTGTTTCTTGGTGTTATATTTTTACAAACGAATTGGTGTGGAGAGGCACTCAGTGAGGTACTTTTTTTTCTGCGTGTTCCATTTTGGCAGGCAGTTTAGTACAGACAGTCACGCAGTGCGGTATAGTTGTTGTCTCGTTGCATAGTGCGTGTTACGTGCTTAATAACCACACTTTCTAGTGATTTAAACGACAACACAATTAAACAGGCGGCACTGTTTCTCTCTGTAGATAATGTATTCGCACTTGACCATCAGTGAACAGTTGCATACATCTGGAAAAGAAATTCGTTCTGAACGCAACCTTTGTATTTTTGATGGAATATGGAAGCTTAAAACTTTGCTGTTGTTGATGTCTTGCTGCGATATCGCAGCACTTAATGACAGCTCAAAACGATATTCGTAATTTAAAATCGGGAAAACAGGAATTTCATAATAATTTTGTTTTAGTTCCGGCTGATAAAGCATATAATAATATAATTATTGTTTGACGCCTCCATTACGTCAATGCTTTATCTCAGGAACTCGGGAGTACTAATTCGTATACTCCATTGCAATCTACTGAAGATAATGTTGTTTCGACGCATATCACTCAGTGCAATATTTTCAAGGTTGAATAGGAGAAAAGCAAAACAGACTTCCAACGACGTACTGGATTCCCAAAATACACAAACAACCATATAAAGCCCGTTTTATTTCCAATTCTAGATCTTGCACCACTACAAATATCTCCAAACTTTTAACATCTTGTCTTACTGCCGTTAAATATCACGTTAAACAATAACGCTTATGAAAACTCTGGGATTAATTTATTTTGGTCTATTAAAAATTCAGGCGACGTTTTTGATCACATTTGCAATAAACTTCGAGCTTCATATATCATATGATTTTTTAACATTATATACAACTTTACCACACACATTTATCAAAGACAAGCTTATTGCTCCCATTCAAAAAATGTTGCTAGTGAAAATGCTACATTTGTGGCCTGTAACAATATAAAGCGTTTTGTACTAACAGCAGTTAAGACAATTAAACTATGTGGACTTGCCATGAAGTTTGTGAATCACTTATTTTTCTATTAGATAATATTTTCGTCAGGTATGGAACTACAGTTTAAAGTTTAATTTTTGGTTCCCCTATGGGTACGAACTGTGTACCCCTTGTCGCAGATTTGTTTTTATATTGCTATGAAAGATATTTGATGTTCGGTCTTTTACTAGATATCCAGGCAGTTATTATTGAAGCCTTTGATGACACCTCTCGGTATCTGGATGACATATTGAACATTGACAACCCTTTCTTTTCTACTGTGTTAATAATATATATCTGTAAGAACTTCAACTTAACAAAGATAATATTTCTGATACTAACGCTTTTCTCGATTTCCATCTTTTCATTGAGAATGGTGAAATAATTAGGAAAATATATGACAAGAGAGATGATTTTAATTTTGATATTGGTCTATGTGTAAGTTATTTGTCAACTTATTCGTTTTTCTAGAGCTTGTACTCGAGCTGAGGACGGTAATATTCGTCATCTTTGTATAAATAAAAAGCTACTCTATCAACTCTACCGTTACCATAAACTTCGTACAACCTTTGCAAAATGTTATTATCGTAACCCTGATCTTCTTTCCAAATATAAAAGTAATTTAAGAACTCTTCTGCGACAAGGACTATCACAACCAGACTTCTATAGTGACGTGATTGTCAAACTTCTTAAAGATTGTTGGTCATGATTACTTTCATACTATCTTTGTTAAATTATTAAAAGGTTTATCAAAAGAGTTATGCCCCTATCATTTTGCAACGCATTGCATGCTTTTTACAGTTCACCACTATGCTTTCCTCTTTAATTGTGCGATTAAAAGTATAAAACTTAGAATACCTGTGATTGAATAAGCGTAAAATGTATTATGAGTTGGTAACTTTTAATGTAACGCTCCCGTTTTGGGCTTTACCCTGGAAGGTTAAAGTCGTTTATATCGTGTCTATAGAGTTTGGATTGTCAAACTATGTTAGTTATATATACTGAGAAAAATAAATTTAGCACATAAAATGCATGTCAATTCCATAGACGAGATACAAAGACGTGTATGTTCGGGTTCAATGGTAAAGTGACATAGATATGTCCAATAATAATGCTATAAAGTCATTTGTAAACAAAGTCGGTAATAAAAATAAAGCAAATATATTGGGAACATACTGTTATAGGTTATCGAAAATCGTTCTTATTTCAATGAAAAGGGAGGTAATTTTAAAATCACGAAATTTGAAATGTATTTGTTTGAGAATAACATTCTTTTTTGATCACATTTTAGCGTTCATTATACAATGGCAGAATGGGCAGTTCTTGTCCATGCCAAATAATAAATGTGTTCAAAGCAATACGTTTATATAACGAAATAATTTGTTTTTAATATGTGGGAGGTAATTTTGATACTAAGGCAAAACCAATAATAAAACAACACAATTTCTGGAAATTCTCATCCTTATTACAATCGATATTTTTTTAGGTGAATGTAGACCGCAAACCTATTTCTGGGTAGAACCAGTACTGTATACCTCCCGCCATCCGTAAGAATCAACACTTTCTCACTTCGAAGTTAACTAAACTCAGTACATTTAAAAACTTAAGCTTTTTGGTTTTCTATTATTTGTAGTCTGCTGTTGTTTTTTTAAATTCAAGGTGGTTCCACTACTCCGGCCGATAAAAGGCTCTGGGTAATGTTTAACCACTCATAGGATATGTTGTCTGCTTTTTATACGCAGGCTTCATAACCGCTGCTCCCAACTAAATTCCATTATGTTTATTTCGCTCTTCGGGGCATTTCATTTTATTAGATACTGGGACCATACGCCGTACGACATGGGAAATACGTTAAAGAAGGCTAACTCCATGTCCACCGCCATATGCATACCATCTTCGGGATGGTTAAAATTTTGTGCTGTTGATTTTATGAATATTGAGTTCTGCTCAACCCGGGGCTAGAGGGCGTGAGCGGTAGCTAGCCTATTTCACTACCACTCATGAACAGTCTCAATCAAACCGAGACTGCAATATTTCGTATGTGTCGTGCTCGGCCGTTTCCAAAGGTCCATTATCATACTCTTATTTTATTAAATGTTAGTAAACAAGTCTCTTTGTCCCAAAGGAGATATATGTCGATAAACAGTTGTATAGGATTTGCTCTACTTTTTTCAGTAAAACACATTTTAAACGAGGACTCTTTAACATCTCTAGAAACTGAAAAAATATTAAATGGTGCGTTTTTAAATGTAAATGAGATACATGAAAAAATAGCGACGCTGAGTGTAAGATGTCGTATGTAATCACACAAATATGAGACGGCAAACAACTCATCCAATGCCATACTCAAATCGCCCACCGCCACCATTCTTGATGTTTCCGAATGAACCCAGATCTTTAAGCTTTTCCGTAACCAACTCTTTCGATTTTGTATCAGACTCTCCTTTTATTGCTGCAGACCTAAATATAGATATAAAAATCGAGCAGGAAAAGAAGCATTCAAGGACGACAGTCAATCACAAACACAACATTGAAACAAACAACTATATAAAAAAATCAATTAAAGGCAAAATAAGACATTATCTCAAACACACAACGGTAAGACGTTCCTGGAATTTAGCGTGATATTTTGAGATAGGATTTTAATTTGATTTCTTCTTGCCTTACACTAATGCATACATAATCTGTGGGTGAACAACGTGCATATATGGCGTGATAGGAAGTGCATTTGACAATGCGGCATTTAAACATGGTTTCTTCATTGGCATATCCGTCTATGACGTTATTAAAATGTCCGTTAAATTAAAAGAAAAACTGTTTAGTCACGAAAACTTGTTTTTAAAGCGATATATTTGGTATTTCCTAATATTGGTTCTGGGATTTAGCATCAACCAATAATATGTTTTGCTTTATCTCAAATTGCACCAAAGGTAACCAGGAAATTAAAGCTTACATTGATAAGATACTGTTGTTATTGTTAAACCGAACACGGAAATCTCAGGCCCGTAGCTGTCCCTGAAATTGAACCGAGGCATTTCCCATTTTAGCGAGGCATGATGGACTTCTACACGCGATTTTCTGCGTTTTAGTGCATTTCCCAAGCAGTATTTTGAGTTCCAAGTCGTTAACCCTGTCTTCACCACCCTTTCTGTTTTTTTTTTTTCTCTTTCATTGTATTATCATGTCCTTGTTTGCAGTACCGTGCGGACCTACGATGCCATTGCGTTCGGACGCTGTGGTTTCTATAGGACCCAATATCTCATTTAACTAAGATAAATCTTTGCAAGATGATTTTACTTATTTTGTATGATATTCCGTTAAAATACCTACTTCAGTGTTTGGTACCTTCCCAAAATCTACCGAGGCAACTGCGTCGGTGTGCCTCAGCTTAGCTAGGAGCCTGCAAACTCGAAGCTGGCAATCATAATTTTTTAAAAACTCACGGCGCCCCGTTAATGTTGGTACATAATATTTGTTTAATCATTAATATAAATAGTTATAAGAATAGAATAAAGGAAATTGTTTTTGCAAATCAATATATTGCACCATTAGTATATATAAACATATTTTAAAACAAGACGAACAAATGAAAACTAAAAATGTTATTTACTCATTTACAAGCAGGTTTAAAGTCAAAACGATACTGGATTAATACATCCCGAAGTCGTTTTTAATGCTTGATAAAATGGATACATGCAGCAGTTTTTCTAATTATGCTTTTTGTCTCGCCTTTTCGAAGAAAAAAGAGACATAGGTGTTGCTTTTCCGGCGGCGGTGGCGGCGTCAACATTCAAGTTTTGCGTTTAGGTCATTTTCTCACAAATGTATGCACTAGACCTTTAAAACTTTGCTTATAGTTGTAACATGGGTGGTACATCGCAACGTGACAAAGCAAATATGGAAGTGACCTGGACACTCCAAGCAAAGGGCAGATAACTTACTAATTTTTAGGTTCAACTTTTGCGTTTAGGTCATTTTCTCACAAACTGTATGCACTAGACCTTTCAAACTTTGCTTAAAGTTGTATCATGGGTGGTACATCGCAACGTGACAAGCACATGTGGAAGTGACCTTGACCCTCTAAGCAAAGGGCAGATAACTTAATAATATTTAGGTTCAACTTTGGCGTTTAGGTCACTTTTTCACAAACTGTATGCACTAAGACCTTTCAAACTTTGCTTATAGTTGTATCATGGGTGGTACATCGCAACGTGACAAAGCAAATGTGGAAGTGGCATCACCTTCACCATGCAAGCAAAGGGCAGATAACTTTAATTGTTACATTTACATCACTTTCTCATGAACTAGAATTATGCACTAGATGTTTTAAACCTAATTTATAGCTTAATCTTTGGAAGAAAACATATTCTATTTTGACATAGTTGTGTCTTGGGTAGTGCATCTTTTTGGATGCATGGATTTCATCTATGACCTTGACCTACTTTTTGGAGCTGATGATTTTTAGCTCTACTGGCCAGGGGCCTTCATTTTTCATCCGATCTTTACCAATCTTTACCAGATTGTTAATATCAATAAAAGCTGGCACAAGTTCGAAAACCAACCAGATCAGACCAGTAACAGCAGTGTTATGGCCCTTGATTTAATTAAAAGTGCTATATTTTGCCTCGTTAATACGATAGGGCTTTCATTTTTTATCTGATCTTTTGCGGTTTTTTTTATAATAAGTATTTTTTTGTTTACCGGTACATTTTTTTTTTAATATATATATTTTTTTATAATTTGTTTTTTGGTGAATTTTTTATTTTTTTTTAATTTTTTATTTTTTTTTAGAATTTGTTTGTTTTTATTTCAGTTATTGATTGATATTTTTTTTTTTTAAATATCTGAATATTTTGTTTTAATTTTGTTTTGTTTTTTATTTTTTAATTTTGGTGTTAACGCCGTGTTAGCAGGAAGCATTGCTACGATTTCTGGTTGTGCCTATTGCGTTTTTTTCCGGTTCGTTGATTTTTACCCCGTGTGGTTGCCGGAGTAGAATACAACCACGGCAAACACACCACCACATGCAGAGGGGTAGGACACCCCCATTCATATTCATTTTGTCATTTTTGTTCATGCTCATTAAAGGTCTTCATCATGACCCCTGCATTGTTTCAGGTGCCATTTCGCTCACATCACTAAGAGCAGCGGCAGAAAAACAATAAACGTGGCTCCAGAGTAAATGGAGTGTCTACAATAGAATTTGCAGCAACTCTGCAGTTCAGGGTGAGAAGGTCCTAGGCCCATTCTCCATACTTTATCTCGCTGTACATAGAGGATGAGCCTGCATGTTCATGCCTGTTAGGTGCCATATAACCTGTCATGTGTTGGTGCGCCTTAAAACGCAATTCAATTCAATTCGTTGATTTTTGATTGAGTTACAGCCTCTTGACGTTTTCTTGTCGGCGCTACTCCTCCTAAACGCCTTGTTGGATTTCGACAAAACTTAGAAGGAAGCATCGGTAAGATGTCTGGTTGTGCATGTCACGCTTTTGTTCCAGTTGCTGATTTATGACGGAGTTATGGCACTTTGACATTTTTACTTTAAATTTCTTGTTGGCGCTACTCCTCCTAAACGGCTTGTTGGATTTCTACAAAATTTGGCAGGAAGTCTCAGTATGATGTCTAGTTGTGCAAAGCGCGGTATATCAATGAAATCTTGGACAAGTTCGAAAACCAGCTAGATCTTGTTAGTAATGACAGGTTATGGCCCTTGATTTGTTGAAAAATGCAATATTGTATTTCCCTTTGTTAAATCTGTAGTTACTTAATTTTTTATCTGATTGTTTAGAATGTTAATATATATCCCATCCCGCACCCATTTTCATGAAATTGTATTCACAGAAGAAAGTGGGACAAATTAAAAAATACCCATACCAGACTAGACACAGCAGACTTATTGCCCATGATTACCAGGTGAACGATCTGAGGTCATCCTATCCCTGTTGTTTTTGCAATGTTTTAAAAAAACACTGATGGGAATTTTATGTCGAAAACCCTTGATATAGGAGCCGTTTTCGCCAGTACAGCATCCACAGGCCCTCTTGGGCCTCTTGTTTTTAAACAAATGCACTTAAATGTCATCTCAGCAAATGACAATCTCCATTGTTTTTAGTTACTAAAATGTTTACAAACTTTCACTTAATCATCATTGGCCGTTTTATTTTTTTTAAGTCCAGCCCCCGTTAGGCGAGACATGTGAATCCACGGATTTCTTGTTATATATCTTTACAACACTGTTTAATTGTATTTTTTCTCTGAATTTGAACTTTATTATAAAATGCTCTGGGTATTGTTTAACCACTCACTGGATATTTTATCTGCTTTTTGGTTTAGTCTTTTGAAAAGCCAAAGTGATAGACAGGCTTCATAACCGCTACTCCCAACTAAATTCCATTTTGTTTATTTCGCTCTTTTTTTTTAGATACTGGGACCATACGCCGCTGGACATGGGGGGAGTTCTGCTCAACCCGGGTCTAGAGGGCGTGAGCGGTAGCTAGCATATTTCACTACCGTTTATGAACAGTCTCAATCAAACCGAGACTGCACTATTTCGTATGTGTCCTGTTCGGCCGTTTCCAAAGGTCCACTCACATACTCTTTTATTGTAAGGGATTTTCTTTTGATGGGATTTACTTTAATTTACTCTGTTTTGTCAATTTGAGCGTTGAAGACAAGATAATAGAGAGGTTGAGTACACATAAACTCGATTTAAGCTAACATGTAGACATGACCGTACCAAGTCGGTAACCCTGTCTTCACCACTCTTTGTGTTATTTATTGTCTTTTTATTTGACATTTTAAATATGTTCATATTTCGGTTTATGGTGCAGTGCGGACCTACGGCGCCATTGCGTTGGATTGATGTGCTTTCTATAGGACCATTTTTCCATTCAAGATTGCTCCGTGTCAATTTAAGCTTCAACAAATGCATTCGATCAATATCAAAATTAATGTAAGCAGTTGTTTTGAAAAATATTTTATATTCAAATTGCCTCAATGAGCACATTTATATGAAATTCGGTGTTTGTTCATGGAATAAATATGCTAAAATGATGTATAAATGTAGTAGCCATGTGAGTTCCTCTGCCTTGGAAAGCCACAATCACACACACAAAAGAATAAAAATAAAACATAAAAAATAAAGGCATTTAGGGTCAGAGAAGGCTCGGATTACGGTTTACTGGGTTAACACGTAAGGTATTATCTAGCAACCGATTTCTGAGGTAATGTTGCTGGACTACCACTTTTTATAGCGGTGTGATCATTTAGCCTTTATACAGTAAAAACGTTTATATTACCAATACAGAAAATACTGGTTATCTGTGAAGTAATACCAATACAAAAAATACTGGTTGTCTGTGAAGTAATACCATAACAGAAAATACTGGTTATCTGTGAAGTAATACCAATACAGAAAATACTGGTTATCTGTGAAGTAATGGAACTCGTCTCATTGAACCTTTCGCAATAGCTGTCACGAGATGAAAAACAAACCCTGAAGTCAATGTCATGCATTACTGTCAATAAATATACCTAGCTTATACCTAGCTTATATAATTCTAAACATCCAGACTGCGGTCGATAGATTTTTTTTATCTGTTATTCTGAAATAAAATCGGTCAGAAAGAATAGTCGTGTTGACATCTGCGCCGTTTGGTGGAAGGATACATTTTACTAGAAAAGTGGTTAAGATTAATGCATATTTCCCCTTTGCATTAGAAGAGTATGAGAGTGGACCTCTGGAAACGGCCGAACACGACATATACGAAATATTGCAGTCTCGGTTTGATTGATACTGTTCATGAACGGTAGTGAAATATGCTAGCTACCGCTCACGCCCTCTAGCCCCGGGTTGAGCAGAACTCAACATGATTGCAAGCGCGGGAAGATGTAATAACCCCGGCGTCGGCGTCAGCGTCGGCGTCGGCGTCCCACACCAAGGTTTGCGTGTAAGCTGTGTTTACAAGTCTATATCTCTTACATTTCTTATCCTAGCACAACCAAATTTGTTCATGGGCTTCCTTATAGCACTATCTTAAGGGCTGCATAAGCAATTTTGGTTCCTGTAACCCGTGGGCTCCCATGGAACCTAAATTATGAACTAAATGTTGGAATTGGTTTCCTTATAGTATGTTGTAAAGGGTTGGATAAATAATTTTGTCTTCTGCAAATTCTGGGCTCCCATGGAACCTAAATTGTGATGGCCCATAAAATGTGCAATAAAGGCAGATCTAGGTTTGCGTGTAAGCATGTATATATTTATAATTGGGATTTGTTATAGCATTATGCATCTTATTACTTCACCCATATTGGGGCATGGGCTCCCTCCTCCCCCAACCCCCACCCCACAACCCCACTCCCCTCCACCACAGATTTTTTTTTACATATTTCTGTGTTGTTTTAGTCAATTCTTACACATATATATTGCACCCCCCTCTCCCCGCCCCCCGCCTCTCCCCCCTCCCCCACCCCCCAGTTGAAACATTTTTTTATTTTACACAATTCTTTGTTCTTTTAGTCAATTCTTACACATATATGTTGCCCGCCCCCCCCCCACCCCCTCCCTCCCCCTTCCCCCCGCCTTTCAACCCCCCCTCCCGCCCCCCATATTTCTGTGTTGTTTTGGTCAATTCTTACATAAAGCTATCTTGCCCCCTCCCCCCCACCCCCAAACCCCCCTCCAGCCTAATTTTTTTATTTTGTTTTCCCATATTTATGTGTTGCTTTGGTCAATTCTTACACATATATGTTGCCCTCCCCTCTACCACATCCCCACTTAAAGGGACACACGGCAATCTTGATTTTTTAAAAACTCACGGCGTCCCGTTAGTTTTCCTCTCAACTTGCATTTGTTCAATCATTAATATTAATTGTTAGAATAGTTCAAAGCAAATTACCAGCTGGCTTGCGGAACGTCGGTGGTTCTACTCAGGTGCCCGCCCGTGCACGAACATTGCCCAGAGGGGCACCTGGGGTCTTCCTCCACCAATGGAAGCTGGAAAGTCGCCATATGACCTTAGCTGTTGCTGGGACTATACAATCCAATTCAGTTCAATTCAATTCAAAGCAAATTATTTTTTGCATATTACTTTTTATAATATTGCACCAGTAATATATCTAAAAATTTGGTAAATTAGTGAAGAAAGTTGAAATCTCAATTTTTTATTTAATTATATGCAAGCAGTTTTAAAGTCAAAATGACGCAGGATAAGTAAATTGAGGAGAATATTTTAATGTTTGAATGAAACTCAAGATTGCCGTGTGTCCCTTTAAACTCATTTTTTTTTTTTTACATATTTTTGTGTTGTTTTGGTGAATTTTTACATAGCCTCTTACACATAAATGTTGCCCTCACCACCCTCCCCCCCACATTCCCCCACCAACCACCCCCGCCTCTCTACCACCCCCATCCCGCACCCCACTCAAAACTCGGATTTTTTTTATTTTTATTTATTTTTTTACATATTTCTGTGTAGTTTTGGTCAATTCTTACACATAGTTATGTTGTGCTCCCAACCCCACTCCACATTGTTGTAGCCTTGTTTTCTGATGGTATATACTAGCTATAAATGTATTATTCTCTGAAAAATCGAATAGTTGAGCTGCGCTGTTCTCCGACAGCTCTTGTTTTATTTTCGTATCGGAAGGCATAAGCATGGGGATACATGTGTAACAGGAAGCCGTCTGCGGCTTTTCAGTAAGCATTTTTTAAAATTTATATTTATTTGAAGAGTTTTTTTTGATGATTCACAAACGCAATATTGAATCCTATGTTAAAAACAAACTGAAATTAAGATTGCCTTATGTTTCTTGTTTGTAACAGAATATAACCTGGCGGGGATATCTATATTTACACCGACCTGATTTATTGGCATGAAAATAGGGTAAGAGTGAGGTTTAGTATACCTTAGACCCTGGTTTAAACCCCAATCGGATTTTTTTGCCACAGACCATTCCATGTTATAACGTATTGGCTGTTATTCATCTGTATAGCCCCGTGTGGTTTCGGGGGTCCCGTTTGGTTCCAGAATAGGGCCACTGCATACCCCGTTGGATTCCCCAAATTCATGTTCATTTTATCATTTTTGTTCATACTCATTAAAGGTCTTCATCATGACCCATGCATTATTTCAGGTGCCATCTGACTCAAATCACTAAAGCAGTGTCAGTAAAACAACAAACGTGGCTCCAGCATAAATGGAGTGTCTACAATAGAATTTGCAGCAACTCTGCAGTTCTGCAGATGAGAAGGTTCTAGGCCCATTCTCCATATTATATTTCGATGTACATGGAGGATGAGCCTGGCATGTTCATTCCCGTTAGGCGCTATATCACCTTTCATGTGTTGGTGCGTCTTAAAACCCCAATTCAATTCAATCAATTCATCTTTATAGTTGTTTGTTTCTGTGCGTGTGTTTGGTTCAATACGGTCATTCAATGCTACATTTCATGTTCGACTTTTATATCTACTTTAACTATTGTTTGGGGCGCTTCTTTCAGCCAAAGGTTTTTCTGCAGTAACTCGAGCAATTTAAATAATACGTACATCAGTTATATATCATTAGAACTGGCATTTTTAGTGGTAAATAAAACTACTTTACTTTTGAAAATCAGTTGAGAAATAAATATTTTACAGCCAAAATGATTTTTTGATGGGGCTTTTCCTATGTAAATTCCTTGTTGGTGGGACAGCAGAAAATTACAAAATGTCAAATCACTTCAGTAAAACTTGATATTTTATTATAAAACTTTCAGGGTGTCTTAATGTACTAATATCCAACAATTTAAAACAATTTTTGAATAAAAAATCTAAAAAAATATATTTTTTGAATTTTTCATGCAGCAAAAATTTGCATTGAAAATGACCCATCAAAATCAACTTTCGCACATGAAATTTTTATTTATCAACCGATTTTGAAAAGTAAGGTATTTTTATTTACCACTAAAAATGTCTGTTCCACTGATATATAACTTATATAGGTAGTAGATTAATTTTATCTTAGAAGTCCAAAAAACCTTTGGCTGAAACAAGCGCCCCGAACAATAGATTGTTAGGGCCCTTACATTCCATATATTTCATATTGAGGATGAGAGGTGTAACTTGCAATATTATACAGTCAAACCTGTCTTAAATGACCACTAAAAGGAAGAGCAAAATATCTTAACACATGTGGTCTCTCAGTACAGGTTCAGTTGGGAACTAAAACAGAGTTTTTTTAAGTAGGTAGCCTTTTAATAGAGGTTGTCTCTTTAACACGGTTGACTACACCATTGACCCTGTTATTGAAGACCTTCTTGTATGAATGTGACTAAACATCGTTTGGTCTACATGCATAACAGTGACGTATTTTTAAACAACGAATACAGGGAAAAAACAGATATTCGGTGACGAAATAGCTGTTCTATCAGCAACATTTGGGATATTATAGACTTAAATCCGGAGGTCTGAATATTGCTAAACATTCGTGCGTTTCCGGATTTCCTGCTTGGAGTTTCTCCTTGACTGTATTTAACAATTAGTTAGATCAGACTGGTTTTGAGCGGAATAAATAAAGCTAACGTAGCACGAGTAATTACTGGAATAAGGAGATACTTTCACCTCTGAAAAGTAATGCTTTTACATTATAATGAGGCCCTTAGCTACGCTACGGCACACCGAGGCAGTTGCCACGGCAGAATTTTGGGAAGGTACCTAACACTAAAGTAAGCATGTTAATGGATTATCAAATAAAGTCACTAAATAGACTTGAATTCAAAGGTGAATGGACACCCTTTTTGCATCAATTATCATTTAACAAATTTCACTCATAAACTTCATATGAACATTTCTTGATAGTCCCGGAGAGATACATATAGTTAAATCCACCAATAAGAGTTATGTAAAAATAAGTATTATTTGCATGACGTAGATACTACTTTTACCACTGCGTGACTGCATGGGGAAATGAGGTAATTCTGAAATGTATAGCTGCACACCTATTGGCAGAAAATTGATACATACATTACCTGTGGTTCAAAGTTTTCTACGTCATCAAATAAAATGTTATTCTCGCTTTTCACAGATATTGCAATGTGTGAATTGTAAATATATATTGTTGTGATTGATTTCGATTTAAATAAATATCGACATGCTCATGAAACAAAACATGGCCGGAGAACTAATATATTTGTCTAATTTAAAACTGAAAATCTGGCCCGGGAATGCACTAAAATGCAGGAAATGACACGCAAAAAACAACATTTTTTACGGGGTACATGTCCTCAGTTCCCGGGATTTACCGGGCTGGCTACGGGTCTGCCATGAAGCAAATTCCATTATTTATCCGCACGTATTGTTTATTCTACATATAGCTCGTCGTGCCAATCCAATTTCCCAAATGTCTTTATCACGTGTTTTGATTACTCTGCATCGCTCTGTCACATTGACAGGCATTCTTTAACGGACGTCGTTAAAAACAAATTGCATTTTGCATGATGCAATCAATTTCTGACGGCGTTCACTTCATAGTAAAGTAAACACACTTAATAACTTACAGCGGTGTTGTTTAAAATAAATTGTTCGAAATATTGTTCTTAGATATTTCTAGCTGCTAGTATGTGGGTTAGCTTTAAAATGAGCAACTGTAACAAAAAGAAATATAAAAAGATCGGAAAGGGAAAGTAGCATTCAAGGAGGACAGTCAACAACAAAACACAGAAACAAACACGCAAACAGACAAACAAGAAGGAAAAAGAAATAATAAATACAAACGACATCACCAACACAAAAGGGTTGACAATAGGGCTACCACCTTGGAACGGTCAGTGGCAAAGTAGGCCACTGGGGGTTTAAACCGGTTCTGGGGTGCACTGTCATCCCATTAAAACAGGACAGTGTAAATAAAGAAATCCCCGCCATGATCTAATCTCTAACCAACAAGGCAGCATCAATAGGCAATATAAGTAAAACACAAAGACGTTCGATAGCCTAGAAAGCCACAATGAAGGTACTCAATGACTTGGCAGAAGCCAGAGCAACAAGAGAATAAAAAACAGTCATTATTATGCAAATTACAAATTACCATCCTAAGGAAAATAATAATATAAGCAGTGTAAGTATGATGTTTGGTGCACCCTAGAACCGGTTTAAACCCCCCAGTGGCCTACTTTGCCACTGACCGTTCCAAGGCGGTAGCCCTATTGTCAACCCTTTTGTGTTTGTGATGTCGTTTGCATTTATTATTATTTTTGCCTTCTTGTTTGTCTGTTTGCATGTTTGTTTCTGTGTTTTGTGGTTGACTGTCCTCCTTGAATGCTACTTTCTATGTCCGATCTTTTTACATTTCTTGTTATTATAACTGTAATGTTGTAAACTTTTGAAAAATAAAATATGTAAACCAAATATTGTTCGGGGCGCTTGTTTCAGCCAAAGTTTTTTTGGACTTGAAGACAAATTTAACTGTAAACTAGATACATTGTATATCAGTTAAACAGACATTTGTTGTGGTAAATAAACTACCTTACTTTTCAAATTCGGTTAAGATACAAATTTCAAGAGCGGAAGTTGTTTTTAATGGATCATTTTCAATGCGGAATTCTGCTGCATCAAAAGTTAGAAAACTACTTTTTTCAGAGTTGTTATCATCGAAATATAATTTTAATTTGACAGACAAACATAAATTAAGACAACCTGAGAGTTTTAAAGAAACTATTGCGGCTAATTGAAGTTATTTAAGATATATTTTCTTCTGTCCCATCGACAAGGATTTTACATGAAGACAAAAAAAGCAAAAAACATTTTGGCTGTAAAATATTTATTTCTCGACCGATTTACAAAACTAACGTATTTTTATTTGTAAAAACCATTGGCTAAAACAAGTGCTCCGAACAATAACTGATTTACAGTGGTATTTATTTGATGTTACGTAGTGTTTTGAAGGCAATACACTTGTCAAGTTGAGCTAGATGCAGCTCTGGAATAATTAACTGAAGCTTTGTCGGAACTAAACACATATACGGATGTGCGCATTACAAAGCATTTCATTTTGTATAGTAACCGTATCTCTGTCTTTAAGATATTATAGCTGTATGTAAGGCTAGCGGCCGTGTAGCTAAGGCTAAATGGGAGACGTTTAACGCTCTGTTTTCTACTAAACTCATGGCCGTAAATACATATATACGGGGGAATATAGATATAAGGACGACAGTCAACCACAAACACACACAGAAACAAAGAACACATTTAAAGATGAATAAAAGGCCAAATAAGACATCACAAACACAAAAGGGTTGACAATAAGTCTACCGCCTTGGAACGATCAGTGGCAAAGAAGGCCGCTGGGGGTTTAAACTAGGTTCTAGGGTGCACCAAACCCCACACTTACCCTACTGTCATCCCAACAAAGGGGACAGTGTAAATAAAGAAATCTCCGTCATTATTTGATGTAAAGTAATAGGAAAGGCAATTTTGGGGACATTTCATTGTTTTTAGCTCGACTATTCGAAGAATAAGAGAGCTTATGTAATCACCCCGGGGTCGGCGTCGGCATCGGCGTCGGCGTCGGCGTTAGTGTCGGCGTCGGCGTCCCACATCAAGGTTTGCGTGCAAGCTGTGTTTACAAGTCTATATCTCTTACATTTCTTATCCTATCACAACCAAATTTGTTCACGGGCTTCCTTGTAGCATTATCTTAAGGGCTGCATAAGCAATTTTGGTTCCTGTAACCCATGGGCTCCCATGGAACCCAAATTATGATAGCCCATAAAATGTGCCCCATTTCACATAAAATTTTGCGTGTAAGCTGTGTTTACAAGTCTATATCTCTTACAATTCTTACCCTAGCACAACCAAATTTGGCCATTAGCTTCCTTATAGCATTATCGTAAGGGCTGCTTAAGTAATTTTGGTTCCTGTAACCCCTGGGCTCCCATGGAACCCAAATTCTGATAGCCCTTAAAATATGTCTGTTTCACATCAAATTTTGCGTTTAAGCTGTGTTTACAGGTCTATATCTCTTACATTTTATGTCCTAGCTGAACTAAATTTTGGAATTGATTTCCTTATAGTATGTTGTAAAGGGTTGGATAAGTAATTTTGTCTTCTGCAAATTCTGGGCTCCCATGGAACCCAAATTGTGATGGCCCATAAAATGTGCAATAAAGGCAGATCTAGCTTTGCATGTAAGCATGTATATATCTATATATTTGGTTTGGGATTTGTTATAGAATTATGCATCTTATTACTTCACCCATATTGGGGCATGGGCTCCCTCCTCCCCCCTCTACCCCCGCCCCACTCCCCTCCACACTTTTTTTTTTTTTTTTACATATTTCTGTGTTGTTTTAGTCAATTCTTACACATATATGTTGCAACCCTCCCCGCCCCCACCACCCCACCCCTCCCGATCTCACCTCATCACCACCACCGCGCCCCAAACTTTGAAACTTTTTTTTTACATATTTCTGTGTTGCTTTTGTCAATCCCCCAACCCACTCCTGCCTCTCACCCTAACCCCCGCTCCACACCACCCCTCCACCCCACCCCACCCCACCCCACCCCACCCCACCCCCACTTGAAACTATTATATATTTGATTACCTATTTCTGTGTTGCTTTTGTCAATTCTTACACATATATGTTGCAACCCCATCACCCCCACCCGCCCCCCCAACCCCACCCCGCCCCACACTTGGAACTTTTTTTTTTTTAACATATTTCTTTGCTGTTTTAGTCAATTCTTACACACATATGTTGCCCCCGCCCCACCCCCCCCACCCCGCCCTCTAACCCACCCCCGCCTGTCTCCCCCGCTCCCCCCACAACCCCTACTTGAAAATCTATTTTTTGTTTTGTTTTACATATTTCTGTTGTTTTAGTCATTTCTTATACATATATGTTGCAACCTTCCTCGAACCCCCGCCCCCTCCCCCCGTCTCACCCCCATCCCCCGTCTCGCCTCTCACCCCCTTCCCCCCACACTTCAAACTTTTTTTTTTTTTTACATATTTATTTGTTGTTTTTTCTCAACTCTTACAGATATGTGTTGCCGCCTCCCCGCCCCCAACCCACTCCCGCCTCTTCCCCCGCTCTTGCCCACATCCCACTTGATTTTTTTTTTACATATTTTTGTGTTGCTTTTGTCAATTGTTACACATATATGTTGCCCCCTCACCGCCCTCCCTCCCCCACCACACTAGATTTTTTTTTTTACATATTTCTTTGTTGTTTTAGTCAATTCTTACACATATATGTTGCACCCTCCCCCCCCGCCACCAACTCACTCCCGCCTCTCCCCCCACTCCCCCCACCGCACCCCCACTTGAAACTATTTTTTCTTTTTTTTTTACATATTTCTGTGTTGCTTTTGTCAATTCTTACACATATATGTTGCCCGCTTCCCCAACACCCCCACCCCCACCCCGCCTCTCACCCCGCCCCACTTGATTTTTTTTTACATATTTCTTTGTTGTTTTAGTCAGTTCTTACACATGTTGCCCTCTCCACCCCACGCCTCTACCCCATCCCCACTCAATCTCGATTTTTTAAAAAAAAATCTTCATAATTTTGTGTTGTTTTGGTGAATTATTACATAGCTTCTTACACATATATGTTGCCCTCACCACCCCCACTCCCCCACCATCCACCCCCGCCTCTCTCCCACCCCCACCCCGCACCCCACTCAAAAACATATTTCTGTGTAGTTTTGGTCAATTCTTACACATTGTTATGTTGTGCTCCGAACCCCAACCCACATTGTTGTAGCCTTGTTTTCTGATGGTATATACTAGCTATAAATTTATTATTCTCCGAAAAATCGAATAGTCGAGCTGCGCTGTTCTCCGACAGCTCTTGTTTTAATAATTTACTTGGAATTTTTGGAATTTGCTTATTAAAATAAACATCAATTTTCTCTACGTTTTTCGACTTCATGAATATTTAATTGTCACAGGAATACTATTTCAAGCTAAATTTTGGCAGGAAATGCATTTTTTGGGATATTCTATCATCTTTTGATAATTTTACTGGGAATTTTTGGAATTTTTTTTCAAACGTTTTACACCAGTCATCAATTTTTCTCTAGAGATATTTTGACTTCATATACATTCACTTATCATATGAATAATAGTTTAAGCTGAATTTTGATAGGAAATGCAATTTTGGGGACATTTCATTGTTTTTTTAATAATTTACTGGGAAATTTTGGAATATGCTTATAAAATAAACATTTACACCAGTTATCAATTTTCTCTACGTGTTTTGACTTCATCAACATTTACTTGTCATAGGAATAATATTACAAGCTAAATTTTGACCGGAAGGGCAATTTTGGGATATTTTATCATGTTTTGATAATTTTATTGAACATTTTTGGAATATACTTTTAAAATAAACATTTTACACCAGTCATAAATTTTCTCTACATGTTTTGACTTCATATACATTGACTTACTATAGGAATAATATTTCTAGCTGAATTTTGACAGGAAAGGCAATTTCTTTTTTGGATAATTTTACTGGGAATGTTTGGAATATTTTTAAAACTATATAGTTCCCATTAGTTATCCTTAGTCTTTATACTTAACGACTGAAACGGTTTCATACTTACATAGGAATTAATGCCTGTTGTGTCACCTTTTTTTCCCATATTTATGCTATATTCATAAAAGTGAAAGCACGCATTGCTGTGCTTTTTTAATTTAGTAATTAGATATGAGCCATCTTCAGCGAACGGTCCTACACTGTTGTTTCTTTTTCTTTTGCAATAATAAGTTCGTACTGCTAGTTGCAGGTATAGGGGTTGAATACATCATGCTTGGCTACATACTTTTGTCACTGCGTGTTCATTCCAGTTTCACTGGCACATGTAGCTGTGGTATAGCACTGTCACCGTGTTTCCAATATTAATAGTGCACCAGTCCCGTAACAAGTGAAACTAAAGGCTAATTTACTTGTTGAACTATAATCACCGTGTTTTAAGCTCACAGATGGAGCCGACAGCAGAGCCAGAAGTTGCTTTGATCGTCTGAGGCAGATCTTGAACCGTTTTGGTCTGAGAAATTGATTTTTCAAGTGATAGACAATACGGAAATTGTTGCAGCTGATGACCTCGCAGACGAATTTGAAACACGGTCATCACTAAGAACAAGTGATTTCACTTTTTTTGCGATCATCAAATGAGGAAGCTGATACACATTATGAAGATGTATGCTCTCCAACGCCAGTACAGTACTGTTTCCTGCTACTAGTTTATCATTTCGCGCATGTATAGCGTCAACAGTGGCTTATACAAGGCAAGTCGAAGAAAATGCGCTATATTCTAACTGAAGCTGTGTTCAATAACCTACCAATGGGATCAGCCATAGCCTTTTGCCATTGCATACGTTAACAGACTGCAACACCACTTCCTTTGCAAACCAAACCAAGAAGAGCACCATAACCTACTTAATGACGGGAGGGAGACCTTACAGAAAACACAATCAAGATTGCATAGAATTGTGTCTGCATAATTTATGATGTGCAACAGACGGAATATGTAGCCTTTATTTCACTTGTTACAGGTGCATCATCAAACCATTATACATAGACTGAACGCATGTGCTAAACCAGAGCTACCAGTGGCAGTCACCATAGGATGGACACGTAGTGGCAATGGTCAGCATCCAATCTTGATGTCGTTAAACGCTTTATCTGCAACAATATGTATTGTACATATAAAAAACAACACTGTGATCTCTCGCTTAAAATGCCGCAAATCCATTTAAAAATGCACAGCACTGTGTGCATGCAAGCATGATGGAATGTGTATAAATACCGTCTAAATTTGAACAAAAAGGAAATCACAAAAGAGACCGATAATTCCTTTGAATTATTCGATGTTAACATAATTTTATTTTATTTTTTAAAAACCGTGGTCGAGGCGACCCATTATTTCCCGGCTAGAACCAGTACTGAATAGCTCCCGTCATCCATAAGAATCGGCACTTACAAGTCGAATAACGATACACAATGTGAACCATATTGATTAAGTAAGCATTCCAATAACAAATATTAAAAAAATATAAAACAAAATCGTCTTTAGGTAAAAAAAAAGGAGGAATGTTATTCCAGTGAAAAGCCTATTTTGGAGTCAAAATATGTAGAGAAAATTGATAAATGATGTAAAATATTATCAAAAGGACTATGAAATGTCCAAAAAGTTTCGTTTCCTGTCAATATTCAGCTTGAAATAATATTCCTATAGCAAACCAATATATATGGAGTCAAAATATGTAGAGACAATTAGTAATTATAGTGCCTTCCGTTCAAAATTCAGCTTGGAATATTTTTCTTTAGAAAAGTCAAGGCATATGAAGTCAAATAGGTGGAGAAAATATATAACTGATGTAAACTGCTTCTTTTAAAAATATTCCAAATTTTCTTAGTCAAAGTATCCAAAAACAAAGAAATGTCCTCAAAATTGCCTTTCCTGCCAACATTCGGCTAGAAATATTATTCCTGTGATAAGTCAATGTATATGAACTCAAGTACATGCAGAACATTGATAACGGTTGTAAAATGTTTATTTTAAAAAATTATTCCAAAAAATTCCTTTCCTGTTAAAATTCAGCTTAAGATATTATTCCTATGATAAGTCAATGTATGTGAAGTTAACCATGTAGGGAAAATTGATAACTGGTGTAAAACGTTTATTTAAAAAAAAAAATCTTTAAATTCTCAGCTGTAAAATTATCAAAAAACAATGAAATGTTCCAAATATTGCCTGTCCTGTCAAAATTCAGCCTGGTATCCACCATAATCGAACTCAGCATACCCAAATTAATATAAAACCACCAAGGCCACCGAAGGCCAGCAGAGCTTATGGGATGCCGAGTTGTCCGTCGTCCGTCCAACGTCCGTCCGTCGTCCGTCGTTAACTTTTGTCTCGGTAAGACGATAGGGCCTTCATTTTTCATCTGATCTCTACCAAACCGAATTGTTAATGTCAATTAAAGCTCGGACAAGTTCGAAAACCAGCCAAATCGGACCAGTAACAGCGGAGTTATGGCCCTTGATTTAGTTAAAACTGTTATATTTTGCCTCGTTAAGACGATAGAGTGTTTTTTATCCGATCTTTACCAAACTTTACCAGATTGTTAATGTCAATGATAGCTCGGACAAGTTCGAAAACTAGCCAGATCGGACCAGTAACAGCGGAGTTATGACCCTTGATTTAGTTAAAAATGCTATATTTGCTTCGTTAAGACGACAGGGCCTTCATTTTTCATCTGATCTTTACCAACCTTTAACAGTTTGTTAACGTTAATGAAAGCTGGGAAAAGTTCGAAAACCAGCCGGATCGGACCAGTAACAGCAGAGTTATTACCCTTGATTTAGTTAAAAATGCTATATTTGCCTCGTTAAGAC